>CP137674.1:18514326-19024182 GCA_037976565.1 Mesocentrotus franciscanus | reverse complement strand
ATATATACTGTTTCGTATGTTTTCAGCGTTTTAACCCTCTTGAAACCATTCTAAGGCGTTCCATGCGCATACAATGTCAAAATGTTGGCTACAACATACATATCTGGGGCATTTAGGTCATTACCTGGTATTTTACTACGAAAGTAATTGAGAGTGTTCCGTTAAAGCCCATAGTCGTGTGGTGCGCCACCTACCGGTGGTTCAGGAACATTGCGTCTAGATTTAGTTTTTTGGTCTTTAGTGCTATTACATTTTCCTTCTTTGTCTTTCATATTTTGGGCATGATAATAAAAAGTGACCACGCTTCTGCTTTATAGTGAGGCTCTTTCACACCGTCAATGTCCTCCGCGAACTCACAAGCGGTCGCTTATAACACATAACCGTACAAAGAAATCCCAACTTGTTGTCGAAAAACTCTCTTTAAATGTACTATGTCCCTTTTGCAGCCAACATTAAATTCTGTAGAACTTTGCAGGAATTATGAATATGTCACGTATGTCCTATCTGTGAAATTTAAACGTTAGCAGTGTCCTAGTATTCAAATTATGCAAGGAAACCCGTTTACCTTCTAGACTTCACTGTCAGACACTATTGAGTGACTGACCGACATCTTTTTGTCTTTGGTAATAACATACATAAAATGAGCTGTAACAGGTACATGAGCATTATTCTATACATCAATAACTCACTACTTGTAATGACCAAAATTAAACTGATTGAATCTTTGTGCAGCACAAAACGTACGACCATTCGCTAAAATGATCTGAAAATCAGACTATTACTCATGTGATTACAATCACTTAAGTCGATTCGACAACTAATGGTCCTTATTTTCCCTCTAAAAGCCATTTTCAAGCCCTTTCGTTTGGAGGGAAGTTCTAAATTAGTATTGTCTTTCAAATGCCGTTGGAATTTAACCTTTTCATTTTTTGGCCTGCAAATGGGACATAGTACCTTTAACCTCTGCATTACATGACATTTTCGGTGGATCTTGTATTTGAGTGAGGAAGTCAGTGAAAGTGATGAATACAATGCTTGATGTATGTGTGAACGATTGGCGGCAGTTATTTTTTGAAAGCGCCGTGTTTAGTTATGTTATATATCGAGGGTTCGACGACTACAAATTTACATGTAATGTTTGTACACAGGGGCGGCGGAGCGACGTCCAAAGTGGGGTGGGGGCACTAACAAAAACGGAAAAAGGGCACCTACAAAGGGAAATCTCAAATCGAAAATATACAATTCTTTAGACATTGGTGAATATACCCCTACATTGTGATTACATTATCATGGATGTTTGTTTCTATCTATACATCACACAAGATAAGCATCATTATAGCAGTTGGGTGTGATGGTCTTAATATTCATTTGTGAGCGAGCACAAATTGTAAGATTTGTGAGGTCGCAGTGCGAAAAATTACATCTTATAAAGAGGGAAAACAAAATACAATCCTGATGGGGTTATAAGCACAATCTCATCAGACCTTTAATAAGTAACATAATTATATCAACTATAAATGCCAGCGAGCGTAGCGAGCGAGCTTTGGGGGAGATTGCTCTTATTCGCTTTAAATTAGGGGTACGTTTAATGATGAAAGGAAAAGGGGACACTTATCAAAAGGGATAAAGACACTTATTAGAAAAGAAAAAAAGCACGTTTAAAGAACAAAGGGTAATTATCAGAGGTGAAAATGGGGCAGTTCTTGCACCTGAAAAGAGCACTCATCAGAGATGAAAAAATGCACTTATGAGAATGGGAAATGGTGGGAAATGGGCATTTACCGACGGAAAAGGGGTATCCATCAAATATTTATAGAAACATTTATCAGAGGTGACAGGGGGCTTTTATGAAAAGGGGGAAGTCGCTCTTTTATTTATTAGAAAGGAAAAAGGGGCACGTACACGTGTTAAAATAAAAGGGCACTTATCAGAGGTAAAGGGGCACTCATCATAGATGAAAAAGCACTTATTAAGGGAAGGGGCAAGTATTACTAAGGAAAATTGGGCACTTGTCAAAGTAAAACGAGCATCTCTCAGAATTGAACAGGGGCAATTATCAGAGGTGAAAGGGGCAATTATCAGATGTGAAAAGGAGTAACTTCTCGTACCTGAAAAGGGGCATTTACCAGATATTAAAAGGGGCACTTATGAGAATGAAAAGGGACACTTTTCAGAGGAAAAAAAGGGCATTTATGAGAAGGGGGAGGGGCACTATTTTAATGAGAATGGGCGCACTTATCTATAAGGTTCATAAGGTTCATATTTATTGTCCATTTAACAATGGAAATTCGTCTTGTTACATAGTATTACGATACACATATATAACTTTGAGTTGACAGAAAACAAAAACAAAAAATTAACAATAAAACAAAGATATAGTCATGCATCGAAAATAATATACATGTATACCAAGTGAGGTGGAATGACGATAAGTTTTTACAAGTATCGATAATGTATTGCAAATATTAGCATTGCTATATAGTCTTATTATTATCATTATTATTATTATTATTAATATCATTATTATTGCTATTATGATTATTATTGGCACTAATGTCATCATCATCATTATATTATTAGCATTATTTTTTATTAATATTACTATTATTGTTATGTAAAGGTATCATTATTGTTTTATTGCCCTATATAATACCTTCCCCTTAATATTCGTATGGAGCTAGGTACAAATGAGTTTAAGAGCCGACTTGTCCGACAGTGTGCTGATCTCAACCTGTTACCGGACCGCATTCTTACATAGTTTTCGTTCAAGGGATGCTGATTATTCATTAGGATGGATTTTGCTTTTTACTATCCTATTTCAACATAGTTCTCTAGGGTTTAATTCTCGTCCTATTATCTTCTCGGCCTGTCTGATGATTCTATTCAACATAGTGAAGTCTCCTTTACGACAACTCGTGTACCAGACTACACAATCAAACGCGATGATACTCTCAATTACTGATTTGTAGAACAAGACCATTCTAGTGCAATCGACATGTTTTCAATTTTCGAAGAAAATGCATCCGTTGTAGTCCCTTCTTGTTTATTGCTACCTCACTGTGAGGTAGAGGGTATGGCAGTTAATGGAGGAGTGAGTTCACGTCGTTTTTTTTTATATTTGTTTAAACCATTGAACTTTTAATGTGTAATATTTGTATTTGTATATGGGCTTGTGCAATATCTTTCTACCTTTGTACGTGGTTACCTATGTGGGCTCGCATGCCTCTGGGCAACAGTAAAGCATTTCACTTTTGCAAACCCTGGCCCATAGGTAACCATTTCTTTCCTCTTCTCCTTGCTTCTCATTTCCTTCTCTTTCTCTATTATTTCTAAGATAATTGTATTTACTATGTTGAATTTGTATATACTGTGAATATCTGATTTTTATGGCCAAATAAATAATAATAATAATTATAATAATAACGATCCCCCACGTCAGACCATTGGCAATTATAGTACCAAGGTATTTGTACGTATGTACTATTTCAATTTCCTCGCCATTAATTCTCGCCGGACAGCTACTCTGTTCGACTGGTTTATTGTGTCTAAAGTCGAATATCATTTCTTTTGTTTTTGACGTGTTGAGATCCAGAAAGTTGTCATTACACCAATTAGTAAACCAGTTTAAACAATGAAACATAGTTAGTTTCACATTCCTTAATTAAACCTACAATAACAGTGTCATCGGCATATTTAAGAATATAAATATTTTGTGAAAGCAGGGTGAAAGGTAACGGCAGTCTTTCGTGTAGAAGACAAAGAGGATGGCAGAGAGCACACAACCTTGTGGTGAGCCTGTATTGGTCAATATTAGCTCACTTACGACATTCTGCACACGGACGCGCTGGGTTCGATTCTTAACAAAGCCGGTTATCCAAAGTATTAAATATGGTTTAAAGGTACTTTGTCCCATTTACATGCCCAAAAATGAAATGGTTAAATTCCAACAGCATTTGAAAGACAATACTAATTTAGAACTTCCCTCAAAACGAAAGGGCTTGAAAATGGCTTTTATTGAGTGGGAAAATAATGACCATTAGTTGTCGAATCGACTTAAGTAATTGCAATCACCTAAATAATAGTCTGAATTTCAGACCCTTTTCCGAATGGTCGTACGTTTTGTGCTGCACAAAGATTCAATCAGTTTAATTTTGGCCATTACAAGTAGTGGGTCGTTGATATAGACAAATGCTCATGAACCTGTTATAGCTCATTTTATGTATGCTATTACCAAAGAAAAAATATGTCAGTCAGTCACTCAATAGTGTCTGGCAGTGAAGTCTAGAAGGTAAACGGGTTTCCTTGCATAATTTGAATACTAGGACACTGCTAATGTTTAAATTTCACAGATAGGACATACATGACATATTCATAATTCCTGCAAAGTTCTACAGAATTTGATGTTCGACGCGTATCAACTTATCGATAAGGAAAAGGGATACTTATTAGAAAGGAAAAGGGGCACGTATGGAAATAAAAGGTACGCTTATCCGAGTTGAAAAGGGGAAGAGGCACTTCTTACAAAGGAAAAGGAGCACATGTCATATTAAAGGGGCACCTCTCAGATTTGAATAGGGGCAAGACTAGTATCAGAGGTGAAGGGGGCGCTTATCAAAAGTGAAAAGGGGCACTTACTAGAGATTAAAAAGATCACTTATGAGAATGGAAAATGGACACTTATTGCAAAGGAAAATGGGAACTTGTCGAAGGGAAAGGGGTACGTGTCAAAATAAAAAAGGTCACCTATCAATTGTGAAAAGGGGCACTTATTAAAAGGGGAAGAGGCACTTCTTACAAAGTAATAGGGGTACTTTTCTAAGCAAAAGGGCCACTTTTCCTATAAAAAGGGAGCACTTCTTACAAAGTAAAAGGAGCACTATTCCTATGTAAATGGGCACTTTTCCCATGTAAAAGGAGCAGTTTCGGGGTACTTGAGGGAAGATGGGGGGTGTAATTTTGCGGACAAGTTAGTTACAGAAAAAATATTAACTAACAGACATTGAAGTCAACGATCTTTTTTAAATATTCTCAATCCTTTTAGAGGTATCGCACTTTCTTCAGTCTCCGTACTTGCAAATTCTCTGCCCATACCTGCCATTAATAAAATAATATTTAACGAGTATAACGCGTTTTTTGTTCCCGTCAACGCAAACTCAAAGACTCCGCTTGCTAATTCTCTCCTACACGTTAGTTTAAAACGTGCAATTTTCCCCCATTATCTTACTACTGTCGTACAACAAAGGAGATTGACCAGGTTCTCCCTGCTACATGTACTTTAAAGTGGGTTGTTAAACAGACAAAAGACGAATCGCTCCAGTGACCGCTTACAATGTATACGCAATCAGCGCCGATTTGGAACTGAGGTTTCTATTCACCGTCTCTCCTTTGCGGACTCTAGCTTCTCCGTTATGTTGAACAGAGAAGCGACTGTTTACTACGTTAGCATGGTGACAGCGTGAAAGTGTACCGGTTAAAACTGTTTCCACCAATTTCACAATTCTAAATTGTAACGCCAGTTTTTCAGGATTTGGATTATGACGCAATAATTTCAAGGGTAAGCTGTGGTAAGAGAGATGTTGCAAACCGTCTGTGGATACACTTTATATTATATGCTGCATATCGCCATTTGCTTACACAAGGTAGGCCCATAGTTCTCGAGTACGTTGCCGAAGGTAACGCTTATTATTATCAATAACCGTCCATGCTATAACGTATGAATCTGAATCTGAAATAATACGGCTCAACACTCCTGGTGGTGTAAAACGAGTCGAATTGGATGTGCATGGGCATGAAATAATAAAATAGTGCCTTGAAAATACTATTGCGCGTGAGCCTTAAATACGTACGCCAGGATTTTGAATGTTAACTATGGGTGGCGGTCTAGAGTTCCAGTCTGTAAGTGTTTTTTGGAAGGAATCAGTATTAATAATAATACTGTGAATTTTCTAACGCACCTTATACTATATGTAATTACTGAGCGCCGTGGTGCTCTGTTGTGCTAGCAGCCACTAGGTAAAGCAAAGTACTTCTACCCAAGGGTGTCGATTTGTATCCGTGGTTGGGGGGATGATAGGTGCCAAAATATTTTCGGCAATGGATCAAAGCAACCAAGAGGTAGAAGCGTGTGGCAGGTTGCACCCCCTCCCTTCTAAGTTATTAAATTTTTCAAGTCACCCTCAATAAAGATAGCATTTCAGAGAATATAAGAGTGGTAATAAAATTAATAACATGCTAAATGTTAGTCCTGACTCTTGCCTGCAGTGTAGGCCTACCAGACTGATATCATCTATTTTTAAACGAAATTTAGACATTACCAAAAAAAAATCCAATGGTGAGGGATATCAACTTATGAAAGTATTATGTTACCAGTGGGCAAATGCATTAATAAGCAACCAGGAAAGGTTCATGTAGACAGGAAATTCTTTATTTCCTGTTGATAGAAACATACATTAAATGAATATTGATGTCTCTAAACAACATTCATCGTGAAAAACCCATTCCAATATTCTGTGTAAAGAGATCTCAAAAAACATAGTTCTCATTAGTAAATGAAAAACATATTGCTTTTGGTTCTTCATTTGACTCTCTTCCTTCTTTAATTAAACCAACTGAATCCTCTCTGCGGGAAACTCAATTCAATGAAACAGAATATCACTGATGCAAAATTTGGTTCTCAAAATGACAGAAAAATTTCCACTCCTGATCTCACACAAAAACTGTCTGTTTCTTAAAAACATAATATAAAACTTACGTTCCAACTACCAAACAACAAACTTCCATTATCTCCTTCTTCACCCAGATATACTTATCATACCAGATATGATAGGGATATATCCCCCCTCCCCCCCTCCCCCGTGATCGACACCCATGCTTCTACCCAATGGAGAGCTAGGACAACATATACATAATATAAAATACTGACATATTAATATGACCTACTAAATAGAGGCATAGATATAAATGGTGATTTGCTTAGAAGGATTCCGATAAGTGTTTTTTTTTTTTACATGGCTTTGAAGGGATTGAGCATTTTGGATATGAGGAGGCTGGCTATTCCAAAGTTTGGGAGCGGCGACAGAGAGCTCTGTCACCAAAGCACGTCTTTACGAGGGAACAGTCATTTATTTATTTATTTATTTCTAATATATAGGCAGGGTGACTCATTATCACCAATAATGGTGGTCTTCCATGAGGCTATGTTAAACATAATAAGGAACACTAGTTAATATATATATATATATATATATATATATATATATATATATATATATATATATATAATAATAACATAATCATGAACATAAACTCATAACAGCAACAAAGAATAAGTAAGAACATGTATAAACATATGTACAGAGTATTTGGTATCCTCGTAATGAATGAATGGTTTGTTTGTTTTGTCTTGCTTTTTGTTCAAGAAAACGTTGTTGCATATTTATAATATCTTAATATATCATTAAAGTATAGACGGTAATTAGTTTTTAAATTCGATGAAAAGTAACTATTAGCATATTTCGGTATGTATGAGACTTTGAAAAAAGGCAACATATACTTTTGAGAGTTCATAAACAAAGTATAGAAACTACATGTACTTAGGCTCACTTAAAGGGATCCGGTAACTTTGTCTCAGATTCTGAAACAAAATTCTGGATTTAGCTCATGATGCAATGATAATCATAAACCTTTAGGTCAGTCAGGAACCCCATGACTTTTACAAGCTGATCGCCTGTCTGATTATCAAGATATTTATGATTGAATTACAAATTTTGAAAACCATTCGCCTGATGGTTTTCATAACACTATAGTCTATTAGGGAAAACGAGTATGGTAAAACCGGTCAATCAAAGATTTTTACTTTTTGAGGCACTTCTCGATCATTTTGAAGCGCAATTTTTTTAGGGCTTCATTATTACACCATATCACAGACACTAATAACATGTAGGGCCGTGTATCTCAGATTTAACACTGTTAAACGATCCCTTTAAGAAAGACATTAGGGATACCAAAATGATTATATACATATTTACCAAAAAAATAAAAGTATTACAGGATAGTAAATTACTGGATAATATGCACAATTAATGCATGTAATCAAGTATAGCAATTGAACGTACACTGTTAGATAACAGTAAAAATACAAATATATTTATAACTGATAATAAATTATATGAAATCATTCTTTCAGTTTGAAAAGCATTGTGTCGTCCTACATTTAGGGCTAAGAAACAGACAAGCAAACATTTTGTGCAAGCAGGACAATTACAAATGTTATATCCTTGACAAAGTCAAAAAAAAAAAAACATCAAGTGGAATTTTCCTAGCAATTAGGATGTATATGAATACCACATATTATCATGTTGTTATGCAAGCGCATCATTAACCAATCGTTTGATTTTTTATAAGAGAAATGTGCTGGAAAGCTAAAAGGAATTAAAGTAAAACTTTAGTTAAGACACTAAACAATATTCCTCTTGTCATTTTTATCTTATTGAGAATCGATATTGCAAGATTGTTTGAACCTGTATTTAAGGTGTTCACAGAGCTTGCCATTCTCAATGATCTGTCCAACTGATTACATGCTATAAGTTGGAGGTGGGAATAAGTGGAAGCCCGCAGCCGGGAAGAGAGCGCCTCAGATTTGATAATTACTGAAAGCTATGAAAGATATTTATAAGGAATCTTGGTTAGAATCAATTCCAAAATTGTAGTGCGATCTCCTGGTTGAACGAGTAACATGGTGAAACAGTTCTCGCACGGGAACGGTGAATTATGTTGATAAACAAGTACATTTTTGTGCACCAAATGTGCTAAAATGTAATCTTTTTGCATGATTGCGTTTTATTTAATTATTTCACTTTTAAGTGTTTTTAGTTTTTTTTATTTATGAAATTTGCGTTCTGGCAATTATAGCACAAAGGATAAAAGCAGGTGAATGAAATGCTTCATCACCACACACACCTGGGAAAAAGCATCCATAAAGTTAAATACATTTACTCGATAAACGACTTCAGTCACTTCACATAGTACGTGATGTAATACCAAGAAAATTGCAATGCCAATGTCGTGCTGAGGAACTGTAAATACATTATTCTTGCTTTATGCCTCTCTCATACACTTTGGTGGGGAATCTTGTAGATTAATGGGCAAGAATACAATGCGTCCCCTCCGTCTGCCCCTTTCATTTTTTTAAACCAAAAAGGCGTCTGGAAATGTCAAAACCTGTTTTCTTTTAGTACTTTTTGCTTGTCAGAAATTGTTTGAACTAGTGTCCCATCCCTTGCAGACACATCGGTCTGCTCCTGATAATCCTTAACCCTTCTACATTTAGTTCTTACACCTTTTATTTGCCTAGGGTGGAATAATTCATTCTTCTAAGTAATGGGATTGTTCTGCAGTACATGTAATTTATTATCATTTTCCCTGAAAAAAGAAAAAAAAGATGCATGCATGTAAGATGACATTTTACAGATTATTCCAGTAGAAATTCAATGCATTTGAAATGATGACCTAAATTTGACTCTAAATAGGCAGAAGAGATTGTTTATGAAAAACTTGTGAACGTAAATATTCTGAATTTTTTTTTTTTTTTTTTTTTGGGGGGGGGCGTTTCAGATCAAATACAAATGATGTAATAAAAGTCAGTACTTCAATACTACAATACATTTGTGTAAGGTGAAATTGGGATGACAAGGGGAATTTTGGTAGTCTGCTAAAACCCTGGAACCCCTCACCACAAAAGATACTGGCGTGCATGTATATACGGTGGGGTCACCAGGATGTCAATTTATATATATATATATATATTTTTTTTTTGAGGGGGGGGCAGATGACAACCTAATGGCAAGGAAAAATGGAGGGGGATAGGGGTGGGGGTTAAGTGAAGCAGATGAAACATCAAGCCTTCACAATAACACGTTTACATTCATGCTGAGGGTTTTAGGGCAGAGCAGACGTTTTAAAGGGATTGGGTAACTTTGTCTCAGATTCTGAAACAAAATCCTGGATTTAGCTCATGCTACAATGATAATTATAAACTTTTAGGTCAGTCAGGAATCCCATGACTTTTACAAGCCGATCGCCCGTCTGATTATCAAGGTATTTATGATTGCAAATCGAAATCAAATTTTGCGTTTTCCTAGCGGTTTTTATAACACTACAGTCTTTTGGGGAAAATGAGTATGGTAAAACCGGTCACTCAAAGATTTTTTACTTTTTGGAGGCACTTCGTGATTATTTTGAAACGCAATTTTTTTAGGGCTTCAATATTACACCATATCACAGACACTGATAACACGTAGGACCATGCATCTCAGATTTAACATTGTTAAACGATGCCTTTAAAAGGGGGAGGGGGTTTCCCTCTTCACACCCTTGCTGCCGCATGAGTAATAGGTGTATAAAGGATTTTATTTCATCGTTGTTGACATCAGTGACATCCTTAAAAAAACGTGTTTAACTTACAAGAAATTTATAAATTGTGACATTGGTTTTCTGATCATTATTTTGCCTATGGGGAGAAACACAGAGAGGAGAACCCCCAACCGTTTCTTAGGAAATTGATTTGCGATGTCACCAAAGTTCAGCCGAGAGAGTGTTTGATTTCTCTCTCTGCCTCCTTCTCGAATGTTATTTTGGCAGTGAATCGATCTGGAGTATCTAACTCGGAGAGTCGAATTTGACAACGTGAGGCAGAATTGTTGTGTACTGTGCTCGATCTGGAGTTGAAAATATGGAGTTGAAAATAGCTATCCCGTTGACGTCCAAAACACAGAATATGCTATAATTTGTGCGTCATCTGTGTTTGAATAGGTCACTGTTTTAATCATCCTTTTTGTCTTATGTTGTGCTCAAATAGCTCATCCAAAGCAGGTCTCTGTGTTTATGTCAAATTTGCCATTTTGAGAGAATCTTTTATTAGAGTGAGGAAGTCAGTGAAAGTGATGAATATAATGGTTGATGTATGTGTGAACGATTGACGGCAGTTTTTTAGTTTTTTAATTTGAAAGCACCGTGCTTAAAATAACTTGGACACATTTTACATGTCATGTTGGTGCACCATTAGTTATATTATATATCGAAGGTTCGACGTGTACAATTTTACATGTAATGTTTGTACGCCATAAATTAGGTTATACGTCGAGGGTTCGACACACGAGCCGAGTCATTGTCTAAACGCGGCAATTGCCGGTCTGCCCCCCCCTTCTCTCTCCCCCTCTCTCTCTCTCTCCCCCTCTCTCTCTTTACAGTTAACACATTCTCAAATCACTCAGTTGCGTCTCACAGTATAGGAATTATCGTATACGGGCACTAATTTCACCGGAGGGGAAGGGGAGGGGGCTAACGTCGCTTGCCCGAATATGGACAAAATGTTGATACTTCTTACTTGGTTGAAATGTAGTTTTCACATCAAAATATGATAAGTCAAAATGAGAATTACCAATAGATATTCTATGCCAGGATATGAGGTGTTTGTGTATAATCGAGTAGTGGTAATTTCAAAATTATCGAGGGAAGAGAGGGGGAGGGCAGAGGGTTGTAATTTTTTTAAAGGAATCTTTGTTAGAATCAATTTTGTGTGCGATCTCCTGGTTGAACTAGTAACAGGGTGAAACAGATCTTTCGCGGGGACGGCGAGTTATGTTGATTAACTAGAACATTTATGTGTGTGATTTAGGCATAAGCACATTCTTCTCTGCTTCAATTGAAATCAACACCGAATGTGCTAGAAAGTGATTTTTTGCATGATTGCTTTATATATGATCAATTCATTTTTAAGTGTTTATAGCTCAAACTCAGTATTACCTACTGACCTTTACATTTGTGTACGTGCATTGTTGAACATGATAGGCTAATAGTCGCATAAATTACTTACCGTGACGAACTTTGTAGATTGATTTTTCGTTATCATCATGAAAGCTAATAAGCATAGTTATAGTTGATTAGAGAAGGTGATAGGATAGTTATTCCGTCTGCTCTATTCTCAGTTGTATTTGCACTAAAAATAATCTCATCGTCTTCAATAATCAGTTCTAATATTTTTATCTATATTACGTTTCGATGGGTTGTTAAAGCGGTATTTGCGAACAGACATACGAATACGCAACATGACTATTGTCCTGAATAACCTGTGTAATTCTGTAATCAGTGTAATTTAACTTACCATGAATTGAAATTGATTGATCGATTGAGTGAGCAGATTGAGTTTATTCGTCAAGTACAAATCTTTATTAAAATCTTGGAATACACTTACAGGAAACCTATACCCTAAAGAATAAGTGTAGGTATTCTAAAAAATTAGATGTATTCTTGCCCATTGATGTAAAATATTCCTTACGAAAGTGTACAAGAGATATGTAAATGAAGATTTCTTGGCATGATGTAATGCCTTTTAGCATGACATGAACACAGCCATTTTCTTGAAAATGTGACGTACCAGTGGGTTGTACATGTATCATGCACCAAGCTTTAGTTGGAAAGACTTTTTAATTCATTAACAAAACTTTTACTTTTCAATGAGTAAAAAATCATAGCTGAGAAGGTGAACAAATGTAATTGGTGAAAAATATATAACAAGGGAACAATTGTAACTCATTTATTTAAAAATACTAAGATATAGCAGTTGACAAATCTATTTCTATATGCGAAACATTCACCCCAGAAGAGCACCAAGTTATTTATGCAATTCGCGTTCTGGTAAGTGTAGTACAAAGGATAATAGCAGGTGAATGAAATGCTTCATCATGACACACATCTGGGAAGGAAGCATTAATAAATTTGAATACATTTACTTGATAAACGACTTCGCATAGTATGTCACTTTATCAAGAAAATGGCGATGCTCATGTCATGCTGAGAAACTGTACATTATTCTTGCTTTATGCCTCTCTCATACACTTTGGTGGGAAATCTTGTAGATTAATGGGCAAGAATACAATAAGTCTCTAAAAATTACTCAAGTTATTTCTTGGGGTGAGGTTTCCTTTAAGACAGAGAATAAATATTTAACTGGACATGGATAACCTTTCAACACTGATAAAAGTTAGCAAATAGCCAATTTCCAATAGGGTCCAAAGAGTATATTTACATAATTAATAGTTATGCATGGTTATTCTATTTGGTCAAAAATGGTATAGGCCTACATTAAGTCAATATTTAAGTCCAAAGAACTAAATTTAAAAAAGAAATGACCTAAATGAATTAGTAGGAAAAAATTAACAACGTATAATCAATTGCAGCTATATACAATAATTGCAAATTTATTTTGAACGGAATTCCAAATTTGAATACCATTAAAATAAAAC
This sequence comes from Mesocentrotus franciscanus, assembly GCA_037976565.1. Classification (NCBI taxonomy): domain Eukaryota; kingdom Metazoa; phylum Echinodermata; class Echinoidea; order Camarodonta; family Strongylocentrotidae; genus Mesocentrotus; species Mesocentrotus franciscanus. Next base: position 19,010,881 of record CP137674.1, on the reverse strand, counting down.
GAGTTCCCGAGTTTTTCCCACAAGTCTTTTTGTCTGGATACGACAAAGACTTTTTTAGTTAAACTAAGAGTAGGAATGTATGAATATGAATGTTGAAATTAGTTCCTCAATATTTATTTTATGTATAGTACATGTTTACTTCAATGTTGCTTTAATCAATACTGCGACTTTTATGTTGATGCATTTGTTTAATTGAATTCTTTCAGCCTCCGACCTGCCTGTTTGAAACCAACCAATATTATATTGTAAGCCATGGCGATTTCCAGACTTCCATGTAATAATTCACCAAGTGACCCCCAAAAAGTGTCAGAACAAATACACGTGTTAAAAACAATGTTGTCTTGATATGTATAACGTTTCAATCAAATATGTCATACACATTCGATATGGAATTAATCGTCTTCAGAACTAGTAGTGATATCTGTCGATATCCAATGCTTACATTTTAATAATTTTAATTATTTTTTGAATAGGTGCTCCCCTCGGCTAGAGGAGAAAACAAGAAGCTTTCTCTTGATTGATTGATCTTCTTTGGACTGAGGAATAAGGAATTGTTTTACCAATTTGAATCAGTACTTTGCCAACAACTCAATCTACAGGTAAGTAATTTGGGTTATTATTTTTATTTGTTATTTGTGTGTTTGTATGTTGGTTTGTTCTGTTAGTTTATTTTGAGGATAGATGTGATGGATTTAGATTCCTGTTGTGTTCAAGAGTGATTTCCATGTTCGTATTTCTGTTTCGTTTAAACAATTCTTGTTAATCATGTAATGGCCCGAAGAAAGGTTCTGTATAATCTGAATAATAGATAAATCACCAAGAAAAAAATAACACTAACAAAAACCAAGAAGTTTACCAGCGTTTCTGTGGTGCTTATTGTCTGCTCTTTGAAACTGGCAACCAATTCTGCCCGCGCACGAACATAGCATATCCTATCATTATTCGTGTTGTCCATTACAAATATCATGTACAGAGGGGCTGGGGGATGTGCAATATTACTTCCTATAACAAGATATACAAACACTTGGTTGTCATTTCATCACTCCTCCATCAACTCTTTTTTTTACCGCCGCTATATGATTTTTTTAAAAAATTGTGCTATGAGGGGGCGGGAGCAATATTAGTTCCTATATAAAGATATATACAAACACTCGATTGTCATTTTATCACTTCTCAAATGCCATCGCCCCTTTTTTTACCGCCGCTATATGATTTTTGTTTAAATAATTTATTGTGCTATGAAATACATATATACAAAATATATTTTATGAACTAAAAATATGGCATGCACATAACTCGCCTTAATACTAATTATCCGTATTTTCACAACCAGACAACTTTTGGGGCAAAAAAGAAGAAGAAGAAACAAATACAATAGATTCGAAGGAAACTGAAGGAGGATTTTTCTATTTTATGTTAAACACTTAAAGGGACAGTCCACTCTGATATTCAGTCAGTTTTTAACAAAAGCAGATCAAGAAAATGAAACGGGGAAGTTGAAGTTTGTAGAACATTAGATCAACATAAATATGTTTTGGAGTTTTAAAATTGTAATCATTGATGAAACACTAATTTGGAACATTGTGACGTATTTTACCAGATCCTCTCCTATCTGTACTAAAAGTATATAACCCTTTATATTTTCTTAGTTCTTATTGAAGAAATAGCGTATATTCATACAGGAGTTGTGTGGAAAACATTATGTGCAATCATGGTATTGATTATAGCTACATGTACATAAACGATGCATGTAATATTGAAAACAAGATTTGTACAGTTAAATCATAGAAATTCCCAATTTTCTGAGAAAACGGGGGAGGGGGGACTCGGAAATATATGTGACGGTTACAGCGTTAATTATTTGTGTTTGATTTTCATGTATGGCGACTTCCAAACATTCAAAATATATATTTTTTTTAATTCAGAGTTTGCTCAGAATTTCACTAATCTGTTATTCTAGTTTTTCTGCGTCTATTGAAACTAAGTTAATATCAGGGCGGGCTTCCCCTCGAAACATTTCTTTGATGTCAGGAAACGTCATGTATATAGCAATACAACGTGCGATGCCATATTGAACAATTTTCATGAATCACACATCACAGATTGATTACATACTATACATCAAATTACAATAATATGAAATTAAATACAGTGAAACCTGTCTATTAAAGGGAGTGTAGCCTGGCGAGGCAACGTGTCATTCCCGTGGCCTGACTCAGGCAGCTTTCGATTCTCACATCGAACGTCGGCTACTACGAGTGACGTCATATTTATCCCCCTGCGCATGCGTGAGCTTCTGGCCCCACGTTCCCTTCCAAATCACACTACGGGAGTCGGGGGAAATTCCCTGAATTCTCGTCGTCGTGAAAACGGCAACGTGGGTGCAGTTTCCTCGGTATCCCTGATCAAACTTCAAAGTGAAAGTACCAGACTACTCGGTAACTAGGTTATCATTGTTTTTAAATTCTTAAATAAAGTCATTGTTGTTATTTCATCTTCTGCTATATTTGTTATCATTCTAACATTTTCTTTTTCTGTTTTTCAATCTTTCATCTTCTTTCCTATCATTGAATTTTCAATTATTTATCAATTTCTCTTTTTGTCTATTCTTCGTTTATTATTCTATCATTTCTATCTTTCGTCATGTTATTTTTTGTTTTCCTTCAATCATTTTCTCTTTCTGTTTTTCTTATGTTATTTGTTGTTTTTCCATCTTTCATCTTCTCTTCTATCTTTCCATTATCTATTCTTTATCATTTTCTCTTTCTGTCTTTCCTTATGTTATTCTTTTTTTCTTCTATCATCTCTTATGTTATTGTTTGTTTTTATCGTTCTATCACTTTCTTCCTACCATTCCTTACGTTATTCTTTGATTTTCCTTCTATCACGTTCTCTAATGTTATTCATTGTTTTTATTATTTTCTCTTCATATCTTTCCTTACGCTACCCTTTGTTTCTTCCTTCTATCACCTTCTCTAATGTTATTCTTTGTTTTAATCATTCTATCACTTCTCTGTCTTTCCTTATGTTAATCTTTGTTTCTTCCTTCTATCACCCTCTCTTATTATTCTTTGTTTTTATTATTCTATTATTTCCTCTTCCTATCTTTCTTTTCGCTATCCTTTGTTTCTTCCTTCTATCACCTTCTTTTATGTTGTTCTTTGTTTTTATCATTCTATCACTTTCTCTTTCTGTCTTTCCTTATGTTATTCTTTGTTTCTTCCTTCTATCACCTTGTCTTATGTTATTCTTTGTTTTTATTATTCTATTATTTCTTCTTCCTATCCTTTGTTTCTTCCTTCTATCACCTTTTCTTATGTTATTCTTTGTTTTATCATTCTAACTTTCTCTCTCTGTCATCCTTATGTTATTCTTTGTGTCAGATTTTCGCGCACTGTGAATTTAGTACCTGATTTAGTCACTTGATCTCAGAAATTGGTCACGTGACCGACGAAAGCACCGTCGTGAAGTATCGAAAGCACTTCCGCGAAGGGAACGGACGTGAGCAGAGCAATGTCTCCTGACGCTCCAGTAACTCGTAGTAGCCGACGTTCGGTGCGAAAATCGAGAGCTCGACTACGGACGACGCGACCGCGGCAATTACGTGCTTGCAACATACGCAAAACCGAAGCGTGAGGAGAACTTAGGTCTGTTTCGCGAACGCTAGCGCGCTGACCATCTAGAGATTAAGTCGCTGACTACCGTTAATCAAGTCCATTCGTTTACGTGCAGTTGTCCAAAAGAAGACGTAGATGGCGTTAACCAGTATTTGCCGAGCTACACTCCCTTTAAGGCCACCCACATGAAACAGAACCATTGGCCATTGTAGACAGTTTGCCTGTATACAGAGGTGGCCACTATTAAGGTTTGACTGTACCATCTTATCTCTGCACTAGATGGTATTTATAGTGAACCTGGAATATAATATTGTCATAATGTACTTGAGGAGCCCTAGAAAATGAATTGAAAACTTGTTTTTTCGGGTAACCTTTGGTGAATTATTCTAAGCTTGCAATTGCATTGCATTTATGTCATGCTCTCACTCTGCATGTAGGCAAGAGTAACTTTTGTGGCAGCTTTCCACCATTTACGATATTGAATTTCAAACAAAACAACAAAAAAAAAGAAGAGAAGAAGAACAGGAAGAAGCAGAAGAAGAAGAAGAAGCAGAAGAAGAATGTGATGATGAGGAAGAAGAAGTTAAAGAAGGAGGAGATGAAAAAGAAGAAGAAAAAGAGAAAGAAAATGAGGAGCTAGGAGGAAGAAGAAGAGGAATAAAAAAGAGGAGGAGGAAGAAGAAGAAGAATAAAGTAGAGGATCGTAGGAGGGAGAGAAAGTAGCAGAAGCAAGGACCAAATATTATCCTACACTGAAATGAAGCAGTGCTTTAAATCAATTCCTAATTGTTGACACTAACAAAAATCAGATTGAATAAAATAAACCTATTAATGATTATGCCTAAAGGTGGAGGAGGTAATCTCAGGACGAATTGAGAGAGATAGTTGTGACACGGGCATCTACGCGTACGCTAGATGGGTCATAGGTTAAACCATGGAGCTCCAAATGCTTCCCTCCCATGTACAATCTCTATGGTAGGGATCCATTTGGAGCTTCATGAAACGCCTGACCAATCAGAAACAGCTTCCGGTGATGTAACTATCTCTCTCAAGGATAGCTTTGGGTGATCAATATCTGCTGAATGTTCTTCTTCTCAATTTCATATTTAAATAAATAAATAAGTCCATATTTTGTCCAATATTTATATCATGTATAATATTAGTTGTGGCAGACGTCCATAGCCATAAACTCTGGCCAAAATACCACAAGGCCATTTATATTTAGTCATATTACGACGCGTCTTTCGAAGGAATGAATGATGTATTAATGGTCCCCATGAAATAATAACCACTTCCTTAAACGTGATATTTTATTTTTCTTGTATTCACTTTGTTTTGATTTATTATATTTTTCTCGTAAATGAGGCGATTATAATCTGACAACAGCGTGCATAATGCCGGTTAAAGAAGTTTCCAAGTGTGTAAAATTATCAATTTTTTTCACGATGTTGGTAAATCTTAGGAATTTGATTCATTTTCTTTACAATCTTTTTACTCGTCTAGGCACTTTCAAATGAATTATTCAATATTTAATTAAGACATAAATAAATATATGAATAAATAGATAAAGGTACAAAGATTTATTTTAGTGATCAGCGTTTTAATATTCATGCGTCTTTATTTTCATTATTTTGCGAACCAAAGGGGAATTCAGGCTGTAGACAAAATGACTATACGCTATTTCGCTTTAGTACATGTAACTTGTAAGATGACGATCATGAAATCGGCATATGATTGAAGGCTACACCATTGTCCTTCGGGCCGGACTGGCCTTGGGAAGTCTGAGATTTTACTCGCGGGTATGGCGCGCCGTTTGACCAATAATTCAGATAAACACTGTTTATCGTCGAAAAACACTGTTTATCGAGCGATAAACACTGTTTATCAAGCGAAAAACATAGTTTCTCTCGATAAACAGTGTTTATCGCTTGATAAACACTGTTTATATCGAGAGAAACTGTGTTTTTCAGTCGATAAACATAGTTTCTCTCGATAAACAGTGTTTATCGCTCGATAAACACTGTTTTTCGGCGATAAACAGTGTTTTTCGGCGATAAACACTGTTTACCTGATTTATTGGGCAAATGGCGCGCACTCGTATTCCAGATCAGAGCCGTATGCACTACTCTGCACGTTAGTCAGGTGGCTTAGTGAAGTTACCGTTACTTGCCTGATAAAAGCACCATTTTTGGTACAGGGCTTCCTTAGGACCTACTAAACTATATTAGACTAGGAGCCCCCGGCAAAATGTCAATTTAAGGGTGTGGGGCGGGGCGTCTTTTGGAGCCCCAAATAATTTCATAACATTGATTTGTTGTTGTACAAATGCCATTTTTGGTAAAGGGCTTCCTTAGGAACTACTGAACGATATTAGGGTAGAAGCCCCCGGCAAGAATATCATATAAGGGTGTGGGGCGGGGGCGTCGCCTCGTAGCCTCCAAATAATTTATAAGGTAATATAACATTGATTTGTTGTTATACAAATGCCATTTTTGGTACAGGGCTTCCTTAGGACCTACTGAACGATATTAGGGTAGGAGCCCCCGGAAAAAATATCATATAAGGGTGTGGGGCGGGGGCATCGCCTCGTAGTCCACAAATAATTTATAAGGTAATATACCATTGAGTTTTTGTTGTACAAACGCCATGGGGTCTCCAATCACACATTATATGAATAGTTATGCCGGGGGCTCCTACCCTACCATCATTCAACTACATCCTTATAGCTAAACACCCAACATGTAGTACCTGGTTACCTCTTCGGAAAAACATACCCATCTCCTTACGCCATGCATCTAGATATCAACAATTCAAGTGCAAAACCAATCGTTTCCGAAATAGCCCCCTACCTTACTTTGTCGATCTTCTCAATAAAGCCAAACCAAATTAATCGAAATAGATGAATTAATTTTTTAAAATTTTTATTTGTATTATACTCCTTTCATAAATGTTGAAGTTTCCTGATTGTTACTCTCCATAAGATAATAACATACCAATATAACAAAACACTGTTCCCTTTCCCTTCAATAGCCACTTTATATCTGAAGTGAAAAGAATTTTAAAGTACCATAATTGTAGTTCTTTATATCATTTTCTAAGCAATAATACAAATACTTGCAATATCAAACGTCAACAATGTTATGAAAAGAATATTTTCATTTCTATTTTTATATTCGTATATTGTCTTAATGACTCTTTAAAAGTACATGTATGCAATTTATATTTTTGATGTACATGTACTTTTATAACTTCCTCTTTACTTCTTTTCTTAATGTTTCTCCTCTCCGTTTTTCAGACTTCATGTTATCTTCTGTTTTTTTTTTTTTTTTTTGCTGCCCAAGCAATATTACCATAGTAACTATATATATTTCAAAATTGACAAATCAATTGTAACTGTATTTTATATTTGAAATATGTAAAGTGTCTTTTATTGTACACATGACCGATTCAGCCATTGGGCTGCGACACATGTTTTTTTAATAAACCTTGAATTGAATTGAATTGAAATGAAGCCCTGTACCAAAAATGGCGTTTGTACAACAAAAACTCAATGTTATATTACCTTATAAATTATTTGTGGGCTACGAGGCGACGCCCCCGCCCCACACCCTTATATGATATTCTTGCCGGGGACTCCTACCCTAATATCGTTCAGTAGGTCCTAAGGAAGCCCTGTACCAAAAATGGTGCTTATCAGGCAATTAAGTAACGGTAATTTCACTAAGCCACCTGACTAACGTGCAGAGTAGTGCATATGCTCTGATCTGGAATACGAGTGCGCGCCGTTTGACCAATAATTCAGATAAACACTGTTTATCAAGAGATAAACACTGTTTATCGAGAGAAACTATGTTTATCGACTGAAAAACACAGTTTCTCTCGATAAACAGTGTTTATCGCCGAAAAACACTGTTTATCGCCGATAAACACTGTTTATCGAGAGAAACTGTGTTTATCAGTCGAAAAACATAGTTTCTCTCGATAAACAGTGTTTATCGGTCGATAAACACTGTTTTTCGACGATAAACAGTGTTTATCGGCGATAAACAGTGTTTATCTAAATTATTGGTCAAACGGTGCGCCATAGACGTGAGTTTCTCTCGATAAACAGTGTTTATCGCCGATAAACACTGTTTATCGAGAGAAACTGTGTTTTTCAGTCGATAAACATAGTTTCTCTCGATAAACAGTGTTTATCTGAATTATTGGTCAAACGGCGCGCCATACGCGGGCCTCCTGATATGTTGACTTGAATGCCGGTCCGTTTCTGGTCTTAAATAAAGCCGTCTGATTTAAACAAAACATTAAAAAACCAATGCAATCAAATAGCCTACACGTATCAATCCCCCAAACGAATTTCAATCCAAATTTACCATGAAGGCATGATATTCGGCTGATAAAATTAATGATGACGAACCGCACCTGAATTTTTATCTTTATCTATTCATGGGACTTTATCGGTCTATCATTTTTTGCTGGTTGAACATCATTTCAGAGGGCAAGATCTTGCAAATCCGGAACCGGACACACTTATTATGAAAGATCCTTGTTTACAGAGTAAATAGATGACCGGGTATACATGTAAATAGTTACTAGTTCGTTCAAAAGAATTTGTGAGTGAGTGATGGTCTTACGTAATATTTGTCCGATCAATAGACAGTGATAGATTGTAAATGTAATACCGGGTTGGCTCAGCAGAGCCAATTATTTCACTAAATATGAATCGTCGCTTTTAATTAATGAACAACGTGCGATAATTTAGTAGCGTGCCTCATCTCTCTTTCTCTCTCTCTCTCTCTCTCTCCCTCTCCCCCCTCTCTCTCTCTCTCTGTTGCTCTCTCTTTTTTTCTTTTCATCTCTTACTCACTCTATATGTGTACATTTTGGACAACAATGATTTACGAATTTATTACATTAATTGTTCTATGTCAATCATTGCCTCGATATGTATCAGTTATATGCTACTGTTGAAACGGAAACAAAATATGTTTCATCATTTAAAATCAAATCAAATCACTCTCTCTCTCTTTCTCTTTTGACGGAAGGATTGCTTTGTGCAACACAATGCCTTTGTAAAATTATTTATTTCAGTTCTTTATTAGCTCCATGGCAACACCAACACCGCTATATTTTAATCTTGCATTGTAAATAGTTATGTCACAAGATGAATAAGATCTGGAGCAAATTATTTTTTTAGGGTGGAGCTTAGCAGGTCTGAGACAATTATTCTTTTAATATTAAAAAAATCTATGAAATATATTTAGATGTTTGAATAACAAAATATGAGTTGTATGCAGCCCTGAACATCAACAGGAATCAACTTATATTTGGATTTCACCCGACCTTTGATAGTAGGCTTTTTACACCTAACAAACATTTTCAGCCAAACTAATTGCTCTGAAATGCATAAAAACACTGGTGGGCCCCTAGTACATATAAACACAATTTTCCTGTTGGAGCCGTTTTTGTGTACCTAACTTTGCTTGTGTAAATATATTTTCCATTTCAGTTTCATAGTACAGATACACTGTTGCCCCTTAAGTAGGAATAATTTGTCTTACTTCTCTGCAAGAAATGATTGTAACGATGATTGATTTATTCTTGATAGATAAAGTTCTGAGAATATATGAATTTTATCTATCCGACGAATAAATTATATTGTTACCGTCATTTCATGAATATGAAAAAGAGTATACATCAATCTTTAATTTTTTAAACTTTTTTTCCTCGGCAGGAAACTGCTGATAAAAATGTAAACTGAGTAAATAATATGAAATATTCCGTTTATAGCATTTCCCTAAAATGTGAACTGCATTCTTCTTCAGTTTTAATATTGTACATGTACATATTGTTCCTTTAAACCTTGTTTATACAGGGAAAAATCCTTGTGACAAAGTGTGGATTCATGCAACATTACGTAATACGTAATGTTGCATGAATGTTTATTTGTACTAATTATTATTACAATTCTTCTTCTTTTTCCTCTTCTCTTCTGCTTTAATTGATTATTGTTATTATCATTATTGTTATTGCATCTTATTATTGTTTTTTATTTTGTTTTCTCCCACTCTCTCTTTCAATTTTCAGTCATGATTTCCAGGAGACGAGTGATCTACAAGTGTGTGGCACTGTTGGGCGCGGCATGTCTTGTTTTATTTGTGATAAATTCAAATAGAGCGACCTCTAGTGACGATGGCGTGCACCGGCTGATGGGCAGAGAGCATGGAAATGATCGCGGAAGTATGGACCTGCAAGCATTCCATACCGCCTTACGATTTAGGTAAACTACTTAAGGGGGAGGGGGAGAGAACAAATTATTCCTTTACGGACCCATTCATTTTATGTTTATGAAAACCTGTTTAAAAGTCTTAGCTTTTTTCTAATGTGTCGAATGAAAATAAAATCTGAGGGAATTGTTTTATACTAGTTGGAAAAATAAATATGCTAATCAGACGGCTGTTCATTTGCCTAGGAATGCCCCTAAAATCGATATCCTCACATTGTGTCTGAGTCTAAATGTGTGTCTTTTTTCCTGATTTTATTTTGTTGAAATACAAGGATGGATCGGTTCGGATCTCACACACCTCCCGTTGTTAAAAATTAGGCTCTAGCTGGGGGGCAATTTTATCTGCAACTCACTACAGGGTCAAAGACGAATGTTCTATTTATACAAAAAAACAATTCACTTCATTACAGAGGCAAGACAGACGAGCAGTATACCATCAGAACGCTGAACGCCAAGGACAGGTCAAAGGAATTATCTGCAATAGAAGACGTTGTCCATGAAGAACAAAATGAATGGATCAATAGTGATCAACTGAATGCGAGGTTTCAATTAAACAATGACTTGCATCAGGACGATTCTAAAGAACCCCTTCCTGTACAAGAAAACGGGGAAACACTTGACGAACCGCGTTCCCAAGATGAGTGGAAAAGACATCTACCAGTTGTCATCGATGGGGAGCATTTACAGGATGATTTAGATCATGATCCAAGACAAGACGGTGAGCAGAACGACCAGGAACTCCTTAAGGAAGCTTCTCTTAAAGATGCCCCTATTGGAGTGCAGGACAAGGGCGAATTGGGCGCGTTAGTGAAAGACGGCGTAGCTGACGCGGCGAGGGCAGCGGCGTTTGTGGACAAGCCCCCACTTGTCAAAAACAAAACCGCAGCGGCCAAAACGGCAAAGAAACGGGTGAAGGTAATTCGAAGGACCATGCGTAACGGGAAGGTCATCCATGAAGAGGTCGTCGGCATCAAGACGGTGATCACGAACGCGAGCAAAATTCTGGTGAAAGGCGATGTACACATTCGTACCTATGATGAGATCTGGTACAGCGATATTTTGAATGGTAACTTCAAAGCCAACCCGGTCCAGCTCAAGAATAAGACGAGAGATAGGTGAGTGCTGCATTGCATGAATTGTACACTTTAAATTATGCCACAATCATGCATACTTGTCTTTTCTTTACATATGTACAAAATATGTAATCATTTATGCCAGCAGATTTTAATATCATTGCAGTCATGAATCATAGTCTGGCTTCGAACTTATTCCGATAATCATCTACAGTGGGGATCCGGGTCGCAATCGGGTTTTAGGTAACTTAGTACTTGGTTAAAAAGGAATGACCATTTCACGCCCTAATCGTACGTAAAAACAACTACAAACAACATTCAAATTGGAAAACGATAATCGGCAAGAATTTAAAACTCCTTTAACACATGTAACATGTCTTTCACCCATCACCCTCTCTCCCCTTGTTTATCTTCATATTTCCCTCTATTTGATCCCTATTTGCCATATAATAAACAGCAATTGCGTTGTTTTGTATTGCGTATCATGACAATTACCCCCTGGACAATAACCCCAGAAAATTATTCCCGAGGACAATTACCCCCCGGAAAATTACCCCCCGTGGACGATTATTCCCCCCCCCCATGACAAATACGCCCCCCAGAAAACCAAGGACAGCCACCCCCGAGGAAAAATACACCCCCGAAAATTACCCTCCTGTTTATTAAAGGGGAAGTCCACCCTGATAATAAGTTGGTTTTAATAAAAGCAGGACAAAAATCGGGGAGTAACTGTCCTCTGGGGGTAATGTCCCGCTGGTAATTGGGCGGTGTGATTGCCCAGAGTTTAATTGTCGTCGAACCAGTGTATTGTATTGAGATGTGTTTCATATGAACTTTTTGTTGGTGTCATTCTAGCCCTTACCTGACTGAAAAGCTTTGGCGGTTCCAGGACACCAACTCTGAGCGACTGTTTCTCTACGAGAGGCTGTTGCAGCGTGATTGGCGCAGAAACTTGACAAACCTTATGCATCTTAGGTACGTTCCCATCGCACCAAACACGAATGAAGCCTCCACTACCCTTAAAGCCCCTCTGCACTAGTTTGGCCAGGAGGGATTAGAGTGATTAGCGTGGTCACTGACAGGTGGTTATCTCATCAACTCAGCTCTCAATTAACAAAAGAAAAAGAGGATCATGGGGGACCAACGGGGATCAACGGGCACCACTTAGGCATTGTTTTCTATAAAGAGGGAGCAAGTAGCTACAATGCAGTGGGGCTTTAAGTGGGGCTTTTATCGCTAATGGCAAACCATGCCACCACATACGATTGTATCATCCAATACCTTAGTGAATTTCCACTATCGTAGATATAACGTTATATCGCTATTGACAACGCAATGAACCACATACGGATGCGGTATGGACCAGTATTGGCTTTTTCCACTTTCACAAAAATACCGTTTTATCGTCGTTTTCATATCATGGCCCCACACAAGATTTTAACATTCAAGACCAGTCGTGACTTTCCAGTTTCCACAATGGTCGAAATAGCAGCAATTAGGGAGGGGGCCTAAAAAGGGACCCACTTCGTGCGAAAATTTGAAAATCGTGCCAGTCGATTTTTCGCTCAGTCCACACCCTTGGGCCACCCCACCCCTTGGGCGCCAGGAGGGCCCAACTTCTTTTACTTTAAAAAGGGTGTTTTTACCTGTTTTTTTCTAGGGAGGGGACCGGGCCCCGGGCCCCTGGATCCGCCACTGTCACATACCATGGTCCCCATACAGTGTATGATTGTAATAATCAAGCCCAGTATAGACTTTTAATATCATGAACAATTGCAATGTTTTCTCGCACCATGATGCCTAGAAATATGTCGGGACGTAGAATGACTATTTATTAATATCATTCAACATCTGCGCTTCTACTTTAGGCAGGAGCTCTCTGAGAGTGGGGTCGATGCTGCAAATGATCTGGTCGTAACTCAGGAAAATGCCAAACTAGGGTCCTCACTTCCATTTTACATCAGCACCAAGGTTCCTGTCGGTAACACGACTGAAAGAGTCAACGCGTACAATGTGTCTGCAGAGTTCAGGAAAAATTTACCTGAGGTAAATTAGTTTCATTTGATTTCATTTCATTTCATTTCATTTACTCAGTTATGAATTTGAGGAACGTGTATGCATCAAGATAAGCAAGGGTTTGAAACTTCGTAAGCTCTTATAATTTCAATAAAAAACTATAATAAATGTGTTCCAATCGATGGAGAACAGCAAGGGGATGGGAAGGAAGATGGACAAAGTATACGCATTGATATGTGAGAATAATTATGAAGGAGAGAAACACATCGTCAAAACAATATGTGCCTAGCTCTCGAAATTGGTATCACTAGCATTTTATCGCTAGTTAAAACATTATTCCTCTTGCTAATTCGCTTTGCTGATTTAGAATGGTAATCACCTTTTTGGAGTGGTGTGTGTCCCCAAAAGAGACTCTGACAAGTAAAATACAAAAACGAACAAAGAAGAGGTAGATTTAAAAAATATCAAATAGGTCAACACATTTTGGTTTATTTATTTCCCGCGCAATATTTTTAAAGAAAAACTCAAATGGGGGAGGGGTTATTTGATAATGTATTTGCCCCCCTCCCCTCCAGGACATTCCTACCTATGACCCCAAGAGTGGCACATAGAACATGCGTTGGCATTTATCTCATCGACCCTTCAATGAGATTTTTAAAAGCTTTGATGTTATGCTCCCGTTTTAAATCCCCAGAATATGTTAAATTACCTACCCTATCTATTTTCATGCATTTTCTTGCGAATAACCAGGATTCGCCGTTTCGTGGCAAGACATACAGACGCTGTGCCGTTGTAGGAAACAGCGGCAGTCTACTCAACAGTGGATGCGGTGCCGAAATCGATGACTTTGATATGATCTTCAGGTAATGTAAAAATAATAAAAGAGAAAGAGATAAAGAAAGAAAAGAAGAAGGAGGAGGAGAAGAAGAAGGAGGAGAACAAGAAGAAGAAGAAGAAGGAGAAGGAAAAGGAGAAGGAGAAGGAGAAGATAAAGAAGAAGAAAGAGTAGAAGAAGAATGAGACGAAGAAGAAGAAGAAGAAGAAGAAGAAGAAGAAGAAGAGGAAGAAGAAAACAGGCTACCTAAATATCCCGTAATACATGTACTTTAAAACAAAAAATTACCCTCTCATTTGCCATCATTTCTAATTGGCACTATCACTTGTTTGCCACAAGTGCGGATAGGCACAACACACAGCCTTATAACACCCGTATAGATTGGATTATTAACATTACTGCTACTGTGATTTTCATCATCGTTATTATTGTCATTATTGTTACCTGTTTTCACTGTTTGTATTGTGACTGATCATATATTTTTCTTTAATTTTCAAACCAGATGTAATGCTGCGCCGATCGATAAGTACGCGCACGACGCTGGATGGAAAAGTAACATCACAACGTTTAACCCCAGTATCTTCTACAGAAGGTCAGTGTACTTTGCCTCTTTTGCATTAATTAAGTTACGAGTATTCAAGAACCGATTAGCCGACGCCATTTCTGTCGACAATTATGCGATAACAAATGGAAAGTCCTGAAATTTGTTGTTGTTGATGCAATAATTGCCGGCAAGAGTTTAAAAGGGTCAATATATGTTTAGAATAATCGACAGCAAGTGGAGAATAAAATAAAGTACATGAAAGGCATTAAAGTTGATTTGTTGACAAACTTTTTGTTTATGAATGGGGATTCCCCCCCCCCCTTCTTGATGGACGCCCCTAAACTGAATGCTTAGCCCCTAAATACATCTTCCCTTCCTTTGCCCACTGGTGTCCCTAAACCAAGAAAAGAAGGGGTAAACACAAACAAGCAAAACAAAACAACAAAAGGTTAGCAAAGACATCTAGCCTATATATATAGAACAAAATTTGATTTTACTTAAATTTATTAAGAAATGATTACAATTTTTCAACTCTTTTTTGTTTTCGTTGTATTTATATTCTAATCACACAGATTTAATGCGCTGCAGACGAGGGATGATTACTTGCGTTTTAAGCAGAACATCACCCAATACAACGGTTACATTTGGCTAGCTTGCTTCGGTTCCGCGGCTCTACATAACGTATGTCTCACCCCTGTACTCGCCCAAGGTTCCCGCAAGCCGAACGAGCCACACCTGGTGGTGTCGAACCCCAACCAGTTTGTTAACTTCTGGGAGTTCTGGAAGACAAGGAACGTGTCGAAGACGCCCTCTACAGGTAAAGTTTGTGGATGAAAAACTGAAGTTCGGATCGCGAATGAAGAAAATGGCACGATACATCGTCCGTTTGTTTTCTCTCTTAAAGGGATAGTTGAGTTCTTGTTTAAGACCGCAAATGCCTTCAAAGTGCATGGTTATTGCTCTTATTCTTATTTATGACATTTCTAGTGCTCTTTTAGAACCTAAAATTGCTATGAAGGTAATTTTAGACCCCAAAATATGTGAATTTAGATTGAATACGATCATACCGATTCAACTCCACTTTCAAAAAGATACGGTGACCGTTAATTAATTAATTGATTAATAATAACAATTCAGGGGCCGGCTGGTTGTGCGCATTATAACCAACACGAAAAAACCAACAAAAAGCCAATATTGGCATTGGCTGGAATAGGCCTAAAACGTATAAGGTGCTATCTCGTTTTTCAACGGCTGGTTCAAAATTGCCGAATATTTGTGGGGCACCACATTAATATTAGAAATGGTTATATTTATGGATATTTCAGCCGTCTCAGAACCGATTTCGATCACACAAAGATAATTTTGTAATTTAAATTTTATATTCTTTCAAATTTGACACTCGGTTTTTCATTATCTCACCAAAAAAAAATTGTTCTGTGAAGCGCCCTCTGCAACAAAACTCAACTATCCCTTTAACTTAATCTCGTACATCTGTAATAGCAAATGGGGAAAAGCTAAATCAACAAGACTAATTAGTGTGCCGTTCAGTTTTTAGGTTCATGACTATATAGAACATTTATGCAGTTCACTTTTAGCTTTCGATGAGCAATCAGTCACTTTAATTTTGCTCCGGCGAGATTCAATTTGTTCTGAACTTTATTCCGTCAATATTAAGGGTTAGGTCTGTGGTTGTCATTCGTTTGGGGTCGACTTTGAGTAAAGGACTGGACTGTGATGTAATATGAGTCTATGGTCGATGTCAGAGGACAGTGTATCGATTTCAGCATGTGAAGCACATAATTATATAAAGATCGTTGTTGATTCACTTAAAAAAAGAAATGTTTATGTCATTTTATTTAACTATGTAATAAACCTACATCAGAAATTGGCTATTTTACAGGAAGGCCGTGTAATAAAACCATAATCTATACAATACGAAATATAAATGGTCATGCATGTAAGAAAGGAAATTTAAAGATAAAATAGACAACAATGAAATTAGGTCAAATCATATCAAATGTCAAAATCCTACAATTACCCTAACCATGAATAATAATAGTAATAATGAATTATAATCATTGGATTACGTAAACAGGAAGAAACAAATCCTATCAATCTTCTTCAATTGTACAGGATTCTTCATGACGCACGCAGCATTGGAGCTCTGCGAGGAGACACATCTCTACGGGTTTTGGCCTTTTCCCCTGCGGCTAGACTCGGGGTTCGAGCGGGTGCCGTACCACTACTTTGATGACCTGGTCGTGTCCAAGCGGCACGGAATGAGTGACGAGTTTTCGGTCTTTTTGCAATACCACGAATTGGGTATTTTGCGTCTACATACAGGGAAATGCAAGAGCGAGAAAACGTGATTGATTTGTCAAATAATTTTATAATTATATTGTATTAATAATCATCTATTTTGTGGTAATTATTCCTTTCGCAAACCTTTGCAAACTTCTGCAATTATCATCTTAATTCATATTTATAGAAGTCGACTTAGTTTAACCTTGGTTTAAAAACAAGGCTGAGCTCTGGTATAGGTGAAAATTAACGTGTGGGCTTTCTGATTCTTTTAATGTCAGTTTGGATGAAATCCATATAAGAAATGCTCTGTGAAAAGGACATCTCACATTCCAACATAATCAAAATATGACGAGAAATAGCTAAAGTGTTTGAACCAGATGATCATGCACCACACGATCATGTAATCCAATATATTCATTTTTGTGTAGTGCCTGTTATTTTCATCAGGACTGAGTCGGTTCGTGATTCTGAAGCCTCACAGTATAATGCCTACTTACTAATTGATGAACGTTTCCAAATTGCTTCCAAACAGTTACTTTCACAAACTGATTCCTAGTCCACTGGCACTTCCTGGACTGTTCCCTGTCGCGCGTCCAATCGGCTGAGAAAATAACACTCCCTCAACGGTAAAACGGAGACAGTCTTTTTTTTCATGTATTTTCGCGGGTCGCGCGATCTGTGTGGGATGCGTGTATGTAAGGGAGGAGGACATAGATGATTGAAGAATAAAAGTATATATAAACGAGGACAGAATCTGGACTTACTGATTCCATGATCTGAACTCGATTTTATTCCTTTATTTCAGTTCACTGGCTTATGGAGAGCTAAGTATCAGCCTTTATAACTGCTGCAATAATGACTAGTAATTTGTAAGAAAATCAATAAAGAAATGAGAAATAGTCAATTCCATAACCATATCAATTGCACAAGAATTATACGAATTTGATAGAGCTGAAGAGCTTGACATTGCATAACCACAAATTTGACACTGAACTGTCCATACCGCATAGCGTCCTACAGAAAGTTCCGTTTACAGAATTTGTAATTCTCTCATCGCTCATGAGATTTCGCGGAACTGCTGTTGTCTCTTCTTCATTGTTATCTGTAGATGGAAATGGGGAAATACTTCTTATTTTTGTCTCGCCTGCATGGCAAAAGCGAGACATAGGCCTAGGCGCCGCTTTTCCGGTGACGGCGACGGCGACGGCGACGGCGTCACGAAGTCAAGGTCAAAGGTCATTTCAGGTCAACAAACTTTTACTATGTTGTGGCATCATCATCAAAAACTAGGTTAAGTTTTTGAATTGTTAATATAATTTTGAAAGTATAAGTTATTATTCAATGAAACTTGGCCTAAAGGGTTATCAAGTATGCCCAATCATGTGAGTAGAAATACAGGTCATCAAGTCAAGGTCAAAGGTCATTTCAGGTCAACAAACTTAGACTATGTTGTGGCATCAACATCAAAACTTTGAATTTTTAGCATAATTTCAAAGGTGTTTAAACTTGTACCCAAGGGTTATCAAGTATCACAAATCATATGACACAAATTCCAGGTCACAAAGTCAAGGTCAAAGGTCATTTTAGGTCAGTAGACTTGGATTATGTTTTCACAATTTAATATGAGAATTAATAAATCAATTTTTGTTATTTGTTCATAATTCATGAAAGTTATCAACCTTGATACAAATAATAGTAAATAATTCTTTTCATGATTTTTGGTCAATATTCACTTCAAAATGCTGATTATATTCAGCGGATTTCATTTTTTGGGGCCTGCTAATGGGTAACCCTGCCTATATAAATAATGTCCCAACCTCAATTTTTCATCATATCGAATAGCGTAATGCAGGCGAGACCGCGAAGAGCGTTTCCATTGTTATAATATTTGTCCTCATGTAATTATCGCCAAGCAATATTGATATTTTGTGATAATCAGTGTTGTGTGTGTCGGATAAGCAACGTATGTTTAAAGACGGTGTGGTTATGACACGATTATGATCGGATGAATTACCAGTGAACAAATTATGACGCTTCAAATTTCAATGTTCAAACCGTACGGCAAGAGAATCAACTTCTGGTTATAAATGATCGTGTAGTTTTTCCTTTGATTTCCCATGTTTCTTTTTGTTTTCATTGTATTACGTCAATATTTCCATTTTTGAAGAGTAACATAGTGACTAGACGCATTTGCTTTCATGTAAAGTGCGATAAAAAAAATAACTGCGACATGTATAGAGTTGCCGTTTCATAACTACAGAAAGACAATATGTTTGTTTGTTTTGTTTTGTAATGGCGAATTAATTTATCACTGTCACAATCCTCTAATAATGCATGACAAACACAAGTCAAGAAATGGGCGATCTCCGTTAATTATTTCAATTTCACTTAGGCCTACCACCTCTTGGCTAAGGATGCTGCGGATAGTGGTGCCATAAAATTATATTTTATAATTATATTACTCTCTTTTTTTGGAGGGGGGGGGGGGCGGGTGGGGGTCCTATTGAATAAAACAAAATGTATAATGTCACCAGACACTACACTACCTATTGCAAGACTGGTAGAACTGTATGCTTGTGCCAAAAATATAAAGTTAATTTACCAAGCATTTTTGAATAGATTCTTTTCCGAATTATGGAACTAAAATTAATAATAGCGCGATGATTGACCTATCGCGTAATGAGGTGGCGCTGTTCATCTTGCTACCCCCGGTGTAAATTCATCATGTTCATGGTTATGATGGCTGTCGTCATTGTTCCACGCAAACTGAATTAATAACTGTAAGCTTGGACCCAACATATTGTAACGAATCCTAACCATAACCGTAAACCTAATGTAAAATGCTTTTGGAATTTTAATCCAATATCCGATTTTGACGAAAAAAGTCGCTAGAGCAAAAGTCTGGACAGCTAATTTAAGGACAAATAAATGATGAACTATGATTATTATCCTTCAAGAGATTGTAATTTGTTTTTGTTAATGTGCTAACTAAAGCATGAAGCATAAGGGCGTTAAATTTATGCAAAATGATTTGAATCTACGCCCTTCTGGCTCGCAGCAGACGAAATATTGTGAGAGGTTTACATCCCGGGGCCTGATAAATTCTCAGAAATTCTCAGAAATCGCCCCATCCTCGGCCAAACACATGCATGCAGGTTGATTTCTGTCAGCGTGGCGATCGCTCATAAATTGAATTGATTTGATTATGAACTAAGTACAAAATACTGCCCTTTTAATAGATATGAAACTAAGATGCAATCATGTAAATTTGAAAAATATGATTTGTATATATGCGCAGATGCAATTTAATTATGAAACATTACATTTTGCTTGGGATATATAAATTTACGATGAGAAACTTGTTCTCACAATAAAATCTTAACGTTCAGTAATTTGTTAACACAGTCTAATGTGCCCTACATAAATTACCACTCACTCTGTGCCACATTGTGAACGTGCCTATGTGGCCCACGGAAGATTAATGTTAATGCTTAATTGTTATTATTCTAATTTTATTTTACTTTTTTAATTCATTTTCCATATATTTTTTTCTCCCTTTCATTTGACCCATAAATTACGGTCCACACAAACATCCATTACCAAGATGAGGCTACTCTCAATATTTTAGGAGTACGACCGGTGCGTTTTGCTTTGTCTCTTCTATTTAAGATTAAATTCGCCGAGTCGTTATATATACGCCCAACTATTTATGTAAATAGTTAATACCGCCATCTTGAAAGTTTCACTGTAATAAATACATGTCTTTGCAGATATCTTTTTTTTATGAATACATTTTATCAATTGTAATAAAGTGATGTTTGTCATAACAGTTTGAATTGTTCGCCCTTTTGTCATTTTCTCCGGTCATGCTGGTAGATATTTGTTTCAATTTCCACTGGTCTTTATCATCCCTTCTGCGTTTTCGTAGCTTGTGTAGATGACTATGCTTCAGTATCATGCGTCATCTTTGATTACTGTTTGACCCCCCCCCCTTTTTTTTACCATGCTCTCTTTCTTTCTCTCTCTCTCTCTCTCTTTCTCTCACTCCCTCACTCCCTATCTCTCTCTCTCTTCCTGTGTATCTCCAGGGGGGCGTTTCATCAACATTTGTCCACCGACAACTGTCGGCGCTGACTAAATTTGACCAATCAGAGGCCTGGAAAATAGTCGGTGACAATAAAATTGTCGGTGAAAATGATATTAGTCGGTGAAAACCACCGACTAATTGTTTCATGAAACGCCCCGGTGTTAGGTCCATGGTATCTCTCTGCTCTCTTCTCCATGTCTCATGTATATCCCTCTCTCTCTCTCTCTCTCTCTCTCTCTCTCTCTCTCTCTCTCTCTCTCTCTCTCTCTCTCTCTCTCTCTCTCTCTCTCGAGGTGGATGGAATGTAAATCAACAAGGGCGTAGATCATGACGGATCTGGGAGGGAGTGTTATAGGGCTATCTTCTTATACCACTTTCCCTTCTTCTTTTTTTCCCTTCCTTTTCTTCTTCTTCCCACTTCTTCTTGTTCTTGTTGCTGTTGTTATTGTTGTTGTTGTCCTTCTATTTCTTCTTCTTCTATGTTACAAATTATGTATTCACCAGTTACGAATAATTGTATCTTAATAGTCAGAAGGCAAATTGCATACATTATTGTTTCTTGGTAGGATCAAAATTATGGCGTGTCCTAACCCTCTTGCCGTATGTAATGTATGCAATTCGCATTCTGACTTTTGAAATACAATTATTCGTAGCACTCAGGTGAATGAAATAATTTGTAACGAGGCACTAAACAAAGATTTGTGCATTAAATGTGATTACATTACGAAAATGGTATATTTGACGTCATTCTCACCGCCCCCGGTCTACAAACTGGCTATTATGCACTACAACTAAAATCAAGAGCTTCTCTCCCTCTCGTCATGGTCGTTTTTAGATTAATTCATACTTGAAATGTCTATTTTGATTGCAATAAAAACATGCGTCAAGCCTCTTTCTCTCACTCCATGTAAAAGGGGATTTTTTTCTGCCCTTCATGAATTATACGACTGTGTATGGTCCAATAAGCAGCTGATTTTGCTTAAAGTCACGTCAAAACTGGCATTTTTCGATATCAATATGACCTTCAAGTGACCTTCACATCATCTACAGTTATGAATTAAAATAACAAATTGAATAGAATTTAACTGGCAGAAAGCTAGCACGCGTAATATACAATGTATGATTGACGTTTGAGGAAATACACGTAATAAAACTTACACAAACCATTTTTCTGGCACTCATCGGTCAATAGTTTTGCGGGGTTTTGGAGAGCAACACGCCTGCACTAGAATTAGTACAAGTAGAATTGCAATAACTCCACTGCTCTACAACTTGATTGAGGGTTTTTCCTCTTCTTCATTTTTTCCTTCTTCTTCTTCATCTTCTTCTTCATATTCTTCCTCTTCCTCCTCCTCCTCCTCCTCCTCCTCCTCCTCCTCCTCCTCCTCCTCCCCCTCCTCCTCTTCTTCTTCTTCCGCTTCTGCTTCTTCTACTTCGTCTTCTTCATCTTCTTCTTCTTCTTCATCTTCTTCTTCCTCCTCCTCCTCCTCTTCTTCTTCTTCATCTTCTTCCTCTTCTTCTTCTTCTTCTTCCTCCTCCTCCTCCTCCTTTTCCTCCTCCTCCTATTCCTCCCCTCCTTCTCTTCTTCTTCTTCTACTTCTACTTCTTTTTCTTCGTTTTCTTCGTTTTCTTCTTCTTCTTTTTTATTTTAACAATCTGCTACAAATTCAAGGTTTCGAAAATGATAAGAGGCATTCCTACTTAAAATTTAATTTCCATGTATATTATGTGAGCCACTTTCGATGTATACCCCCAAAATAAGCATTGAGTCGTGAATTTGAAACTATCTTTACCATCATATTTTCTTTTCAGAGGTTTATCAGAAATATTGGCACAAAAGCTGACCTACAAGGACAATCTATATCATTAGTTCTCCCTTTATACGGAGTTAACCTTTCGGACTATTTAGCAAACAAATATTATCTTCCCGTGTCGCCGGTCAATTGCTCCTTGACATTTTAATTCTCTATTAATGATTCTTTGGACGTCAATATTACTTGTCATCACTACCAAGAAGAAGTCCATGTCAAGATGTTTTATTGGTCAATTAAGTGTGACGAGTTCGTGTGGTTACATTAAAAGGTGTTTCAGCCGGTTTGCTTGGGGTATCAGTTTTAAATGATTTTGGTAAATGATTAAGCACGAAAAATGTTCTTAAGAAAGATCGTAAAATGTCGAATTAAAAAATAATCCTTTGGAGTCTTGGCTAGTGAAATCTAGGCAAAGCTAAATATGGCGCCGTGTTGTGACGACATCTTGAAATATAGTTCTTGTTTTAATTCTATTTGATTACAAACAGTTATCACCTTGGTGTCAGAAAATTGATAGGACTTTTTGTTGATGTTGTTATTGAATAAAAATACTTTATTTGTTATGAAACCTTAACAGGTAAAAGTAACATCAGGTTTTTTGATGTTCAAATTTGCTTTAGACACTTTTACAGCAATTAGTTGTACAATGTCAAAAATTAAGCATCGGCATATTTATGGCATATTGTATATTAAATTTGAAAATATAAAATAAAACAAAACCCGTTAGAATAAACAAAAAAGATCAACGATGGTAGCAATTGTAAAGATAGAACTGGTAATTCAACTATAGAGAGGAATATCACTCTTCTTCAACTCAGCTTTTTTATCTTAGGATTAGAGCAAGTAATAGTTCATTCAAACACGAATGAACTCAAACCTGTATAGAAAGACACATTTTTGTTTCCTTTCAAACCACGTTGATTGAGTTTATCGTTCCTGGAGGATTGTCATAAATACATCGAACGAGGTGCTTACAGTTTCAATTAAATTAATTTGTTTGTCATCGCTTCATGATTGTCTTTTTGACGTCTTTTTGCCCCTGACCTTTCCAAATGTCAGGCTCTACCGCCAGCATGGTAAGATACAAAAGGTCAGAATCTGATGGTTCTCAGTGAAGTGTGATTTTTTCAATATTATCCGCGCAATCGATAGTGTTCAGGCCAAAAGCGTCCGTCATCTCAAATGTTAGCCATTACATTTATCTAATCAACCCGTTAGGTCTTAGGGGTTAGGTCTCATAATTATAATGAAAGTAATGATGACGCTGATGCTGCTGCTACTGCTGATGCTGCTGCTGCTGCTGATGATGATGTTAGTAATATTAATACTACTACTACTGCTACTACTACTACTACTACTACTACTACTACTACTACTACTACTACTACTACTAATACTAATACTAATAATAATAATAATAGTGATAATAATGATAATAATAGTAGTAATAATATTAATAATAATACGAATAATACTAATGATAATGATAATGATAACAATAAAAGGTCAATAATATTAATAATACAAGTCAAGCCTTTAATAACAATAATACAAATATAGCAATCTACTCCTCCAGCAGACAAGCCAAGACAAGGGGGGGCGCAGTGAGCACTTTTTAAAACTCAATACCCCTGAGCAAAAAAAAAAAAGGTAAATATCTGCCAGGGGGAGGGGGCCAAGGCTCGCTCGGCCCCCCCCCCTGGATCCGCGCCTGGTGCAGATAGGCTTTAAGAGACACTGCCGTTTGGGGAGAAAGAGAAAGCGAGACTCAAAATCCTTTCAAAGGAAATTACGAGAACGACTCCGAGTCAAACAACTCAATGGGCATCATGGAAAATAGTCACATCGGCAGTTTATGAACCAACAGGACACCCATACAGGGCTAATGTCGGCCGGTGTCACAGGTGAAAACTGAGGGCTTCATCTTTGCCTTACAAGACCAGGGCCCTGTTCCATAAAACTTATTATCAATAAAAAATGCTAAATATCTATGACAAATTTGCTCTCAGCCAATCAAATGCCTTGTTTTCAGTAGCTTATAACAGTTATTGTGACTTGTTATTGATAACAAGTTTTATGATACAGGGCCCAGGTGGTACGAACCCGTGCGTTGAAAGAAAAAAAAAACGGTTCTCAAAGTAGACATAGATGACACCTGCAGGCTGGGTGCAGGGAGGTGAAAGAAAGGAGGTGAAACTCTTGTAATTTATTCAAACGCATTCGTGAGTTCTAAAGCGTAACAATGGGATGTGTAACATTCCACTTGGCTTTGAAGTTCCATGCTCCGAACCGCGCTTCCACTGCGGGGACTTTCGGAAGCCAGGCACCAGTTTTACATTTAATACAAAATATTAAATTACCGGCAAAATTTCAGTGTAAATCAAAAACTTTATTTGGGGATTGTATTGGGAATAGTGCATCAAACAAATTTTCAAATTTAGTACTCCGTCCTTCCTATAATTTGTGTGCATGAGTTGGTAAAAGAAAAATACATCCTGACAAAAACTCAATATTTTAGGATAATGCGCTAATTTGTGCATGTTTTAATGTCCCGTTATTTAATCCATGATTTACAATCTTTAATAACATTAAGTTTGCTAATGCGTGTTTTCGCGTGTTTTTTTAATATTTTTGAAGTTAAAAAAAGGATGAAATTACACAAGTTTGTGTTCGCTTGTTCTACTCTTAACACATTCAACAATGGATGAGAAATCATTGAAAGGGACAGCGAACAGTTGCTGGGATACCATTTTCTGATGTAGGAATTCTAAATCCTGAAATTTCATGCGCTCTTTTTATCTCAGCACCTGGTCAACAGTTGCAGATTAGCGCATAACTTTTCGGCGGCATGGAGCATGGGGTCGAAGAAGAGCGGCTTGATTCCAGTCCTTCTCTATCACGTCCCTGCTGGGTGGGAAAGAACCAGAAACACTCATGCATTTTGTATCATGATGCCCGACTCTTGCTATATCACACGGGACGGAAATACTGCCAACCTTGTCCATTGACAATGCCAATTGCTGAGGGGTGTACGGCATTGAATAAAACCATCCATTGGATCACCAACCGCAGCCAATCATGCGGGTGAATCAAAGCACCCAAATACTGGAATAGACCGGTTTACTAACACATCCAAATTGTACGCATACTCTTTAAACAGAGGTTGTTTTTCACAACCCGAAAGCTTGCCCGAGGCTTTCCAGACGTAGCGACATTTAAGTAATGTATGCAGACTGGATTTCAAGTATTTAGTTCATTCATTGATAACAGGTTAATGAGATAACTCGTCACTAGGTCCCCAGTAAACCGGTCTATTGCGGAATACTGACGGAGAAAACTATCAATAGTTCTCTCTCTCTCTCTCTCTCTACCTCTCATAGATCTTTGCTTGCTTGTCTCTTTTTCAGAAAGATCCGTGTCATTTAAAATGTTTGCCCGGTTTTCAATGCCATTACCCCCTTTCCCGTCTCCCTGTGCGATCATTGCGGTCTACTTGATATTGACGTTTGGTAATTCTTCTCCAAGTTCATCACCTTTTCACCTCTCCCCCACTTCCAGTGTCACAAAAGTGATGGAATGCCATGAATTCTAACGAGCCAATAATTCAATATGATATTTCATAGAGCTTCCTGACCGCGCGTTTTTCACCACGGAAAACGTCTGCAATCCCCCTGCAAACAGATGTCAACCGCAAGCTAATAATAAAGGTTTCTGCCGGAAAAAGGGAAGAAAGACATCATTAACCATAGCAAATTCCTGAGGGCCCTTTTGAAACTGTTTCTTGTTCGTTGCGTGAGCACATATCCCGGTGAACTTCTCCTCAAACTCGTAAAAACAGGATGAAGCAAGGACAGGGGTGCGCCCCCCCCCTCCTCCTCCCAAATAACACATAGCCAATAATGAGACAAGCTCTACCGTTTAGCCAATATTGTGTTGCTGCAAGATCATGGCCTCTTACCCAAAATCTAGACAATTTATAATGATTCATTATTATGACGAAAATACATTGGACGTTCGCTGGCATCATGACAAAATATTCATGTTTTTTCATGAATAGGGAGCCCATGGGGGTAACAAAACAAATTTGTTTGTTTTTTCGTTTTTGCACAATCCATATATATCTTTGCGTAATATCTGCATCACAAGAGATTATGAAAAAGCAAAAGCAAAAGCTAAATCAGAACCTTGACACTTGACACATATTAAGATTCGCTGTCCAGATGAAGAAAAGAAAACATTAAACGCTTTGTAATTCTTACACCCACGCCGCGACTTGGCGGGACTGGAACTTGGCGGGAACGAAGTTGGACGTGACTTGGAGGAAACTGGGGCTCGACGGGAATGAAGCTGGCCGTGACTTTGACTAAAAACTGAATAATATTCCTTGTACAGTACTGTCGAACAGACACTTTCCCCATGACTGGGGTTGACGTTGACGATTTACTGAAGATATAGTAATTCAATATAACTCGGAAACTGTCATTTCAATAGCTGCTGCTTCCTGTGGTACACTTGGAGTTGGATGGTTGTATTTCATAAAGATGAATTGTAGAAAGTCAGAATTGCTCAAACTCTCGAAGTGTCTAAAACTGTTGCTTTTAAAGATGAATTAAAGATGGATCAGGAGGAGAGGGGTTGCAGGTGGGGTGGTTCCAGGTGGGGGTTTCCAAGTGAGGATTTCAATTGAGGGGGATTCCAAGTGAGGATTTCATGCAAGGGATGGAGTTTTTATACCTACTTACATATTCAAAACATCTACTGCGAGATCTCCTCCTACAAAATATTCTTACACTAAACTTTAACTATTTCATTATAATTACAGTAGATGACTGGGCGGGCATAACACTGTCTTGATGGACACCCGAACAGTGGTTCTGAACAATTAATCCTAACATGCTGATTGGGCAAAAGTGAAAATAAGGGGAAGGAGTAGAAAATACAAATGCTCATTGGACAGTGAGGATATCCCTCTTACTTCATCTTGAGATGACTCAACTCCTTTACCAAGAAAACAAATGTTTTGTCTCCCAGCCCAAACTGGTATCTGCAGAGGGATAATTTATTTGCCTGTTTGTACTCAAAGATTGTCAACATTAACTTTCTTTCTCTTGGTTTCTAACCATTGGGTCAATTAATCTAAGTCTTCAGTTCTGTCACCACCAACACTGGTTGAATAAGGGCTTTGTCTACTAGCGGACATATAATTGAAAGTCATAACTGAAGGTCACAACCCAAATCTGTACACATGTAACTTTTCTATGTGAACATATTCAATCCTGACTTTTCATTCATGTGAATTGACCTAAACTCCAATAAAATAAGGGGCATCCATTCTCTACAAACATCTTATTCTTGAAATATTTGGACAAGTGTAGAATGACCAGGTATCATCTCACTGTAGTTTGCTGACCTCAAGTAGGAAGAAATATGATGAAATAGGAGAGAGAGAGAGAGAGAGAGAATGAAATGGTTTAAAGGGGGATATCTCTACTTTGCTACATAATGAATATTAAGCCATTGACTACTGAGTTCTCCCATTCCCGTATACGTTTGATATAAAGGACACACGATTTCCGGATGCAGCGGATTAAATTCCAAAGCGGATGGCCGGTGAGGTGACACATGCCTTCCAAATTATTATTAATCGAGCAGAAATTGTTGGTACATCTATTTAAAATAAAGTAGGTCTTTGTTATGTATTGCTGATTCGTCTATGGGGGAGGGATAGGACAAATTGTATGATATGTACCTGTCGGTGCTGAAAAACTTAGGGGGTTGAACCACAATTAGTCAAAGTCAAATGATCAATCCGTAGATTTGAGATTCATAAAAATGTAATAACCACAGACTTGATATATTCTTGGCTATCATCTCTTTTAAAATTGCTTTCAAACTTTCACCAGCATTTTCATCTGATTATTCCGCTTTCATACAAATGGATTTCTTAAATTAATTACATTGCCCTTTCATAACGTGGTATCGAGGGGTAAAATATCCAGTAAGTACTTTTACCACAGATTGTTACTTTTATTTACTATCTTAAGTTAACAATTAGACTTTGTTGACGTAATAAACCAGTTCGTAATTACCACATTATACAAATTTCAAATATCCACAGATCTTGTACCCATGGATTAGTCCTGCTTTGTGCATTTTAGATTGTTCAATGCCAAAGTCATGGATGCGCTTCATGAATACCTCCTGTTTGCCCTCTTTAATTATTAAGAATACTTCCACACGTGTTCTATCAGGGAGGTGAGACTATACTGGTTCCATACGGTACACAAGTGAATATTAATTACAAACTTTCATGAGCACGTATCCGTCTCGGTGGGTTTTACAATTTTTGGTACAAATGAACTTCATCTGCCCATGCGCAGATTGTATCTACGAACTGGCTCCTATGTCCGTTGTACACGAGGCGTCATTCGTCTGACGTAGGACTGCGTCAGTGACTGGTGCTGTCTTGGATGCGCCACGTGCTCATGTTATGTAATCATTATTCATTTGTGCACCGACGGTACATTCTATGATACAAGAGGACAAACAAAAGCTATTCATGAAGCACATACATGACTTTGGCATTGATTATTCTAAAATACACAAAGTGGAACTTCTCCATGAGTAAAAGATCTGTGGATATTTGGGGTCATTTGTACCATGTGCTAACTACGAACTGGTCTATTGACTAATTTAAAAATTATGTTGATTAATTTGCGGGCGGCATGATTCGCCTAGATTTTCACAAGTGATAATGCAATCGATATCGATAGGCTTTGTGGACAATGGCCATGTTATTCTTATATTATATTGTATTGTTTACCCGACATAAGCTTGTGTTTATTTGCATTTACGACTTCATCTTTGTGTTACTGTGCTCTCATAACATTTTTTTTCATCTTCACATTATGTTTGTTTGATCATTACTATTTAAAAATCTATGTAAACGACCCACAGCATGTTAGTGATACATTATGTCCAATACTTTTTGCAGATGATACAAACCTTTTTTTTTTTATCCGGCGATGATTTAAACTATTAAGTTTTTAAATTAAATAAAATGTTGAATTACAAAATATACATGAACGTTTTGTTGCCAATAGATTGAAGTTGAATATTGATGTTGTATGATATTCCAACCAAAAAATAAAAATAATTTGTCCACATGATACTGATATACATATTCAAAACTATATTAAAAACTTCCCATCACGTGGAAAGAACATATTCATGATATATCGTGTAAAATAAGTAAATATATTGATGCAATAAACAGGTTAAACAAAATAATTCCATCAGACGTGCTTTTAATGTTGTATCAAACTATGATCTTGCCATATGTTACTTATTGTAATGAATTATGTGGTAGTTGTGCAAAGATGCATTTAAACCGAATCCTTGTTTTACAAAAACGTGCAATAAGAATTATAACCAATTCTGATCCACGGTCAATTACCCATCCTTTATTCATAAAACTCAATCTTTTAACCGTAAATAATATAAACAAATATGAAGTTGCTATTTTCATGCATTCATTTGTTCATAATTTAATACCCTCATTTTATAATGATTTCTTTATAAAAAAAAAAAATTCGTATAATTTATGAATTATCAAGATCTACAATTCAATATGCTTGACCCATTCTATGGAATTCCCTTAGCAATGAAATATAATTTTTGTCTTATCAATACCTAATTTCAACTGATTCATAATGTCATTTATGATTTTAACCCCATTGATAACTAGTTGTTGTGCCTTTTAGATAATACTATTAATGTCGTTTTTTTTCGTTTTTTTTTTCTTTCTTTGTTTCATTATTATACACATTTAATATTTTTGTAATGGGGTTTGCCGTTGAAAGGCCTGTGGCCTTTGCAAATCCCACTATATTTGATTTTTTTTGTGTGTGTTCCATACTTGTTATTTTCTCTTTTGATGTATAGCCTATGCTATTGTCATTGTGATTGTTCCTTTTATTCAAATGTGAAAGTAGAAATGAATTGAATTGAATTGAGTACTTTGTTAAAATGAAGAAATAAATAGAAGAAAAAAAGGGTTAATTTGAATTGAATTGCATCACTCCCTCAAGAACATACATTACATACAATAAAGATGAAATACGACTGTATTTGAACTGACATTGTTTTTAATATAGCATAAACCCTTCATACATTAAAATAACTGTGAAACGAAAAAAACAAACATCATCACAGACCAAAGAAAAGAACAACAAGCACACAAACATTTGGAATGAGTTACTGACGAATTACAAAGGTGAACGGGTCAACTATTTCGTCTTCTATTGAAATATGTTTTCTTCTTGTCCTCCTGTTGGTCTGATATTTTATCACCCATTGTGACGACATTAAGAATGCTTTTATAACAATCCCCGGCGGCAGAAAATCTGCGACAATTGTCAGCTGTGTAGACCAGATAGAAAGGGGCGACCTTCACCCCCCCCCCCCACCCCCACCCCGTCGAATTGCAAAAAAATGAAGAATAGAAATGC
The DNA here is from genome assembly GCA_037976565.1 of Mesocentrotus franciscanus. Taxonomy (NCBI): domain Eukaryota; kingdom Metazoa; phylum Echinodermata; class Echinoidea; order Camarodonta; family Strongylocentrotidae; genus Mesocentrotus; species Mesocentrotus franciscanus. The sequence continues at coordinate 18,979,798 of CP137674.1, read as the reverse complement.
GGGAGGAGAAAGAGGGGAATCATATAAATATTGTTTTCTGTTATCAGGGCGTCGATCCTGGAGCAGGGGGTATGGGGCATTTTGTAGCCTCTAGAGTGCACAACCTCATAGTAATGCACCCCCTCCTCCTTACCGATTCTGAAGTCACCATAAACGCCCCTGCCCATTGAGCTATTTTCACCCCCTCCCCTGACTGGGCCCCTACTACATTCATCGCCGCCATTACAATCTTTAGAAAAAAACCTATCATTCATTTTCCTATCTTCATATTACACGTCACCCTATACCATACCATAAGGCCCATGTTTTTATTATTTTCTCATGATAATTGTGTTTCTAAATGACTCCCCATAGCGCAACAATAAATAACAAAGTTTAGGCTTTGTAAATATACCTAATTGTTTTTCTGTGTAGCATGTAGTACGATTTTACAAAAAGTGGGACACCTTAAATGCCCCTTGCTGCATCTCGTTGCCATAGCAACAGTCCAATGACCTCTCTATCGCTCTCTAAACTTTTAAACCAACTGTAATATCGTGGTTCTTACTAAACACATGTTTAGGGATCCCGTGTCTCATGAACCAGGCAAACGGCTGCCAATAAATAAAAGCTTCATCACATTTCAGTCAGATGATGATCAGCTATACGCTAAAATATCACAGTGTCGAATACATATTTATACAACAATGACATGTTCGTACTGTGAGTCAGTTAAGTTAAAATAAGCTTCACTGATATGTCATTTATGACACTATTTCAGGAAAAGGAAGCGACAAATAAATAAGTATCGATGTATAACCATATAAAGGTTTGACGAATAGCGATAAGAAAATGTCGTTATAATCATAGTTATCAATTTTCATATGAAATTCCCGCTATGTTTAACATCTTGCAACGGAATGTATGAATATATAGCTAGATAAGTGTCACACACTCAAACAATAGTTTAAACAAGATATACAAATACAGTTTACATATTGTACTGAATACATTATAATATAAGCGAAGATTTTCATAATGCTCGGATCGACAGTGACAGAGAATACATCCTTACAGGGTTGGTACAGCATAAAAAGGGCATTTACTTTACCTTTGCCAAAGCAGTATTACGCATATATTTCTGCTGGAGAAAATGGCAGTGTTTTACATTGAAATGCGATTTGTTTTTGCATTTTTACTTCTATTTTCATATTTAAAAAAATACGTAAATACTTCGTAAAGACATTTGCAAACCGTTGAAGTTGAACTATCACATGGTGGCAATTATCAATTTACCTTTGTATTTACCATTGTACCATGTGTACAATGCGTATCAGAAGAGCACACCCAATTCTCGTTAGCTTTCCTAGGAAACTTTATAATCCAGTAGCTCCGATCATGGTGTCCATGATGACACTGACACTTTGAATCTTGACGGCAAAGAGAACAATTATGCATCGTCATTCAACTCTGCATCCAATATTGTTATTCTTTCACAATTCTGCTTTGAAATAGTTACTGTAAATTCAAATATCATATAATTACATTCTCCATCAGGATGGCACAGTATTGGCCTCATTTACATTCTCTGATAGGTGTTTATAAATATTTCCAATCGAGTCATATTTTCCGAACATGTTTTGATTCCAGGTGAACAACTATTACTCGAGATGCTACCTGTGGATTGAATATTCTATGTCAATTGCATCGACTACAATACACATCCTTTCTTTGTAGTTCCTAAATCTAGTGTAAGGTACGAACAAATCATTGATCTTTGTGCTCTTAATCAACTAGGCAAATTGGAGTTCAGGTTTGCCTTCGAAACATTGATGCGAAGAAACATTGACTTGAGGCTCGGTGTAAGCTCAGATAAATGACATTTTATAACGAAAGTCGTGCATAATTGACCCATATTTAAAGGATTTTGAGACTCAATTAACACATACATATCGAGCAGGCATAGTGTACCAGTTTCTCCATTATCAGCCTGAACTTGGAACAAAGAAGTTATCGGCGACCTTGTGAAAACCCTGGCCTTCAGTCATCCCTAACAGCAAATATATGAATAAGGTTATCAGTATTGAGATAATATTAGTTTCAGTGTACGTATCCTTCATATTTATTCAAGGTCAAACAATTTATTTGGGTGGCTACCAAGTCCGGTATTGCCTTTAAGACTCGCATCAATGTATGCGTACATTCGAAAACATCTTTCTGTCTGGAATGATGTAGAGCTATTCCACTAGACTTCTTTTTATCTCGCTGGTGGTTCCAACATATCGGTAGAATGCAGAATTCCATCAAAATATACAAGAGGTTATTGCATCATTGTGCTTCAAAGGTGAATTGGTTGTGACCACCAATTTGTGGTTTTCTAGATTTGTTTGCGATCTTTTGATTAATAGCTTGTACTCGTAGAGCGCATTTCACAATGCGTACGAGCACGTGTGCAGAGAGTGGGCCGTGCGTGGCCGTGGCGAACACAGAATTCTCTCTCAGTAAATCAATAAATAAAAAGTTCTTACATTTTGTTAGGACTATCTTTTATACAAAAGTAGAATTTTGTTGTACAAAATCTCCGACAAGCGATGTAAAGTTAGTGAATGAATGAATAAACAGAATGAATGCATTCAAATGAACGAATAAAGACAATTAAAATGAATACATAAGACAGTGGTCATGAATTCACTGTTCTTGTTCATATGTCGGTTTTTAGTACTAAATTCTCAGACGAGTAAACGAAAAAGAAAAAAATAAATAAATCGGGGCACAGAGACAGATTTGTGCCCCGTGGTCCAGGATCTACTTATGCGTAAATTTTAGACATATTTTATTTGTTTTCAATCATGCTGATAAAAGAAATTAACATTTTTATTAAACAAATATTGTATTTACACGACACACTTATTTAGGGTGAAAAGACCTTTTTTTATATACCGAAGACAAATAGGTAACCAGGTGTTCCTATAGTGCTATCTGGTTCAAAATCAAAAATAGTTCGTCGTCCCATATTCCACTGGGGCATCGTTAGGCAATTTCGAACGGTGGAAAAAGGGGAGGGCGTTTGTCAGACCAAATTTTTTGACAATTTGGATAGACCTTTTCCAAACGTCAACAAAAAAATGCCCCTACGTTTTCAAATGTGAGGGGAGAACTGATCGTCAGATATTGTACCAATAAGACGTTCCGTGTGTTGTTGTTATTTCCCCTTGATAGTATGTTTATGTGTGTGTGTGGGGGCTGTCACCTATTCCCCCCCTCTACCGATACACCGGCTACAACTGACCCGTGTGCTGATAACAGGGTTATTGACCTATATTTTGCAAACTGCCAGAATAATCATGTAGTTTAAATATAGATATATCCCAAAAATTTGTCCTCATATTACATTGGTTGTAAGGTAACTTTTTAAAAAGTTCATCGTGGAATGTTCTGATAAATAGTGATAAAGGCTTAACTTAATGCAATTGTTATGACAGGTAAGCCCTTGTAGTATATGTAGGTGCGTCATGGGTGGCATTTACAAAATATGTAATGCGTATCCAATGGTAGTTTAAAAGTGTTTTGTCACTTTGTAATGAGGACTGAATAAATAACGAAATACAATAACATCTTCAGGGACCCGTTTCACAAAGCCTTTTTTCAATGACAAATGACAAAAATCAGTGACAAATCTGCTGATAACCAATCAGAAGCAAGGATTTCAGTAGCTTATAACAGAAACTGTCATTTGTCACTGACGACAAGTTTTGTGAAACGGGTCCCATATCTACTTATACGAGTATGGCTTATGTTAAATTTTAAAAGTAAACAGTGACCATGAGTTCTTCATCAGACAAACTCTCCTCAAAGCACTTCAATGCCACTCCCCCAAAACCAGTATATTACACTAAACTGTACTTCAAAGTTATACGAGAATGGTCCGTCACTTTATTGATTCAGAAAACATGTTTCCAGTAACAAAGTTACAGTGATGTAAGCTTGTAAATCATTGCACTTTGACATTTTGTTGACCATAGACAATTTACACATAAGAGCGTAAAGTAGATAATAAGAAAAATTGGTCTATTAAAATTGAATGATTTATTAAAATCATAATTCAAATAAGTGGAATCAATTTGTACGATTATATTGATCAACGTGGGGTAAATGCTCACTTTAACATTATAACATTGTCATGTACTTTTATTGATGTAAAGTTTCTCAGAAAGTAAGAGAAAATCGTGACAAATTTAGCGAAAATCGTCGTTGTTTCTTTTTTTTCTTCTTCAAATGTAAATAAGATTTTTTTTTTCACTAACATAAACGGAGATTGAATTATATTTATACCGTGGAACGAGTAACACTGACGTCATTCATTTCGCTATAACTGGAGTAGTAATGTCAACAAATTCCATTCCACTGTCACCAAATATGATATTCCATCCCATCAACTCTTGAAATGTTTGTCTGTTAGTTCTGTTTTGTTTTTTGTATCATGCATGCTTAACAAGTCTAAGAGTTTGGTGGTTCTTTTAAATTACCGCGTCATATGACGAGCTCATAAAAGAGTAACGACATTCAATATAATTTAGGAAGAGCCAGAACGATTGGGAACAAGAGTGTGATCCTGGTATCTTCTGGAAGTAGGAAACTTCTAAAAGGTCATTTACCTAGGAATCTACTTCGTTAACCTCTGAATAGGCTTTAGGGAGCAATACTTTTTATATTTATTTTGCAAATGCGAACAATAGTTATTTTAGGTATCAACCGATAACCGTTGACAGCTGGTCACACCAGCAGTTCCTGTAAGGAGAGTCCCAAATAGGCCAATCAAACTGGTTTGCTGCAAATCAGATGATGGTATGTTTCGTTAACTTATTAAAAGAGTAATAAAACATTTCTTACACGTGTAAGATATGACATTTGTGGAGCAAACAATGAAAGTATTAAAATGGAAATGTACACTTATATCGAAGAAAGGCGAAAGTACATGACTTAAAAGATTTGAACTTGATCTGAAAAGAATGAGAGGGGAAAAAAAGGAAACAGCACCAGGTACCGCACTTTAAGGTAAACAAATGGTTCCAGATGCACTGTGCAAATCCCGTCCGGGTAGATAGTGGTATTAGGGACTTTTAGATTTTACACGACGAGAACGTGGACTGCCACGGTGACATACTTTTAAGGTAATGTGACGTCCTTTTAAGGCACTGCCGGGCACGGGCCAGTGCTTGGCACAGTGGCAGTCCGCGTTCTCGTCGTGTAAATCTAAAAGTCCCTATTAAGGAGAATTGTTCTCGTCTGGTTAGGAAGTCACAATCACCAGCATCATATTTTGCAAACATATAAGCTTGTTTGTCTTGCCTGATAATAAACAATTAGAATTGACGAACTCTTTCATGGAGACTGTGTTAAAACAACACTGCACTGAGATACTCGAAGATATTATTCAATGTCTTTAACAATTATTAACCTAGTGGCGGTTAATAGAATGGGTAAAGTAGCGAACACGATAGTTTTTATTCATTTGGGGTTCGACAGCAGTTAAAGCTGCAGCAGCAGTGCAGCAGCTTGACTATCGTAGTACTGGTGATGGTGTTGGGGTCGAGGGTGATATTATGTAAAGATGTAGTAGAGGTATTAATAGCAGTGGTAACAGTGGTAGTAGTAGTAGTAGTAGTAGTAGTAGTAGTAGTTGTAGTAGTAGTGGTAGTAGTAGTGGTAGTAGTAACGTAAATGGTCTTGGTAGTTGTAGTAGTAGCAGCAGCAGCAGTAGTGGTAGTAGTAGAATAACCACTACTCGTATTAGTAGTAGTAGTAATAGAAGTAGTAGTTGTAATAGTAGTAGTAGTAGTAGTAGAAGTAGGAGTAGTAGTAGTAGTAGTAGTAGTAGTAGTGATAGCCGTAGTAAGTAGTAGTAGTAGGTGAAGGAATAGGAGTAGTATAACAATAGTGTATTAGTAGCATTAGCATTCATTTTAGTAAGAGTATTAGTTAGAGTGGTAATAGTTATAGTATTATTATAATATCAGTATTGGTGGTAGCTGTCTGCAGTAACAGTAGTAATTCAAGTAGTAGTAATAGTAGCATAGTATTAGTAAAAGTTGTAATTATTGTGACGTTAGTTGTAGCAGCACCAGCAGCAGACGCAGAAGTATTCCGTGTTGGTGATTGTGGTAGCGTTGATGGGGTGGTAGCAAAAGGGTTGTAGCAAGTACATGGAAAACTGCATTTGCCATATAATCATTTCTTTATTCATTAGTGACTTAAAATCCCGACTCAACGAATGTAGTATGGTCCTACTATCAATTGTTTTATATGCATTTGAAGATGTGCTTAGATAAAGAAACACTCGTCTTGCAGGTGGATTATTAATTTGGCGACTATTTCGATGAGATTATTCCTCGTTTATCTTGGTATCTGTCATCTTGTATTTCTATTACTCTAATTGAATAAAAACATTTATATCTCACTAACGAGATAATTTGATAATTTTTCATAACTTTCATAGATATTTTTAAAATTTTTTTTTACAAATAAATATTCTAAGACAAAGTATCATGACTTTCACTACCATGATTTGTTTTAGCGGTATGGATTCAGTCTGACATATAATCAGAAGAAAACAAATTGGACAACTTTTTTTGGAAAAAAACATGAAAAGTGCGACTTCCAATCTGGACTGAAGAAAAATAAAAAAATAATATATATATTAATAAAAGATATAAATAAAAGATGAGAGACATGATTATGAGAATGAAGTCACCCCTGTCATCTTGGGGCCAAAATGATGGCCCAAAACACCGACGGCCCAAAAAACCGACGGCCCATAACACCGACAGGCAGCGAGACCGTCTCGTGGGCCTTCTAGCAACTTCTTTGAGGTTTTATACCAGACCAACATTGTTGGTCTCGTGTACTGTCGACCTCGTCAATGATCACCATTTTGTTGCACACAAATCCACAAAAGACGAAATAAAAAAAACATCAGAACATAGCTTCATAAGTCTTAAACATGCTAAGGCTCACAAGTCTTGCAGTTTTATAGACAAAATACAAACTTTTCTTAACATTCATTAAACATTTATCAAATAAAGTTTGCATCAATGTTTAAGTCTTTATTCTAGGATCCAGCATCAATCGTGAATTACTTAAATTAATTAAATTAAAATTACCTAATAATTCTGTACACCTAAACTTTTTTTTAAATATAAATAAATAGCTGATGCGAATACACTATGAATAATTTAGTATACGCACGTTGTATTTACGAATGGTTCGCTGAAGACGGTTGTGTCATGAACAGCCACAGCTATCAATTACCATATCTGGTAACGCGTACAGCCTCGGTTCCGTTTTATTAAAATCCAACTGATGGAGGTACAGTACAGGAAGGGGACCCAGTTTCGAAGGCGTGCAACATGGCCGTGGCAAGGATCTTTGGGACTCTAACCTTATCACGGTACGGATGAGGGCGTTTGTGTCCGCCAAATTGTAAAAGTCTGTACATTCTCCGCCACAGAAATGCGCGTTGTATTCCAACGGCGCCAGTATCCAGTTAAACCTAAGTTCCCTGAAGGATATCGTCAGGTTGCGTCTCCTGCAGCACTCATCGCTCTGCTGGTACTGACCGCACTTCGGTTGCGCATCGACCAGCTCGCTCTGCCGATGAGACCGGCGTCGTCGCCGGAGTGGTGCCTCTAGACCTTCCCGTATAATGATGTCGACGCGTGGTCGCAGGTCCTCATGGTTCGTTCGATGAGCTGGAACGCGACCATTTGAATATCCGCTAACAAAAAGATGAGTCGTGAGGACCAAATTACACTCCACTTCTAATCCATGGTTCGTCGTCGGGTCCGACATCCACATCGCAACGGCCTCGCTGATCATAAACGTCACCCAGTTCGAGTCCGTGAGCGAGACTTCCTTGCTGGTAACAAACCTCCGAGGCGTGCGGACGCCTGTTCTAGTAGATGCAAGAAGCTGGTATATGCGGACAACAGCCGTGGTCTCCTCGCCAGTTATACCGGGTGGCGTAATGAAAAGATGCAAGGTTGCGTTGTGAACAGTTCGAGGTTTGTCTTGTGGAAACTGGACGGGCAGAAAGATGCGGAGTTTTCGCGGGGAAAACCAATCCCAAAAGGATATGTTGCTCGGAGGACCATCTGAAAAAAATGATGATAAAATATCGATTATTACAGATAACAGGAGTCAAAATAGTCTAAAATGACAGTGTAACTTCAAAATTGACTTTTAAGTAATGTTCAGGTTCCAGCAAGTTTCACTTCTTTATGCAAATGGCATAAACAACAAACATTTCGTACAGTGAATTTTGTAGGCATGGAATAGCTATTACCCTCTGTGAAATCACAATGAGTGTGCAAAACTTTCGGATGTACACACAAACTTCGGCAACATTTGTATCTGTTGGTCACAATATGGCGTACATGTATATCAAAGCAGTATCGGTCATACTTGTGCCCAACTCGAAATGGTTTGGCCAAACTGTCCTGGTCAATGGCTCTGACGTGCTTTATTAATCTGGGCCCCGTCTTATAAAGACTTACGATTGATACAAATCAATGGTAAGTCCTCCAATCAGTCTCCTATCTCTTATGTACATAGTTGCAATATAAGACGGGGCCTTTTCAAGTAGCGCTAGAGATTTAAAGGCATTGTTTAACAATGCCAAATCTGATATGCATGGCCCTACGTGTTATCAGCGTCTGTGATATGGTGTAATATTGAAGCCCTAACAAAATTGCGCTTCAAAATGATCATGAAGTGCCTCAAAAAAGTAAAAATCTTTGAGTGACCAGTTTTACCATACTCATTTCCCCAATAGACTGTAGTGTTATAAAAACCGTTGGGAAAACGGTTTTTGAAATTTCGAATTCCAATCATAAATATCTTGATAATCAGACGGGCGAGCGGCTTGTAAACGTCATGGGATTCCTGACTGACATAAAGGTTTATAATTATGATTGCAGCATGAGCTAAATCCAGGATTTGAGACAAAGATACCCAATCCCTTTAAGCACCGTTGAACTATTCTTAGCAGAGTTCTTGGAAACGATATGAATAAGAAGACGAAATACGAAGAAGAAGAATAAGAATAAGAAGAAGAAGATGAAGAAGAAGAAAGAGGTCTGAAAACTGAAGTGTTTCAAACTTGAGGATTTTATATCCTGATCGATGGGATTGGGGAAACAAATGCGTAGATTTTGATGACCTAGCCACCGTCGTGTGTTGCAGTTACGTGATAGTGGACAAAGATGGTTATACCCACGAACATAATCTATAAAAGCTTTGCATTTTAATGTGGCATTTTGGGTATCAGATTTCGCAATAATGATGTTGATCCCTGCATAGTTACACACTGTTTTGTGTTTGTTTGTTTTGTTTTGTTTTTCTTGCCTTTTTCTTCTTTCCCTTCCTTTTCTTACTACCGTACTTCGAGAGGTAAAACTGTAAAAAAATAAACAGAAGTTTTTTTAATCCACTTAAAATGCTTAATATAGGCGTTTGTCACTTAATTTGCAATGATATTCAGCTTTTAAAATTGTGTTTGTATGTCTGTTAATTCAAACGACAACAGTTTGTACATTTTGACACCGAGGTAGACTTTTCGACATTTACATGAAAACTCATCGTATATATAGGATCGAAAATTCCATTCAAGCAATAATCATCTTCATGTCACTATGATAATCTTTCAAAATGGGATTTAAAGGAACAGGGGAGGCTTGCAAATAATCCCATGTAACCTATACGCGTAGTCATACTTCTCTTTAACGCGACCTAATAAAGGCAACAACAAAAATATAAACAGTAACCCAGTCTTTAAACTCTGATCCCGGGTAAAAGATAGAAGTCCAAATAAATCAATAAAGATCTCCTAAGAGTGACAATCAAAACACCTTCACTCAAACAAACGTTCTCAGCTCTGACGTCATACTCCAAGTACCCATTGTAGTCAAAACAAAGACACCTTCACTACCAGAAGATTTACAAACGAACCTCAAAACAGAAATTGACACCTTTTACTTGTCAGTTTTATTGAGTCACCTGTAAGTCAATATGATTATAAACAAGATGGGGAAAGGTATTTTCATACAAAGTAAAATAATGAAATTAAATGGCCGCCTTATAGTTGGTATGCAACCATGGTCTATTGATTGTTTCATAGAGGTGTAGCTATTTCTGTACACATCATCAAATTGTGGACAAATTTGGTCTCTATCTTCACAAAGTCAACAAACTTTCTTTTCAACTATCAAACAAAGTCGATTTTTAATAGATAGATACCCTGAACAAAGCATAGGAGAAGAAATAAGTTAATTTAGTGCATTACATTTTGACAGTTAAAGTTTCATAGAAAGGCAATTAAATAGTACATTTGCCCGATACCATTATTTAGTCTAATCAAAGAAATATTAACGATTTTCACGATATTTTAAATGTGAAAGTGACTATTTAGTGGCGGCGTATCACACTAAGGATTGGGTCGGCATAGGCCCGCATCCCTTCCCTATTAGGACCCCCACCCCATTCCGAACTGGTCCCATCCCGTTGACGATTTTTGTTGGCTATAAATCAGCCTACACCGATTACCGATTTCTTATTTCTATTCTAAATATTTTAGTTGACTGATAAAATGTCAATATGGTCACTAACAGGTGATAGGCGAAATTCATACCTGGGAAACATCTAAAAATCGCTTCAACCTTTAAATTTATCTTTATATAAATCAAAGAAGCAATTGCCAGAAATCAACAGCATCAACAGTTTGCTTTTGTGCTAGCAACTGCTCCCCCATAGTATAGCAATAGCTTATATCTTATTCAGAAAATCATCCGGTTTAAATTACAAGGAAAGCACACTGTTTGCTCTTATGAAATAATTTACGGAATCATAAGATTACAACAATAAGATGCCAAAATTATATTTTTACTTGTATTTCAATTTCTTGATTCTCTCCGTCTATATACTGCGATTGTACACTTGAATATTGGAACTCTTCTTTTGATCTGTAAAACTATCGCAATTTAGCCATCCGGCTGCAACGATAATTGAATAAATCTTGAGAAAAAAAATAGTTAACAATGTCACCATATCTTTCATCTTATTACGTTCCCACGGAGGGTGGCAGGGGGAACACGTACCTATTTATTCTGTACATATATGTTCTGATATTTATGCTTTCAACTGGGTTGTGCAATTCAGGTCCCAAAATAGCTCGTCTTCCACGTCAGTGGAAATAGAGCCTTTCAAAATCTCGCCATTCATCCAATTCTAAAATGTTAAATGACAATCAATTACGATTTATTCTTCGTTGGTGAAAGTTGAATCGATTGGTTTATCTACGCGTGTTTTAACAATAGGTCATTTTCTTCAGTAGTAGTTGGTCGAGCCGACCAATTTCCAATGATTTACTTTTAGTCCCTATACTTCAATAGTCATTACATAGAGTCATTTCTAAACATAATTATGCACTGTGTTGATGTCAAGCAGTAACGTAAGTAATATGATAGATATATTAAAGGGATTGGGTAACTTTGTCTCAGATTCTGAAATAAAATCCTGGATTTAGCTCATGCTGCAATCATAATTATAAACCTTTGGGCCAGTCAGGAATCCCATGACGTTTACAAGCCGCTCGCCCGTCTGATTATCAAGATATTTATGATTGGAATTCGAAATTTCAAAAACCGTCTTCCCAACGGTTTTTATAACACTACAGTCTATTGGGGGAAATGAGTATGGTAAACCCGGTCACTCAAAGATGTTTTACTTTTTTGAGGCACTTCTTGATCATTTTGAAGCGCAATTTTGTTAGGGCTTCAATATTACACCATATCACAGACACTGATAACACGTAGGGCCGTGCATCTCAGATTTAACATTGTTAAACGATGCCTTTAAAAACTGGAAACAGTGGTACAAAAAGGATAAGGTCATTAAGGGGAGGGAGAAGGGCACTGGTTGTACAAGGTCCTCATGTCTGTGTGAGAATTTGTACAGATTAATCATTAAATCTTGATCTTGTGCTTCATAATTATTACAGTTCCCCCTTGCCTCTTCCTCTCTCTCTCTCTCTCTCTCTCCCTCTTATCATCTATTTCTTCTTTGGTCATTACAGTTCGCAACCCCCACGCCTCCTTGTTTGCCATGTTTTGCCTGTATAAGCCAGAATTTCATATTTCAAAACATTGGTCGTGAGCCCTAAATTATTAAGATCATATTTTTTCGTTTGATATAAGAGCTTTCAAGAACAAAATATCTGGTTTCCCATGGTTACTAAACGACATTATAATGTTAGAATGAGAGATATATATATATATATATATATATGCAGCGTTTGAAGATCTATATGACGTGCTCTTAATAGGAAGCTCCGATACGTTAAATCCAATACGTGAAATGCATTTGTCGAAAAAAAAACCCGAACTTTGAACAGAACCCATCCTTTAACAAACTGGAGAATTAAAAAGACAACTCGCAAAATGCCCTTTTGTCCGTTTTAGAATAAATAAAAGGGTTGAGTCACCTGACACGCTGACAAGTGCACTCGAACTTGAATGTAACATGCTTAAAAGAAAACCCCAGGGGGTGTTTCACAAAGACTAAGATTGACTTTAAGTTGGACTTAAGTATAACAGGCCGTTCATGCCACTGTTTGCTCTTACCATTTACTGGCATTTGTCTTTCAAGGGACGTACAAATCGTGGTCTCAAATCTACAGAGTTTACATTTTTTGATAGTTCATTATTGAAGGAAAAAATATTATCTAAAGATTATACTTTAGAGACCAATGGTGGTAGCAACCCATGGCATGAACGGCCTGCTATACTTAAGTCCAACTTAAAGTCGATCTTAGTCTTTGTGAAACACCCCCCTGGATTACAGTCTTGCCTGGTCAAATTTTGATTAATCACGAATCAGAACTTGGGGAACCCTTAGACCCATTAGTCAGCCATTATAGGTTCAAAGCTCATTATAAAATGCAATTAATGCTTAATAAAACTTATATCAATTCATATCTATGGTTGAAGACGTAGCGCGCAAAATGTGAAGAGGATAAAATATCAAACATCAGCAATTTGGAAGAGCTCAACGTCCGAAATCTGAAATGGTGTGTCACATGACATGTTCATAGATGCTAGTGTACATTTTGAATTTTGCTTCATTAGGACAATCTACTTTTTGATTATCCAATATTTATCGTCTGGCAAAACCAATAAACAATTAAGAAGACGACCGATCTTATGAATTACCAATGCCACATCTGATGACACTTTATGTTTATTGTTAATTAGAATGTAAAGTACTTTACAATTTGTTTTTCTTCCAGTATTTACCATAAGATGATAATGGGGCGAGTAAAGAGTTGAATGTTGCGGGGAGGGGGTGCGGGCTGCATTCGCCTTTCAAACTGATTTGATTTTTGAGTCGATTTTATTTATTTCCGTTTCAATATAAGCATGTACATGATACATATACTTATTATATTGAAAAATTGACTTAAACCGATGTAATCAATTTGTATGAGGCAAAACAGAATTATTGAAAAACGGAAAATGATAACGGAACATTGGTGACCTACAAAATATATACTAAGGGGTATGCTTTCAAAAAACGAAGCTTGTATGGTGCATGCCACAAACTGTTGGTATATACACTCAAATTAGTTGAGGACTTGAGGTCATGTCATAATTATTATCATGTACAGCTAATGATGATTATAAGAATACTGTATATGTACATATGTGAAATCGACTTACAAGACATGATTTTATCATGTAAAGATTCATGAAATAACGATTGAGCTTTAAAATGCAAGGGCCTAAACAAATGGTCTATACTTTCTTACTATTCATATCTTTGTTATCACATGAATAGTGCAAACATGTTTATATAAAGACGTGTGACACATGATCCTTTGTTTACTCAACGATTGCGACGTATTTTCGAAGAAATTTAAAACAACATCAACAAAGGAATGGAATGCCAGGTCTATGAGATGTATATCGAATGATACCAAATGATAACAGCTAACATGAACGATAATAACATGTGCTTTTAAATGTTTGCATCATGTTCTTGATTTTATTCAGTTTCCAATTTCCACACAAGATTTAGTTGAAATACGCCACTGAATATTGTTTCATACAGAAGCGCTGATTATCAAAGCGAAATGTTCTATACGCTCTATTCTATATTAAAACTTGAATATTTTACCCAATAAATCAATATTTTTTTATTCTTCTTGACACTCTAGTCCTTAACAATAGTTATTGAAATGCTTCATCAGGTTTCATTCTAATTAAGCTGTGAAAGATTCTGCTATTTAACAGAAGAAAACCTGTATAATCATTAGGTATATTTTGGCTAGTTTTATGTCCAAAAAAAAATATATATATATATACCACCTAATAATACCCCCAAATGGATATACATGCATATGATTTCAAATGAAAGGTGTAAACACCCCACCCCCTTCCTCTCCTTCAAAATTTTCTTTTTGAAAAAAAAATATGGGATTTGGGAAGCTTGTAGTTGTAGGCAAGTCACAAATGTATATGGTCACTTTTATATTCATTAGTTTATTTATTCATCTATTTATATTTTTTTATTTTATCCATATCTAATTTTGTGATAGTTTATCCTTTTTTCTTGCTTGCTTGTTAAAATTGAAAGAAAAATGAAAATGTGAATACCAGTTTTCCTTTTTTTTCAATTTAATTATTGATTAGAATTGTTTGGCGATCTGATCATCCCACCCTTATTAAAATTGTCTGGTGACATCCCTGAATAGGAGAAAAATAAAAAATGAGAAAATTAAAAAAAAGCTGAAAATTAGCAATGAATATAATGATCCTACCTGTACTCCTGAAGCTGTGTATCTCGTCTCGATATGCTGACGAGTGGTGTTCGTCTATCGATTGACTTGCCGCAGAGTTGGCCTCTTGTACCGACTGATAGTAAAGACGATACATTTCTTGCATGCGTTCCTCTGAAATATTAGCTCGGGCGACTTCCTCAGGAGTCGGAGGCCTCACCATGTGTAGCTTCTTGAGAATCTCATCTCTCACCAAATTGATTTGTTCTTCCCGTAGTCGTGCTTGATCGGGGCCGTTCGTAGCGGGCTCGCCGACATCCTCCCCCGCCACGCTGTTGGCTGGTGGTGGCGACAGGACCGTCGTTGACAGCAGCGCCGTCGATGACGAATACGACACCGATGACGATGTCGAAGCTGATGACGGTAAGACGGACATCGATGATAAGGTATTTCTTCTCGAGGTGGGTCCCGCGTCTTGCCGACGAGTGCCGCTGCAACCAATGCATGAAGATGTGATGTCACGGGGAGCTGCCCCGATACGTGGTAGGGTAACAATGGCAAGAAACACCACAATGCTCCCTCCTAATCGTGAACAAGTGCGTCGAGTCATCTAGTATTTTCAGGGCACCCCAAGCTGTGCAAATAGACAATTATGATGATGAGTACTTCGGAATTCTGTTTACCACGTGGAATCGTCTTTCAGCATACCTATTCCGCCCTTCATACGTTTAAAAAGTGCTTTTTGTTGCCGATATCAATTACAAGTAGCGTTATTTGAATGATATGTAGACTTTGAATACTTTGAACTCAATACGCACGTGGAGGGAACGCTAAAACTTGACAACGCTGATTCATGCCGTTTTGGATACTGCCGCGTCCAATGCACGGCAAATGATATTTATTGACTCTAATACGTGGGTGTTGCGAAATAGTGGTCAATAACCTTCTTGCCTCTTTTATTACACCAGGAGTTGGATCATCGAACAAGAGCGTTCCCTCTTTCGTCGATCCGTGCCCTTCATGTTAAGCGTCGACCGTTGGCATTTTCATTAAAACAGTTGCATTTTTAACTTTCTGACGAATCTACCATATAATATCCGTTAAAACGTATGTTTGTATCGGTCACTGCCGTCATTAGGTCATTTATTAGTTTGTGTTGTTCTCGAAATTTTCTTTAACATTGCCATAGAAATGGCATAAAGGTTATTGCAAGGACACGAAAGGAGCAGGAAATCAAATATTAATGGAATTTCCTTTCTCTCTTTCTTTCCCCTCCCTTACTCTCTCTCTCTCTCTTGCTCTTTCAAACCCATCTCCCTTTATCTTACTCAAATCTTCTTAGCGATCAATAGACGTTACTCATAGCTTGGTAATTGCGACATTATGTGACCATAATACAACCAGAAGAGCTTTATTAATTATGTAGGAGGGTTCAGTTGAAATAATACCATTTATAAATGAATACAGTTTTAATTTATTTATCATTTTATAGTTATTACTGTGTTTAGCATTAGGCCTATTACAATTTTTGTTAATTAATATTATTATTATTATTATTATCATCATCATCATCATCATCATCATCATCATCATCATTCTTTTGAAATAGAAGGAATAAAAAAAGAAATTCATATCTACTAATCAAGTAAGGAAATAATTTAATTTATGATTGAATATTGGTGAAATTACAAAAAAAAATTTATTCAGATTAGATTGCTGTCATATAAAATGAAAATACTTTTCTAAACCATAAATAGCCCATCTACACAATTGGACTGGTAAATATATGAAATATTTTAAATAAAATAAAAAAGATAAATAAATGAATAAAAAGATGAATAAATGAATAGATAAATCTATAAATGAATGAATAAATGAGTAAATAAATGTATATATATATATATATAGATTGATGGAATGAAAGGGGATGGAGTAAGGAATATTTTCATATAGATATTAAAGCATAAAACCCGTCATTCACATTATCAAACTAATCAAATCATCCAAATATCCACTGTTCCAAGAGGAACTTCTTTTCATTTTACCCTCTTTTAAATTTTTTTTTGGGGGTAAAAAAAGAAAATGTTAAAATAATCCCCAGTGAATTTGAGTGATTATCACGTTCCTCTTTGTAAGTGAGTGAATGAGTTCAACTCGAGGTGAATCGAGCCACTTCTTCGAAGTTGCCGATGTCATCATCAAAGCACGTACCGCTATTGTAGAAGGGCGAGAGGGCAGTTTGACTTTCCTGGCAGATATTCGACTCCCACTCTACCCCCCCCTCTCCATCCCCAACAAGCAATATATATTTATATATATATAATAGATGATGATAATAATAACAAATATAAATTGCCACAAACAAATTGTTAGTCCATGATTTAAAAAAAAGCACGATATAAAAAGGCCTTCATCGGCCAGCTAGGGGGGCTATGAGCTCATCATTATCTAGATCGAAAATGGCCGAGAAACCATTTTGTTTAAAGTGTTAGGCCTTGAATTCAAGGTTCAAGGGTCAAATTTAGTTTCCACTTGCTCATATCATATAAACAAATATAATAATAAAACATAAACAAAACAAAGAAGTGCATTACCAAAATCGGTACAATAACAATGTTGCAATTTTTAAATGATGTACATACTTCTTTAGTTAACATAATATACATTGCATCATTATAAAAGAATTGTAAAAAATACTCATTCTTAATTACATAATAATTTGAGAAAAAGTGGAGGAACCTATAAATGAAGCAGAGCTTGTAAAGCTATAGGTCCCCTTTTTAGGAAAAAAACAAACTTGTATTCAAGAATGAAAAAAGGGGGGAAAATAACGAGTTAATGGTTTGACACTAAGG
Organism: Mesocentrotus franciscanus; assembly: GCA_037976565.1. Taxonomy (NCBI): domain Eukaryota; kingdom Metazoa; phylum Echinodermata; class Echinoidea; order Camarodonta; family Strongylocentrotidae; genus Mesocentrotus; species Mesocentrotus franciscanus. Next base: position 18,962,137 of record CP137674.1, on the reverse strand, counting down.
TGTCAAACATCGTATCCAGACACCTACCCCTGGACAACCACCCCCGGATAACCACCCCTAGGAAAACCAACCTCTAGGACAACTACCCCGGACAACTACCCTCCAGACAACTACCCCCTAAGATAGTTGTGGGGGGGGGTAGTTGTCCTAGAGGGTGGTCGTCCTAGGGGGTAGTTGTCTGTGGGGTAGTTGTCCGGGTGGTAGTTGTCCTGGAAGGTGGTTGTCTTTAATAGGGGGTAGCTAGCTGGTGGGAGGAGGTAATCATGCTAGAGGGTAATTGTCCCGGGGGTAGTCGTCCTAGAGGGTGGTTGCCCTAGTGGGTAGTTGTCCTAGAGGGTGGTTATCCTAGGGGTAGTTATCCGGGGGGTGGTTGTCCAGGGGGTAGGTGTCCTAGAAACGTCAAGCATAACTATGTGACAAGTAGACTAGATATTTCGGTCACATATTGCTCAAACATAAGTATGTAAAGTAAACACTGTTCGTGTTTGGTAACAACTTGAAACAAGCAAAACCCCTCGGCAGAGCTGTTGTTAAAACAAAATACTGTGACGGACATGAAGGCCAAGGTCTGCAGACGTCATTGCTTTTTTCTTACGCCGGCTTTTGCCTGCAAATGCTAAGTAAAGATACGGGCTACCATCTGAAAGTGCATGGCCTACAACAAATATGTATGTATCATCGAAGTAGTACTCGACGAAATTATAAATCATTTAAAAAAAAAAAAAACATAGAGGAATAAATGACCACAATATTGTATTTTGTTTTGGAATGTTTTTAAGAAACATGACACGGATACATTGAATTTAGCTAAACGAAGAAACTATAGGCCTATTGAACAGAATAACGCAAAATCGGTATTGTTTGTGTTTGTTTATTATTTAATTGTTCTCTACTTCTACCCAAGGGCGTCAATCCGAGCTTGAGCATTGGGGGCACTTACATGTCACCTTTACAGTTACTTTTAGTGAGCACTGAAAATCGCAGTGGGAGGGGGGAGGGGGAAGTAGCTAATATAATGCTCAACCCATTTTTAGTCCAAAACGTCCAAATTTAGATCTAAACTGAAACTGCAGTGAAAAGTTTAGTGTATTTAACGATAATTTAACTCTCATATCCTTGGCGATGTGTACAAAATCGTTGTTCCTGGTGGTCCCCCCTTTTCTGACAAAACATATGGGGGGGACATTTGATATGATGTCTACCCTAGGAAAAATCATGGGGGGACGTGTCCCCTGCCCCCTCCCCCCGATTGACGCCCTTGCTTCTACCCATACGATTGTTGCCGATGAATGAAATCAAATCAAATCAAATCAAATCAAATCAACTATTTTAAGAACTTATTCATAGAAAGGAATAGATTGAAATTGTTTAGAATGCTATTGTACTCAACCATTGGGATTTCTTTTATTTACAACAACTTTTAAAATACAGCAGAGATAAAGGATTTCATATGAGAGAGTAGTCCGCAAGACAAAAAAAAATAGAAATACAAAATAACAAGCTGACAATATGTCTATCCGACACGCTGTCGGCGATTTTGTTTTCCTGCTGCAATTATTCTCATACCATGTAATTTACCCCACCGCTTGTCGATACACATCCGATCCAGACGTACTAAACAATTGCGCTCTTTTGCTTATGTTAGGACTGCGTCAGTGATTGAGGGGAGCTTTGACGCACCATGTAAGAATGGTAAAATGAAGAGTGGAATCATTGCGTTAAAATTAATGGCGCAAGCGGTTAATTACCTTCATCGTAACGTATTGTGACGTCAGACAGGGGCGCCATAACTGTTACATTTGTACAACTACCCGTGCTTTGAATCCGGTTTCCATTTTATTCGAAACGGCCCTGGGATAACCCCACTGATTAGCAAGTCTAGTATTTATAAAGATCAGAGTATGGAGTGTTGTAAAAACGATGGGCGAAAAAATGTATAAAGTGTACGGCGACTCGTAATCGGTGGTTATCTTTCTCGTTAGTTGTTGGTCTGGTAATCTGTCGGTCTCGTTGGCTGTCACTCTCAATATTGACTGAAAAGTTAGCTGATTGATTAGTTGACTGTTGGTCTCTTTATCTGTTGATCTTATCTGTTGATTTCGTGGGCTGCCGGTCTCATAAGCTGTCGGGCTCTTTTGCTGTCGATCTCGTTGGCTGTCGGCATCGTTAGCTGTCACTCTCGTCATCTGTCTGTCGAGTTGGTGTCTTTGTAGTTATCTGTCGGTCTCGTTACCTGTTTGTCTCGTTGATTATAGGATTTGTTGTTTGTAGGTCTAGTTATCTGATGGTCGCGTTGGTTTTCGGTCTTGTTCTGTAGCTGTACATCACTTTAGCTGTCGGTGTTGTTGCTTGTCAATCTCGTTATCTGTCGGTCTGTTGCCTGTTGGTCTCATTGGTTGTCCGGTCTCGTTATCTGTCGGTCTCTTTAGCGGTCGGTCCCTTGAGCTGTCGGTCTTGTTGGCTGTCAGTCTCGTTATCTGTCGGTCTCGTTAGCGGTCGGTCCCTTGAGCTGTCGGTCTTGTTGGCTGTCAGTCTCGTTATCTGTCGGTCTGTTGCCTGTTGGTCTCATTGGTTGTCCGGTCTCTTTATCTGTCGGTCTCGTTAGCGGTCGGTCCCTTGAGCTGTCGGTCTTGTTGGCTGTCAGTCTCGTTATCTGTCGGTCTGTTGCCTGTTGGTCTCATTGGTTGTCCGGTCTCTTTATCTGTCGGTCTCGTTAGCGGTCGGTCCCTTGAGCTGTCGGTCTTGTTGACTGTCAGTTTTGTTATCTGTCGGCGTCGTTGTCTGTCGGGATGTCCAGGGCCACGATGTAGGATGTCATACTACGAATATTTTGTTGAAATAAAATAAAATGATGTTTCTTTCATTATTTCGCGAAGGCCTCGTTCAAATATTACAAGGCAAAATCGCGGTGTTTAAACAAAAAGTTATTATTATTACTTTTTGTTTATATTAACGATGACGTTATGTGTAAATTATATGCGTCACAATTTGCTGTATTTTATAACACAGAGCTCAGTAAATTCGCACCGGACCTTTGTCGCGCGTAGTTGCCATTCATTTAAATGTAACAAAACGGTGGGGTTTTTTGCGGCGGTTTACCGCGGCATATCTGAAAGAGCATTAACACTTCGTATTGTGTCCATGTACTTGATTATTTATGTTTCTTTTATTTTTAGAATCAACCATTGTTGTTTTAGCACTTAATTCAGGGCATGCGACATAAATAGCTGTTATTTTTCTCGTGCGCGGATAGATGTATATATGTAGTGGGGGAAAAAAATCGACTGCCTTCCCCTAATATGGAAATAAACACGGAATTCCCTATATACTCCTCATCTATACTTTCTTGACGCAAAGCAAAATCAATCCAAAACTGTTTTGAATGGTAGAAAAACCCTATTAAAAACCCTGGGCCTACTTCGAAAGACATATTTTTATTGAGAAGACTATGTCAGAAAAATATTGCCCCCGAATCCATTCATATTTTCTGCACAACTGAAACACTCATGCTTGGAAATCTCATTATTCTAAAACTACAACGCAACGTTAGTTCTTATTTTGGGAACAATTCCCATGAGTGATGCCCATGACACAGTGACCTTAAACTGTTTAAACCATGCAAATGTTCACGGTGATCGGCGCTACGTAAGTTGCTTTGCGACAGTCACTCTGTCATGGATTCAACGATCATGTTGAGTTTTTTGTCTCCGTCTTATAAAGAGTTTATATAAATCGCAACGTATTTGCGATTGATACCAATCGCAGCTACGTACATAAAAGATAGGAGACTGCAAACTTGCGATTGATCGGAGGAATTGCGATCGCAACTCTTTATGAGACGGGGCTCTGGTAAAGATTAAATAAATATTTGTGAGCTTTTTCGCTCTTTATAAGTATCTTTTATTATAATATTTTAGTAGGAATGTCCCTTTCAAGCCATCGCTCTTCAAATGCCCCTATATTTATAAACTTAAGATAAAATTGAGTTCTGGTCATGAAAAAGGATTGTGACAGAACGTGTCTTTAACCCAACTGAAGAGTTTAACTACGTAATATATATAGGAATTGGTGTATACTGTAAAGTTTAGGAATCATCAAATCGAACAGAAATTGAGTCAATCATTATGCAAACCACTTGCACTGCACACAGAAATTGATATTTGGGACTACACACACATGTGACATGATTGTTTGGTCGAAACACTTCAGCTATTTCTTGTCCTATTTAGAATAGTATGGCATTTAAAGCACAATCCTTTGAGGGGACACTTCTATTCATCCTTTCCAAACTGACTAACTTTCATTCTCTTAAAAAAATTATTTCAATGATTAAAAAATAAAAATTAGAATCCACGTCGACTTTTAGTCCACGTATTGTATAATATTACGCAAAATATGATGAAGAAGAGAACTTTCATGCTTGAAATCAGTTTTTATTATTTTCGACGTACCCTACGTCTTTATCAAGTGCGTGATTAAGACGGGAAAAAAATTATATCGTTTCCAAGGCAACACGCAAATAGTTAACCAAAAATGACCAGTAAAAAGGTAAAAAAAAACTTTGAAGCGCTATAGAGCCCAAAGATATATCTCTGTGAAATGTTTGAACGTCAAAGAGACATCACAATTTATTAAGTGAAGAAAATGCATTTTAATGAAAACTGTGAAAAGTAGCAGGCGCAGTATTATAAAAACTTTCTCATTCTCATTCTCATTCTCATTCTCAATCTCATTCTCATTCTCATTCTCACTCTCAATCTCACTCTCAATCTCATTCTCATTCTCATTCTCACTCTCAATCTCACTCTCAATCTCATTCTCATTCTCATTCTCATTCTCAGTCTCATTCTCATTCTCATCCTCATTCTCATTCTCATTCTCATTCTCATTCTCATTCTCATTCACATTCTCGTTCTCATTCTCATTCCCATTCACATTCTCATTCACATTCTCGTTCACTTTCTCATTCCCATTCTCATTCTCATTCTCATTCTCATTCTCAATCTCATTCTCATTCTCATTCACATTCTCATTCTCATTCTCATTCTCAATTTCATTCTCATTCTCATTTACATTCTCGTTTACTTTCTCATTCCCATTCTCATTCTCATCCTCATCCTCATTCTCATTCTCATTCTCATTCTCATTCTCATTCTCATTCTCATTCTCATTCTCATTCACATTCTCGTTCACTTTCTCATTCCCATTCTCATTCTCATTCTCATTTTCATTCTCAATCTCATTCTCATTCTCATTCACATTCTCATTCTCATTTACATTCTCGTTTACTTTCTCATTTACATTCTCGTTTACTTTCTCATTCCCATTCTCATTCTCAATCTCATTCTCATTCTCATTCTCAATCTCATTTTCATTTACATTCTCATTCTCATTCTCATTCTCATTCTCATTCTCATTCTCATTCTCAATCTCATTCTCATTCTCATTTACATTCTCATTCTCATTCTCATTCTCATTCTCATTCACATTCTCATTCTCATTCTCATTCTCAATTTCATTCTCATTCTCATTCACTTTCTCATTCACATTCCCATTCTCATTCTCATTCTCATTCTCATTCTCAATCTCATTCTCATTCTCATTTACATTCTCATTCTCATTCTCATTCTCATTCTCATTCTCATTCTCATTCTCATTCTCATTCTCATTCTCATTCTCATTCTCAATTTCATTCTCATTCTCATTCTCATTCTCGTTCACTTTCTCATTCCCATTCTCATTCTCATTCTCATTCTCATTCTCAATCTCATTCTCATTCTCATTTACATTCTCATTCTCATTCTCATTCTCATTCTCATTCTCATTCACATTCTCAATCTCATTCTCATTCTCAATTTCATTCTCATTCTCATTTACATTCTCGTTTACTTTCTCATTCCCATTCTCATTCTCAATCTCATTCCCATTCTCATTCTCAATCTCATTCTCATTCTCATTCACATTCTCATTCTCATTCTCATTCTCAATTTCATTCTCATTCTCATTTACATTCTCGTTTACTTTCTCATTCCCATTTTCATTCTCATCCTCATTCTCATTCTCATTCCCATTCTCATTCTCATTCTCATTCTCATTCTCATTCTCATTCTCAATCTCAATCTCAATCTCATTCTCAATCTCATTCTCATTCTCAATCTCAATCTTATTCTCATTCTCAATCTCATTCTCATTCTCATTCTCAATTTCATTCTCATTCTCATTCATTCTCATTCTCAATTTCATTCTCATTCTCATTCTCATTCTCATTCTCAATCTCATTCTCATTCTCATTCTCAATTTCATTCTCATACTCATTCACATTCTCATTCTCAATCTTATTCTCATTCTCATTCTCAATTTCATTCTCATTCTCATTCCTTCTTTTTTATTTGAGTGCTAATACTGATTTCAGAAAACCATAACTCTTTTGCACCACACCACATGCGTGCATCAAGGCATACGCGTAACTTTAAGGGATAGTTGAGTTTTGTTGCAGCGGGCGCTACACAACAAATATTTTTGTGTGATAATGAAAAACTGAGTGACAAATTTAAAAGAATATGCAATTAAAATGATTAAATCATCTTTGTTTGATCAAAATCGGTTCAGAGACGGCTGAAATGTCCATAAATATAGCCATTTCTAATATTTGTGGGGCGCCACCAATATTCCACAAATATTCCAGCCAATGCCAATATTGGCTTTTTGTTAGCTTTTTCGTGTTAGTTATAATACGCACAACCTGCCGGCCCGTGTATTGTTATTATTAATTAATTAATTAATTAACGGTCACCGTATTTTTTTTTTAAGTGGAGCTGAATTAGTATGATCGTATTTTAATAATCTAACTCCACACATTTTGGGGTCTAGAGTTACCTTCGTAGCAATTTTAGGTTCTTAAAAGGCATTAGAAATGTCATAAATAAGAATAAGAGCAATAACCATGAACTTTGTAGGCATATGCGGTCTCAAACAAGAACTCAACTATCCCTTAGTTTAAGTGACCTTTAAGAATACCTGTTCGCTAATTGAGCGCTAAATGAGCTTTCAGAATACCGCCTCATGCGTATATTATATATTATATCTTTAGATATTTACCAACGTCAAACTCTCTGTCTTAGTCTCTGTCTCTATCTCTATAGAGTCTAGATGTTATAAATATGGAAAGACAATAAAGACGCAATGAGGCAATGACGCATTCCGTTAATGGCTAACGTGAAACAATAATCTATAATTTAAAAAAAAATCCACTTTGAAACTCGCATTTAGAGAGAGAAACACTTTATGGATTGTTGTTAACAGTATTGTAGAGAGCGATGGCCCTTCCATTCATTCATAGCTTTCCTGAACATCTATTCGACCGAGAGACCTACGTCAAAACACGTCGCTTCTTTCGAATCTTATCAAAACATCCAAATATTTGGTTCATGCAATATCTATAATAAGGCTTTTTCACAATGCTGGCTTGTGGCGGTTTTCTCTACCACATGGCTAATGTAAAACAATAACCAGGCTTAAGATAGGAAAATAGCTATCTTTGTGTGGCCGTAGCTCTATCATGCCTGGCCGAACCCGTACCCTTTTTTGTGGAAATAAAAATATATACCCAAGCACTGAGTGACTTTACTAACATTTTAACATTTTTGCCTTATGTAACAAAATCATGCGAAATAACTTTAACTTGAGCTAGTCTTGCGAACCTTTTAGCTAGGTCTTTGAAACTATGTATATGTGTACTATCCATATACTTGACAACTGTCTGCCAAGTTTTGTAAAATGTGATGACGTCATGGCGAAGTTATCGCCAAAGATGATGAATTTACTATTCATTACATGCGTCAACAATGCGTCCATGCTTGTAGTACATTGAGCGCAGATGGCAATGGTGTCAAAATGATTTATTGAAATGATCTTTTGAATGATAACAGACACGGTAAATATTCACGGCACAGAAGGGTCACAATCCGGATTCCGCTGAGTATCCGCCCAACTCGAAGCCCGATTTTGAAAATCTGTCAAGATGGCATTTTGGATGCCATTTTATACCCTGCATTATCATGTTAGTAAGTAAGCCCCGCAGTACGCTATGCATTTGTTGCTGACGTAGCATTGCGTTAGCGACTGTCACGATCATTGACACATGGCCTATAAGAGTAACGTCATCCCAAAAAAAATCAATAAATACATTTAAATACAAAAGTAAAAGGACGCAATTACTGGCGCATGAAACATTTGCCTTCTTAAACCGGGTTAGTGTAGGTAATGACGCAATCAAAATGACGGGCATATGCGTTGCAGCAGTGGCACAATTGCCAAATTGTAATAAACCCAGTCTTCATTTACCTGAATCTCAGTGGATGAAGTTTAAATGTATGATATCGGTATCGGAAAGCGGGTGTGATATTTAAAGTACAGGTCCACTCCACTGTTGAGCACAGTTGAGCTGATTAGAAAGACAAAAATCTAAAAAGCCCATATATAACTTGATTTTGGAAAATGGTGCTCAGACTTATTATTATTTTTTTTTTTAATGAGCAAAAAAACAACTTAATAATCGAGCCGGTTCTCCCCCACAATCCATTTTTGTGACGTATAGGGTCCTCACAACACAGATTCGTAATGTAACCAAATTTAATGAATACGTCTTTGTGAAATTTAAATGTTTTGCTCGAAATAACCGAAACAAAAATCGCTCCTAAAAATCACCTGATTGAAGTACGCCCGTGATATTTGGAAGTTTTAACTTTTGATTTATTTACAACATGCTATAATTTTTGAAAATCGAAGTGGACTTGGGCTTTAAGGGGACGGGGCTCTACGGTATATGAAATTAAACAAGTATTTTTCAAGATGAAGAAAAAGAAATGCACCAATTTGACAAATTATGTGCTTCAAATACAGCTACTTTTTGAAAGACCACTTATCCACGAAAGCATCAGAAAGAAACAATGCACTTTCAAAGTTACGGCATCCCCCATTTTGCAGCCCCCCCCCCCACTCCAAAAACTATCCTACTGGCATACTGTGAATATGATACCGCGTAAGCTCTCCCATCCGAATGGAGAAACTCCGAAATATGACTTTTCATGGAATATTAATTTTGACCCGATAGATTCTGAAGTTGACTTTTTTAACCCTTGGCTATCAGTGGCGTAATGAGCCAAAATCTTTTAGGGGGCTGAGGTAGTAAGCATTTGAATATTTTCTAAAGCACTGTTACCATGCATTCTGGCGACTCCCCCTTTTTTTTCATGTGACGACCAAAAATGGACATAATCATAAAAAAGAAGATGTACATATAAAAACATACGGAATCGATGGCTGTAGGATTCCATACACGCTTTTGTTTGTCATAATGATAATTCATGCCCAATTTCATGATGCTTTGAAATTTTGAAAAGGGGAAAAACCAGTTTCTTTCATTGAAATGAATATGACGTACTAGCAAAACCGAATTTTATTCGAAGTCGCCCGCGTGTTTATTGTTTGATTGAGATGATATACTTTATTTAGATATTTCAACAATAAAAGCGATATCAATATTGTTATGGCAAGGCTAAATATATCCATAGGAATTCATTTATGCTATTGAATTTTTAAACTTTATTGTCATACAATTGTTATGTGTAACATTTTTTTCTTCTTCAAAGTAAGAACCAAAAGATGTACATATAAAAACATACGGGTCGATGCCTGTAGGATTCCCTACACGCTTTTGTATCTAATAATGATCACTCATGCCCAATTTCCTGATGCTTTGAAACCTTACAAAAAGGGGGGAAACAGTTTCTTTCACTGAAATGTATATCACGTAATTGCAAACCGACTTTTATTCGAAATCGCCCACGTTTTTATTGTTTGATTGAGATGATATACTTTATTTAGATATTTCAACAATAAAAGCGATATCAATATTGTTATGGCAAGGCTAAATATATCCCTAGGAATTCATTTATGCTATTGAATGTTAAGAAAGTCCCTTTATAGAACCGTTATTTGTTGTATTTTTCTTTTTTTAAGTAAGAAAAAAATATATACATATAAAAACATACTGAATCGATGCCTGTATAATGTCATACACGCCTTTGTATTTCATAATAGTGATTCATACCCAATTTATTGGTGCTTTGAAACTTTACAAAAAGGGGAAAAATAATTTTTTACTAAAATGTATAGCACGTACTATCAATTTTTATTAGAAATCGCCCACGTGTTAAACGCTCGATCGTGACGAAATATTTAAGATATCTCAACAACGATCTTTAAATGGCAAGGCTGAATATTCTTTAGGCATTCCGTTATGCTATTGGATGTAATTGAATGGAAAGCTAATGTGTCTTACTTTTTTAAACCCTATGTTTGTCCAGTTATCCATATTTTAAATCTCTGGTTGTCTTTTTTGGTCAAGATTTTATCATTCTAGTTTCAAATTGAAATCTTGAGGGAGGGACGGAGAGAGGCAGAAAGAGAGAAAGAAATAGGGTGGGGGACAGGGAATGAAGAAATCCGTGTAGAGAGACATGGGTATCAATGACAACTCAGAGGGAGGTTGTACTAGAGAGAGAGAGAGAGAGAGATGGGGGGAGGGGTTGGAGAGAAATAGGAGGTAGCAAAGAAAAGAAAGTCGGGGATATAGGGAGAGAGAAAGACAAAAGTGGAAGGACAATGGAAAGAGAGAGATAGAAAGAGAGAGGGAGACAGCGAGAGGAAAGAAGAACAAGAAGGAAACAGAAGAGAGACAGAGGGAAAAGGCCGACGGGAGAGAAGGCCGTCAGTATCTTTGCGTGGTGGGTATGTGCGATATAAAAATATTATATATTATTGTTATTATTATAAAAGATGGAGAAATAATGAGTGACAGAGAAAAAAGAAATAAACAAAGGGAAGGAGAGAGAAAAATAGAAAGAAAGAGAGAGAGAGTGGAGGGAGAGAGTGGGGTGGATAGAGCGAGAGAGAGAGAGATGGAAAAGAGAGATATAGAGAGAGAAGGGGGAGGAGAGAGAGAGAGAGAGATTGGGGAGGGAGAGAAGGTTGGGGGGAAGAACAAAGTAGTCTTACAAATATATATAAATGTATATATATGGTTATGTACTTAGCCTCTCTCTCTCTCCTTGAAGCATGGACTCCGAAATAGGACCACTCACCAACCTTGAAATTGGAGCCTATCTCGGTGACTCATTCATCACCGCACAATACCAGTCACGCACGAGCTAAGTCATCTCGCCTTTCAGAAATCGTCTAGCCCAATTCGAAGAAAAAATAGAATTGGGGATTTCCTTTCACTGCGCCCCGACAATGACCGAGGTTGATGCAAGTTCAGGCGAAGTTCAAATATTTCGACATGGTTCGGGCTGATTGCATCAGTAACTGCGATTCAGAAACTTGGGATGGAAAAATGGTCGAAAATGATAAAGATTATAAAAACGGGAGGACCTGTCAATGTGACCCAAAGAAAGTCTCTTGTAATTTGAATTATAACTATCTGGGTAAATGAATGTTCATGTCTTTATGAATATAGAAGAGATTAAAGCTTACCATGTAAATTATTTATTTAATATATGATTCATTTTAGATAAAAATAGATTCATACGATTTAAATTTCGGACAACTAACCCGATCAACTAATCCCTAGGTCAACACCTACACTCCACCCCAAAGCTACCCCCGTTTAGGGATGGGGGTCTTTGGAGTTGATTTTCATCAAAGTCCAAATGTGTGTAATTATCCGAGAGCGTAGAGTTGTCCTATGTTAGTAGTTGGCCAGTTGATGTAGTCCGAGGTGGAAGTTTGACTGGGGTTGTAGTCCTGGATAAGCTATCCTGATAATATACAATCGAAGGTTCTTCGATTCTCCCCCCCCCCACACACACATACATACAATGAAAATAAACTAACTAATTGATTAGATGGAAATGAATATAAATAAATAAACTGGAAAAAATAATGAAAGAATCTGATAAGAACTATAAAATTACCAATATTGTTAAATCATTTAAGTGTCTTATAATGATTATGGCTACTAGTTTTCCAAGATTCATATAAAAATTAAGACAGCATTAATAATAGACTTTTACCAAAATTGAAGCACGAATTTCCATTTTCTATCTTTGATCTAGGATTTCTGACCGCCATGCATGCATCTAAAATGAAATCCAGATGCATCTGAGACTAACATTAATTTAACCTGAAGACAAGTTATTCAACAAATCATTTTTGTTGCTTGCTCGAAAGTGTATTTGATACGATTATTAACTTGAATGCAATCACTTTACATATATATATACTGAGAGACACTCCCACGCAATTCCGTTACTCTAAAGAAAAATATTTAAGAAAAGAAAAGAATAATGGGGACATCCCTCATTTCGACAAGTTCTTCTATCAGTATTCCATTAAACTAATGGAATTTGTTGGGAAGAAGATATAGGTACCACAAATACCAAAACCTAGAAATTGATCCAATACAAATATTGTTTTCAAACCAAACAGGCGTGTTTCCGAGAAAAATAGGCTCTCCCCCACGATCATAAGTTGCCCACATCTTTATTGTGGGTTATTCTTCTTGTGAAAAGAGGATTATGATTGTTTATTTAATTTTCTGCGAAAACCCCCTCCCACTAGGACACCGCCAAGCGGGGCAAACTGTAATAATCATTAGTAGTATCTTAACGCCTTTACGATGGCGTAGCGTAGCGTTTGTCAAGACATTTATGATGCGCAAGGGTCGACGGAGGGAGGGGGCATAGGTCTAGTTGAATGGAATTTGAGAGAAAAGGTCCTTCTAGCAGCTGGGCAGTACGAAAGAATGGGTCACCTTCGGCAGTATCAAAAATATATTCTGAAAAAATATGCCAGAGGGGTGTCAGAAATTGTGGCACAAGGAGATGAAATGTATCGTTGCAGCCATTTCCTTGCAATTCGAGGCTTCGATGTGAGATACAAACACTTCTCTCTGATATTTCTTGTTATGCGGGGAGGGGGCGCGCAATTGAGAGCTAATACATGCCGCATTCTGTTCTGGATGCGACATGAAAGCTTTGGGAAGAGCCAGTGGCGGATCCAGGGAGGGCCCGGGCCCGGGCCCCTCCCTAGAAAAAAAACATGTAAAAATTTTCGAAGGCCAAAAAAAAAAAATTGTGCTCACTACCCCCACTGAGCGAAAATCGACCGGCACGATTTTCAAATTTTCAATTTTCGAAGGAAAAAAAACAAAATTGTGCTCACTACCCCCCACTGAGCGGAAAATCGGCCGGCACGGTTTTCAAATTTTCACACGAAGTGGGCCCCTTTTTCGGCCCCTCCTTGCCGCCGGCTGGATCCGCCCCTGGGAAGAGCCCCCTCCTGCTCATTTTGTTCTGTGGACTCATGGGTAGAGGTGTCGTGGTCTAGCAGATACGTCACCTGACTGTTCGAGTCCCGCCGCAGCATTTAATGTCCTTTGGCAAAACATTAATCTACATTTTGCCACAGTTGAGGTAAATGGTTTCGTGGTAGGTTAATGCTTGAGCGCTGTCTCGGCAGCCGTGCTAAATAGACTGGGCAGTACCATATGCGCAACAGGGAGTGGTTATGTGCCAAACATGACACTATACAAGAACCCACTATTATGATTATTATCATTTTGAATTGAAGCTGAATACAAATAAGGCTTGCAATCGTGTTGTATCTCATTTTCATCTAAAGATAACAATCTTAAGTCAAAGTACCGTTTAAGGTTTGAAGGATCTGGCAAAAAGCAAAATTATTTACGCAAACTGTAAGATAAATCACTTTTTGTAGGCCTAGAAGAAAAGAGGAATGAAGGGGAAAACGAAGGGAGAGAAAGAATTAATCTTCCTTTTCCACTTCGTCTTAAAAAACTTCTTTCTTTTTTTAATTTTGTTTATATTACGGTAGGCCCTATGCCTTAACTGAAATCTCTATGAGTGAATATTCCACTTGTACAGGATTGGAAGACACGATTAAAAATGTTTCAAAATTGTCGATAATTTCAAATCTCTTCTTCAATAAACTGTCCTCCTTATAAAGCCAATTTGAAGACACCATTAAAAAAAAATTTGCCCAGCTAGCCATGACCCGAGTGTTTCCAGCGCGCCGCGACCCGAGTGTTTAGTATAAGCCGTAACAACCGTATGAAGCGCCTAATAAATGTTGTGTATTATTATTATTATTATTAACTGAAACAACGGGTGTTCAACGTTTTAAACCAGAAGATGACAAGCCTTTTGGAGTTAAAACTACAACTAAGCTGGCGTAACTTCGAAATTAATTGTGCCCTTAACGGCACATAACTTAAAACAAGAACACCCCTCCCCTCCTGGTTTATAACTCCGAGTAAAACATGGGGTTTCATAACCACGAGAGCGTTCAAACTGTCCGTAACTACACAATAGCATCGAAGTTTAAAGCCCTCTAAAGTGTTGGGAGCCCCCCAACAAAAAAAAACAAAAAAATAATAATTTGATAGCAAAATTTCACTTAAATTGTATCATAATGTGAAAGAGGATGTCATTTAAAACACATTTCTGCAAGGATTTTCAAAACAAATGTGTTTGAAGTCGAATATTGATGAAAGAATACAAAATTGAGGTTTTCTGCGTACAACAGAAACCCCAAATTATGTATTCTTTTATCAATACTTGTCTTCAAACACATATTTTGGGGGTAATCTTTGCAGAAATGTGCCTTAAATGACGTCCTCTTTCACATTATGATACAATTTAAGTGAAATTTTGCCACCAACACTTTAGAGGGGATTTAAACCACGAACTAAATGATAAGTTAACATACCGTCGTGTAAACCTAGAACCACACCTACTTGTCCTAAATCACATGATTATAATAGAGTTACGCCTACTTAGATCTTTCTTAGGTTGTGCTTATAGAAACAATCATTATAAAGTGAAAACATATTCCATAAACACAATGTAAATTGATGTTGCCATTAATACACCACAGGCTTATCCTTGCCCTTCATTTCGGTTACATTCATTAGCATTTGCTAAATTGGTTTTTTCTGTGTGCTACAAGCATTTACCCTGTTCCCCGAGCTTTTCTTCTTTCCTTTTGCCCACGTTTCGTTATAATTTGAATAATTGATTCGTTGTAAATTTGTGTTTGCAAAACATCATGGCCTGCAAGATATGTATGCCGTGGTAACTTATGAATATCATACTAGTATTACGCTGTTGTGTTTTTTCCTCTTAAAATAAAAAATAGTGAAGGTGGGCGACAATTACATTTTGACGAAAAAAGTACATTGCACTTTATGAATATTACCCCTTCTTCCACCCCCACAACTAACTGACAAAAAAGTAGTAGTAGTAGTAGTAGTAGTATTAGTAGTAGTAATACTACTACTACTGCTACTACTACTACTACTACTACTACTACTACTACTACTACTACTACTACTACTACTACTACTACTACTACTACTTTACTACTACTACTACTACTACTACTACTACTACTACTACTACTACTACTACTACTACTACTACTAATACTAATAATAATAACCATAATTATATAAATGAATTAAATAAATAAATCAAGCTACTAATATCTGGACATGAACCCCCAGATTATTTTCCACGGAAAACTATGCCCTAGGATAAGAACTCTCTCTAGGAAATTGTCCCTAGACACATGCACATGTTGACTATCTTTACTTGAAAATGATTGTCCGGGAACTTTTAAGGTGTAATTTTCTTAAATATAGATTTCCGGTTGTTATTGTCTTCAAGTGTTGGCTGGGGATCGTGCAATTGTCCTTAGAGGTAGTCCTGGGGAGTGTTTCACAAAGACTAAGATTGACTTTAAGTTGGATTTAACTATGGCACGCTGTTCATGCCACTGTTTTCTCTCACCATTATGATCTTTAGATAATATATTTTCCTTCAATTATGAATTATCAAAAAATGTAAATTCTGTAGATTGGTGACCATAATTTGTACGTCCCTTGAGAGGATAGTGCCAGTAAATTGTGAGAGAAACAGTGGCCTGAACGCTTGTGAAACACCCCGTGAACCCTGCTTTCATAAAAAAAAACATTTAATCAAGACCAAGTTTCAATAAATGTTAACAACTACTGTCTGATATCATTGCGTTTGATCTATCTGAGAGCAAATTTGTCAGGGATTTCAGCGTTTGTTATTGAGTTATAATTATGAAACGGGCCCAGGTGTAGTTGTGGTACAGACTCTAATCTCTAGGTTTTCGCTACTATCTCTTGAAACACAGAGGGCGCCATTTCGCTAATTTGATGACAGCTTCAATGCCAGTTTCAGAGAAAAGAGAAGTAGAAAAGGATAAATAATGAAAGGAGAAAGAGTGTATGAACTGGTATGGGTGATAGAGGGCAGCATTCATATTACGTCGCTTGCACAATTGATCTCTCCCCATGCTAAGGACGTTAGCGCCCCTCAGAAAGCATCTGTGAAATAATGATCAAAATGTCGTTAAAAAAACGTAGATTTTTCTCCTGATGACTGATCATATGATTCAATGCATTTCATTTGAAATAAAAAGGGATTTATGCTAGCGATTTGGTTCTTAATAATTTGTTTAGTCGATTTGGAGATTAGACGCTAGCAAAATAGATTCAAGTCTTAGGATAATTTCAAGCTTTATAATATTTTTTATTCATGAGTGTTTACAGGTAAATACAATATTGAAGTGAAATTCAATATCTAATTTTTTTCTTCTTCCATTAGCCAATGTAGTTCACACTTACTAATCATAAATCATAAGATTATCGTTACACATAATTTTATTTTAGACGTCTGTTGGTACCATTAGCACTGTAACAATATAGAGATATCGACTGCTACGGCGCGCCGCCCACCCAGGCGCGCCTCGGGGTGATAGCAGCGGATGCAACTTCCCCTTGAGCGTTTAAAAACAGCCAGTCCTCGTATATTAAAGCAGTCGATATCTCTTTTATATACCGAATTGACACAAAAATCTACCAAGAATTCTTACCTTATCCTTTTTTTTGAGTAAAGATTGGTTAAAATATGACAGATGATCTGAGACACTGTCTGTTAATCTTCGCTGGAAAAAATGACTGAAAGTTTAAATCATTTGAGAATCGCAGACAAAAACACTATATGGTGTCTGCGCTCGCACAAAGACAATTTTTACACGTAAACCAATGGGGATCGCAGTATGAGGGCACTTTTCAAAAGACTATTGACTGGTAGGCGGGTAAAGGCAATTTTTAAAAGACTATTGACTGGTAGGCGGGGCATGGCTAAAATCACGACTCCAATTTCGACCAATCAAATGGCTAGATTTCTAAAGTGAGGTATATAATAGGCCTTATTCAACAGGTTGCATTCTAAGCCCTTTCTAACTATTCCTGAATATCCTCTAAAAAAAAAGATTATGTATGTATGGACCGAGTAATTCACAGATAATGATTGTTTTGAGGGTCAAGGTCGAAACTGTATTGTGCCCCAAAACGAATTCTAAGGGTACAGTGCAGGCTGGAGATCGCCGAGGAGCTATAGTTTTAACCGTGACCCGAAAGTGTTTGTATGATATGCCGCACCACGCGTGTGGATGCTCAAGAAGGGATGTCCGTCTCTCAATGCGCGTATCTATTGTTAGGGCCTTGCATAGTACGCGCAAGTAGAGCTATGCCCAGTCAAATTTTGTCGCTATCTTTCCAGGGGAGTGTTTCACAAAGACTAAGATCGACTTTAAGTTGGACGTAACTATGGCAGGCCGTTTATGCCTCTGTTTGCTCTCACCATTATGACCTTTACATAATATTTTTTCCTTGAATAATGAATTATCAAAAAATGTAAATTCTGTAGATTTGTGACCACGATTTGTACGTCCCTTGAAAGACCAATGCCAGTAAATGGTGAGAGCAAACAGTGGCATGAACGGCCTGCCATAGTTAAGTCCAACTTAAAGTCGATCTTAGTCTTTGTGAAACACTACCCAGAATTCAGTAGTGAATTTTCATGCCTGCAGTGTTGACCAGTTAGAGGCCTAGAATCTTGATAATTCAAGCGGTATATAATGTCGTTTGGCTAATTGCTGGACAAGACACCTAGGAAACATAGCTCCGACTGATATTTTGACCGCTTTCATTTTCTCGGTCGTCCCTCAACGTCGGGACCAAGGTCAGTTGTCGGCAATTACAAAAGACTTCCCGCTTGCTTCCATGAGTATGAAGTGCTTTCTCAGGCAATCACTTTTCATTTAAGTAGTCCTTTTCCCCTTCGTAGCCATACTAAAAGTATAACCTTACTGACCTCTCTCTCTCTCTCTCTCTCTCTATTTCTCTTTCTCTCTATTTCTTTACATGTCACGAACTCTCTTACTTTCTACCTCTACCTAGCTCTTCGTCTCCTTGTATATCTCCCTCTTACGCCTCCCCCCTCTCTCTCCCTCTTTCCCTCTCTCCCTCTCACCCATTCAAACTCACACGCACACACCCACACACCCACACGAACACACAATAACCCATCCGCATGTACATACTCTTTATCTATCTATCTCTTTCCTCCTCCTTCTCTCTATCCATATCTCACCCTAAGTCTCTTTCTACATCCCACGCACACACATCCACACACATCAACGTGTACACACTTGCTCTCTCTTTTCTTTCTCTCTCTCTCTCTCTCTCTCTCCCTCTTTCATTCTCTCTCTTGTTTTATCCTGTATCTCTCCCCTCACACTACCTTCCCCCTTTTCCAGCTCTTTCTTCCACGATTTACATGTTACTCTCACTTGTAGGCCTACATCTTCTATGTGTTTAGCTATTATACCGCAAATGTCTACTCCGCAGTCTATTCAAACAGAAACCTTACTCGTGAATTCAAATTTATGGGCACTTCGTTTTCGAGTGCCCGGTGATGGTGGTTTTTCCATTGACAGCTTTTAAGTCATCGTATTTCAACACTAAGAATAAAGAGAGAACGATATCAGCTGCAGTACTGTATACCCTTCGGGCAACTCGCCCCCTCCTCAAATAGCATGTAATTAAATAAGGAACGTATTTTAACAAATGTATTTATATTGATAATTCCATGTATAAAATAGCAATAATAGTAATAGTAATAATAACAATGATGATGATAATAATAATAATAATAATAATAATAATAATAATAATAATAATAATAATAATTATAATTAAAATGATGATAATGATAATAAAACTACTACTACTACTACTACTACTTCTACTACTACTACTACTACTTCTACTACTACTACTACTACTTCTACTACTACTGCTACTATTACTACTAATAATAATAATAAGAAGAAGAAGAAGAAGAAGTATAAAATTATTATTGTCATTATTATTAGTATTAGTATTATTATCATTATAATTGTTAGCGTTATCATTGTAGTTATTATTGT
Organism: Mesocentrotus franciscanus; assembly: GCA_037976565.1. Lineage (NCBI taxonomy): Eukaryota > Metazoa > Echinodermata > Echinoidea > Camarodonta > Strongylocentrotidae > Mesocentrotus > Mesocentrotus franciscanus. The sequence goes on along the minus strand of CP137674.1, from coordinate 18,942,748 downwards.
TATTATTAATATTATCATTGCAATTATTATGATTAATTTCATTCTCCTTCCTCTTCTTCTTCTCATCATTATTTTTTCTGTAATATTGTTATTATTAATATTGTCATATTTTTAATTATCATCAACATTTTTATCATTCGATTACTATGCCCATTAGCTTTTCAATACCATGATAGCCACAAGTTGATAGCGTATTGCAAGCCTTCCGATATACCTTCAAATAATAATTGTCAAAGTTTGTTATTGTTGGTGGTGGTGGTCGGGGTATTTTTCATGTTAGACAAATGTATTGCAATAAAGTATTAAAAATATGTATATGTATTCTTTAATAAGCAATATCATAAGAGGAAATTTTAACATCGTAACATTGACATATTTGAGATTAATAAAACAGAGCAATAGACTTCCTCATGCATTTTGTGTGTAATGTAAAAAAAAAAAAAAGATAAGGTGAAAATATTCATTGGAGTTTTCAATCAAAGAAACGTAATTGATGTTTTCAAAATGCCATCAGTAATCGAAAACGGGAAGGATAATGAAATGAAAATAGATTCAACCAAATAAAAGTCCACTTTCTGATTCTCCCGGGGTATTAGTATACGCTTGAACGGAAAGAAAGGGAGAAAAAAAACCGTCACTCTCAGTACTACGTTCACAAATTTATATGTGTGCAAATATGATAAAATTGTTCCATTATTCATCCGTTTTATTTCCCCTCGCTTGCGGATACTTTTAGATGTATGAGTACCCTCGAAAAATAGCCTCCGGGTGCTAACTGCTTTGCCCGTACCTAGTTCTTCAGAGCAATGCATGATCATCTGAAAAATTGACGGCGAAACGCCGTGCATATTGCTAGCGGCTGTGAGGCAACATTTAACAATTAAAAGAGGGGAAAAAGTTGACTCAACAGGAAATCAAATTGTCTAGGGTATACGAGGAATACATAATTTTACGACTTTTTCATATCTTGTATGTACCCTACCGTATGAAAGTTGATCGACGTTTAATACAAATCAACCACATAACGGCAACGCCGTATATCCGGTACTCACGCAATCAATACTTGTAACGTGTGATCGAGTCCCCCCCCTTTATAGTTCGATTCAGTGATGTTAATGTGAAAATAACAAAGCATAATGAAGATTTAGCATACGATCTCTGTTTTGAATACATTAGAGCTGTATGTTTGATATGAAAAAGAATGAAAAATAAGTTTTAAAAAAGTCGAATAATGGGATTCGAAACTGTCATCTAATGCCTTCCTGATTATACTCATTATTCTCCCAACTAGATATTTATGACAAGCAAGGTTAGCATATGAATACCAAATTCCTCATTTTGTATTATCCCCAAAACTCATTAATATCAATAGTGTGATAGTCTAAGACTATCACTGAAACAGCTCGTTAAAACTTTTCTTTTCAATCATTTGACCTAGCGATACTGTTTTCCGCTTTGGGGTAGTTAAAAAGGTAAGCGTTTTATTAATTAATTAAGGCAAACTGAAAATCCTCCATGTTATTTCGTTGAAATGAAATATAATCGCTGTCTGAAATAAATGCTGTACCATGGAGTTGTGCATTTGCACACCTAGACAAAAAAGAGGATAAGTGTCCAATTATGTTTATTACGATTCGGACAACCAAATACGCCATATTCATGATATTTGTACGCCTTCATTTTTAGCTATCGAGATTGCAGTGGTGTAAATGCACACATTTCATTAAGGTAACGACTGCACAGCGCTGTATCAGGTTGAACTTCGACTAAGGCGTCATATGTACTTGTAATTGATCTCAATGATGATTGATTATTACACGTATTCACGATTTTTTGGCGCTTTCATTGTTTCCCTAACTCTCGCGGAGATATAATCGATCGTCTGCTAATGAAAATCACCTGCTCGCGCGCTTTGCTTTCTTCACTTAGCCACACAAATGCTTCGTGTCGAATGCAAGCTGTGAAGTCATTCACTTGGTGCATATTTCTCGCTGTTTATCGCACACGGTAGTAAAATCGAATTTTGTTATATTTTAGTTTGATAATCGTTACTTTTACAACTGTATGAATGGTAGGCTATATGTAATTGATTTTAAGTGATGATATTAAAGGTAAGATGAATAACGAACATGCTTTCAAAATCCGCTCTTACGGAATAAGTTAAAATTGTTTTACACCGTCACTTTTGTCAAATAAATGTTTCGCGGTTACTATAATCTTGTCATGCAAAACTGTAGACTGCCTTGTTCAATCATTCTCAAAAATGTTATGGTATTGCAGAAGTAATGTCTTTCCCTTAAAATGCTATGATTGCATTTTATGCATTTTTATGATATTAGTTATCACATAATATATATATATATATATATTTGTAAAACTACATTGCAATACATTTGACTAATTTGAGAAGATATAAATACTTAAGAAACTATCCTACTCACCTCCAACACCATCAACAACAAAGTTTGCCAATTAATATTTCCAATGTGAAGTCCACCCTGATAATAAGTTGGTATTAATATAAGCCGAAAAATTGGAGAAACAAATTAGTGAAAGTTTAACCAATATCAGTTTAAAATTAGGAAAGTTATTAATTTTTTAAGTTATCATCAGTGAAACACAAATTGGCAACTCATTGACGTATTTTGCGAGATTCTCTCCAAATTCGCTCTGTACTAAAGAAAAAAAGAAATGTCTGTTTTTTTGTATAAAAAAACTTTTAAATCATGCATGCACATAATTATTACCAAAATATATTTATACAACCCATGTATGAAACAAATCTATTTCGTGATTAATATCTAAGAAAATGAAAGTTTGTGAAATTTCTGTACAGAGGAAATGGGAGAGGACCTCGCAAGAAACGTCACAGTATTGCCAATTTGTGTTTCACTGATGACAACTTTGACAATTTATAACTTTCTTATTTTTGACGGAATTTCTTTCACTGACCTGTTCCCGACATTATTCTGCTTTTACATGTGTATTTAAAAAAAAACTTGATATCAGGGTGGACTTTCCTGTTAAGATTATTTTGAATTCTGTAGATGACACTATATAAAAAATATATAATCGTCTGCATTTTTACATTTCTCAGAACTTAGCCTGGGCTGCTTATTCAAATTCACAAACATTGAAATCTGTCTGTAATTATGCTGTTAAGAAACGCAAAATAAACCGAGTCATGAAAACAAAAAAATCTTTCGTTTATAGAATACTTCAGTCTTCAGTATACTTTAATTTGCACTTTTCCGCAGCATTGAAGTGGTAGCTTTTACCACGCTCAGCATTAAGTATGACACGCGTGAGATATGTTACATTATAAAGTGGGTTCAAGAACATGGCCCTGGGAACGATTTTTTCACCGGGGGTGCTGAGATATATATACGTATATACATATATGATACGTAAGTGATATTTTCCTGGCATCTACTAAACACAATGGAGACCATAAAAAGCAGTGCATGATAACGTCTTTTTAAATCAAGTAACACCAATGACGATGGTAGCGTAGCGTATTTTGAACCCCCATAAGTGATGTTTTCCTGGCATCTACTATACACAAAGGAGACCATAAAATTAAGCAGTGCATGATAACGTCTATTTAAATCAAGTAACAATTTAAACAGTTTGACCCAATGATCGTCCACGAGCCGCGAAGCGGCGAGGCGATTTTTGTTGTCGCTATTTTGAACCCCCCCCCCCCGGCCCGTAAGTGATATTTTTCTGGCATCTACTAACTCAATGAAGACCATAAAAAGCAGTGCATGATAAAGTCTTTTTAAATCAAGTAACAGTTTAAACAGTTCCACCCAATGACGAGCCGCGTAGCGGCGAGGCGATTTTGTTGTTGTTGTTGTTGTTGTTGTTGTTTTTGTTTTTGTTTTGTTTTGTTTTTTTTTGGGGGGGGGTGCTATTCTGAACCCCCCGCCCGTAAGTGATGTTCTCCTGGCATCTACTAACACAGTGGAGTCCATAAACGCAGTGCATGATAACGTCTTTTTAAATCAAGTGACAGTTTAATACACAGTTATATCCAGAGTTTTCAACCAAATGTAATGATCTTGGTGTTGAAAAGGTGTTGAAAAGGTGTTGAAAAGTTGTTCTATCCAGCAAGGTGAAAAAAAGATAACTGTTGGTCAGAGCAAAGTCCTAAAAAATCACTCACATGTATTCCGTCTTTTGGGGGGCCACCCGATATAATGTAATAACATACTTCACCATTATTTTCTACTACTCATTAACAAAAGTCATGTCCGTTTGGCTTATGGAGCAGCTAGGCCGTCTGTGAACCCGGAACAAATTAAAACTTTTTTATATGCATGCAGCATTGATTATGATCGGAGCCGATTATTATTTTATTAATGTTGTCGAATTTCCCCTATTCCGCATTATTAAAGAAAATGATTAACGTGTGCTATATACATCTTTGACTTGTTACATACAAATATATGGTACGCTTTTGTCCCGAGTATTATTGGGTCGCGTGCCAGCTATAGGGATACATGTTATAGGATTTTGTAAAAGAAAGTTTTTTAAAAAATTAAAGAAAAGCGTCATTTGTGGCTGTCGGCTGTGTGACAATTTCGTAAACGATGCATAATGATATACATTAAATATATCACCGGGGGTGCTGCAGCACCCCCAGCACCCCCGCTTCCCAGGGCCATGTTCAAGAAAGTAGCCAATGAGAAGCGTCGAAATGGATCACGTGTGCGTGCATTAGTTTTTACCATTATGCACGGGGAGTGCATTTTGGTGATTACAGCCGTCAATTGCTCGACTTTATACTCATATTGTAGACCCATCTTCTAAAACAAGTTATACATGTTTTTAGCTTGTGCTTTAGTGATATGCACTGCACTTGGTTAATTCACAATGAGACGGACAATGAACTCGACAAGTCTTGTTCATTATCCTACTGTGACTTAACCTGCATGCAGTGCATATTCACTAATGCAATAGCAAACATGTATTGTTTGTATAATAGCAAAATCACCGTGGGGCATAATCATAATACCCATATAATTCTCTATAAAACATGATCGTTACATTAAAGATACTATGTCCCTTTTGCAGCCAACATCAAATTCTGTAGAACTTTGCAGGAATGATGAATATGTCATGTATGTCCTATCTGTGAAATTTAAACGTTAGCAGTGTCCTAATATTCAAATTATGCAAGGAAACCTGTTTACTTGCTAGACTTCACTGTCAGACACTATTGAGTGACTGACTGGCTTTTTTCATCTTTGGTAATAACATACATAAAATGAGCTGTAAAGGGTACATGAGCATTTGTCTACATCAATAACCCACTTCTTGTAATGGCCAAAATTAAACTGATTGAATCTTTGCGCAGCATAAAACGTACGACCATTCGGTACAATGGTCTGAAAAATCAGACTATTACTTACTGGCTCTATAGCTCCTAAGTCGATTCGACAACTAATAGTCGTTATTTTCCCACTTAAAGACATTTTCAAGTCCCCCTTTTTTAGGGAAGTTCTAAATTAGTATTGTCTTTCAAATGCCGTTGGAATTTAACCTTTTCATTTTTTGGGCCTGCAAATGGGACATAGTACCTTTAATAGTGATAAAAAATGTACATTTAAATATGAATTGGTACATGACATGTAATACACATGGTCGAGAAAAGTGTTACCATGGAGATAATGAAAGGCTTACCACAGTAGGAAGAGGTGGAATGACGTTCTTGTCTAAATAAGATATATAGATATATATCTAAACAAACAGTTTAAAGAATGAATAAATGGATAAATAAATATATAATTTGATACAAACGTATAACATAAACGAATGAATAAATATTTATGTAGATAAATATATAGATATAGAAATAAAAAATAATTAAATAAACGGATTGAACTGATAAATAGATATATATTAGAAGACACTATACAGTACCTTTCTTACCCCCAACCCAATCCACCCCTCCCCATTCCCCGTTCTATCTCTCTCTCTCTTTCTTTCCCTGACTAAATAACATTTTGTTCTTCTTTACCAAATCCTATTTCGGTTGGCGTTACAACCGCCGAGTGCCCCAGAAGAAAAGCCTGGAACATTGTCGTTATGGACCTTCACGGCTTGTTTCTTGCACTCAGGCCTCACCTCCGGGAGGGGTACGTTATCCTCGTTCACCATCTCGTTATCGCCCCTCTCATCGTATCATCAGGGAGGGCCCGTAATCGTCATTCGCCATCTCGTTATCGCCAGCTCATCGTATCATAATCCGCAGCCAAATTGCGACTTGGGGGGAATAAAAGGTACGCCCGAATGGTAAAGCGTGCGAGAACAGCACAAAAACATGAAGATCATAAAGCCGAACGAGGAAAAATGGATCCGGTGAAGGAGAGACTGACGGGAAAGAAAGAGAGAGAGAGAGAGAGAGAGAGAGAGAGAGATCAGGACAAAGAGAAAAAGAGAGACAAAGAGAAAGAGAGAGATCAAAGAGAGAAATCAAAGAGAGAGAGAATGAGAGAGTGGGTATGTGAAGGTGTGTGTGTGTGCGTGTGTGCGTGTGCGCGTGTGTTTGTGTGTGTGACAGAGTGTAACAAAGAGAGAGATAGGGTAGGGAGAGAGAGAAAGAGAGAGAGAGAAAAAAAGAGAGAGAGAGAGAGAGAGGGGGAGAGAGAAAGGGGATGGGGGATAAAATGAACGATATTCGTAAAGGTGAGAAGCGATGATATTGATACATAGTTTTAAAAAAATATATGTTGTATTTATAATGGAAATAAATAATTTGATTTGATTTGATTTTCAACCGTTTTCCTAATGGTACAGGAAATAATATATATTCATTTGAATAATTTATCCTTTGCATTTCGTTTTGACTTAATTTTATTGATTTATTCAAAACTTTTGAACTTTAAATCACTTCAATTTATTCCCCTGGTCCATTTTTGTTTGTTTTCCGCTTTATTGCAACTTATCGTGTTATCGTTTCATCTCCCTCTCTCTCTGTCTCTATGTCTCTCTCTCTGTCTCTCTCTCTCACTCTCTCTCTCTTCGTATCTCTCTATCTCTCTCTCTCTTGTCCCCCTCCTCCTCCTCATCATCATCATCATTATCACTCTCTCATTTTCTTTCTCCCTCCTCCTCTCCCTCTCCCTCTCTCTCTCTCTCTCTCTCTCTCTCTCTCTCTCTCTCTCTCTTATCCTCTCCAGCCTTACCGGAGGAGCAGCAGGCGTATACTAGTCATAATGAGATTATTTGTGTGATTAGCAGCACGTGCGCGCCCTGGGAAAGCTGACTTGCTCAGCGCCTAATGAAGCCTGAGTCGTAGATGAGGATGATGTAGTAATTAGCTCCCAGTAAGGATGGGCAAGCAAGCTTGGATCATCTTCGGGATGGAGGAAGAGGCAAGCGGGCAGATGATGCCCTACGAATATCTATCCTCCTAAGTACATTTCACTGGCGTATTTGAAGGAGGGACAAGTGCACATTTCAATTCCCCCATCTAACATGTCTTGCGAACAAGAAAAAAACACAACTTATCTGCATCCGCATTTTTTGTAAAGAAGGAAATAAATAAAAATCAATCAATAAATAAATAAATGAATTGATAGATTAATACATAAATAAACAATATTTAAAAAAAATGTGAATAAACAAAGCATAACAAATATATACATGAATAGTTGAATAAATGAATATATAAATGAAAAATGTATAACTAAAAAACTAAATAAATACAAAATTACCGTGGTTTTGTTGGTAAACTATTATTACGTTTCATTAGAAGCTAAGATCTTTTGCCCCTCCCTAGGCGAAGCTTTGGATACGCCACTGTTATATTCTCCTTTTTTCTGTTCGTTTTTGTCTTAGCGCTGCGCCTTAATGTAAGTAATGATAAGGCTTCGCGATGCGATGCGAGGTAAATACTAATGAACAACGAAGCAGCACCGGAGAAAACAGATTACATACGTGAAGCAAGCGCAGCTGAAATCTGGTGATTATTACAAATAAGGAATAATTAATGAGATGCCAAGGAGCTTCGCAAAGTAAAAGTGAATTTTACATAAAGAGACAAAAAGGATGCTTTATGAATGGGTTGCATTAGTGTCAAGTCAAGTGGCTTAAAAGAGGTCGGATTGGTAACCCCCGTAGCTGCCCTCGGGCGGGTAGTAATGAACCCATAACGTGTAGGAAGGCTGTTACGTTAACATCACATTGCAATTTGGATCAAGTGGTTTGGAAGTATCAGTTCCAGTATCGCAAAACAAAGGATTATCCTTTTTTTTTGGTTTTTGATTCTCCAAGCTATTGTGCAATGCGCAAACTATACCATTGCTCATCATTATGGGAAAAGGTATACTTTAAAGCACTCAGTTCCATAATTCTAATTATGATAACTAGAACTAGGATAACATTATAATTTTAACTGAAATAACGATTAAATGTGTTGTTATATCTTTAGCAAAAATAGAAAAATGGCTCAATCAACCATGTCAAAACTTTCGCAAAAATATCGTATTCGTTTTAAAAATATTATTTAAAAATATTTTTATTTGCTGAATCCATGGCGGAAACCCATCAGAGCAAAAAATATAATAGATACATGTTTTGTTTGTTTTTGTTTTTATTGTTTCACATTCACGAAATAACAGTTTACATATATATATATTATTAAAGGTCAGCAAGATAAAGCATATATGACAAAAAAAAAACAACGATGGCAGTAAATAATCAATAACGCGAAATATGAGAAACCTATTAAAAAGCAATGCTTGTATAATACAGGTTCCCATATACCAATGATTGTATAAAAAATTATAGTGCAATGAAGAGAGACGAATCCGGGAAATATAATTGATACACAATGAATACAAGTATGAGGTTACATAACAGTCATAATCATAATAGTCATAATAGTCACTCGAGCGAGGCGAAATAAGAAAGAAAATGTACTTGTCGAGAAACATATGTCTTCATGTTTTATCTTGTTAGTGTCCTTGGTTTGTCACAAAAAGGGTCATCTGATAATGTCCATTTGCCATTAAGGCTTTTGAATGCGGCATAAATGCTCCCCTGAAAAAAACATATATATACAGAATGAAAAGCTATCTTGAATTATGTTATCGTAAAGTGAAACTCGATGGGATAGATAGTCATTGTGTGGGGTTTTTATTTTTTAGGTACACTTGGTCATTTCTATATTAGAGGGTAGAATGGTTATAAACGACGAACATAATCACATTGCATTTCCTTATTCGTGTGGATGTTATCATTACCGTGAAACGGTCAACGGTCTATGGAAATGAAATTGCCTTCTATTAAGATATATTTTCCCAGAAGCAACACAGAATTACATCATGGTCTTAGTAAGACTGAGTTGATAAGTTGCACGCGAGAGAACAAGACCATAAGTTGGAGGGGGGAGGGGGGAGGGCCGAGGGAAGGGGTCTTGTCATCTCCTGTTCAGGGTAACGTCCCCCTTTTTTTTCTCTCTCTCTCTCACTGTCTCGCTATCTCTCTCTCTCTCTCTCTCTCTCTCTCTTCTATCTCGTTCGCTCTTGTAAAAAAAAAAAAATTATTGTATAAGGGGCGTGCCCCAGTGCCCGGATCGTTGCGCCATTATAGTGTATTGTGTGATTTTTAGTGCATTTAATATTAAAGGAATCGGGTGTCTTTGCCTCACATTCTTTGAATAATCCTGGATTTAGCTCATGCTGCAATCATAATTATAAACCTTTAGGTCAGTCAGGAATCCCATGACTTTTACAAGCCGATCGCCTGTCCGATTATCATGATATTTATGATTGAAATTCGAAATTTCAAAAACCGCTTTCCCAACGGTTTTTATAACACTACAGTCTATTGGGGGAAACGAGTATAGTAAAACCGGTCACTCAAAGATTTTTACTTTTTTGAGGCACTTCATGATCATTTTGAAGCGCAATTTTTTTAGGGCTTCAATATTACACCATATCACAGACACTGATAACACGTAGGGCCATGCATCTCAGATTTTACATTGTTAAACACTGCTTTAAGTAGGCTTCTTTGTTTCAATCGTGTGTTTGATCACTCAAACAACCAATCTACTCAATCATCAGCATTTCAAAATCACTTTAAGCCAGTTTTCACTCGAAGTTAAGTTCCGTTAACAATTCAATTTGCGTTTAAATTAAATTCAGTGGTTTTTTTATTCATATTCTCATCGAGAGTTGCCGAATTGTAAAAATATTTACACAGTACAAACAAGCATCTAAACTACATGTTGAGGTGCCGTGGTCTAGTGGATACGTCACCGGGCTGTGGATCGCATGGTTCGCGGTTCGAAGCAAGACATTAATCTACACTTGCCACACTCGACCCAGGTGAGGGAAATGGGTACATGGCAGGAATTAATTCTTTGAAATGCTAGAGCGCCATAATGGCAGCCATGCTAAATCCGGGGTATTAATAATTGTGGAGCGCCAAGAATGTCAAGTCTGACAGACGTGTGCGCTACATAACATTCCACTATTATCATTATTATTTCATTAAAATACACATTTCAGCAAAAATATGTGTATGACAACAAGTAAGATGCATTGACAGCATCCAAAACCCGGACTGGGATATTGAAGAGAAAAAAAATAAGGAGGATGCCGGGTCCACCCCTATTACCCCCTGATGAGCCAGCGCTTCTCAACACGCCAGGCGTGATGTGAGTCACCGCTGGGAGCGTTCTAAGTGACTTTAACCCAGCGTCTCCAACATGTTTTTCTTTCTCCTCCGCTTCGATTTCTCTCACGGTTACATCACCGTCCTCATCGCTTCATCTTGCTCATCTTCCCCGCTCTTCCATCTCCCCGATCTCCTTCTCCCTCTCTCTCACTCTCTCTCTCTATATATAAATCTATCTCTCTCTATCTTCCGTCTTTCTCTCTCTCTCTTTCTCTCTCTCTCTCTCTCTCTGTCTCTCTATATACCCCCCCTCTCTCTTTCTCTCTTATTTTCTCAGTTTTACAGTGAACTAACGGAGATGGGTCGTTACACACCTGTGGCTCTGGCATGTTTCTTTCCCAGCAAATGGCGTTGCTGCTCAGTCGGGCTCTCTCTCTCTCTCTCCCGCGATGCTCTTCTCTTCCAAATCTCCCTCACACATACTCTCTCTCTCTCTCTTTCTTCTTATTCTTACCCTCTTTTTTCCCAGTGAACGAATGGAGGTGGGTCATTATACACCTGTGGCTCTGGCAGTGTTTCTTTCCCGGCCAATGACGTTGACTGCTCGAGTTCTCCCCCTCTCTATCTATATCTTTTTATGTATGTCTGTCTTATAACATTTCAAATACAACAATACATATGATAACAGTTGCAGTAGAAGCAGTTTTGACTATCGCAGAACTGGAAGGAAATTATGGGTTTTTATGCAACGCCATGTCCTTTATATTTTGGTATCAATCATAATTATAACTAATTTATACAAATTAGTAGTTATTAGTTTGGGGCTGTAGTATGGTCAGATGTATAATGACAGAGTTGTTAGGAAATGCATATTTAAGAGTCACAACTCGTCTTCTTTTCGTTTACTTGTTATTATCATAATTATATTAAAACGCGTATAATTAATTTTGCTATTAGTTTTATTAAATATATAATATCGTTGCAGAATTTGGCACGGAATACACTTTAAAGAAATGCATGTGCGGTGACATGTAATATACACTATCTATTTCTCTCCTTTTTCTCTCTCTCTCTCGCTCTCATTCTCACTCTCTTCCTCAACATACATTACGACAATTAATGTGCGAGTGTGTCTATCATTTATCAATGTTTCATCTCGCTCTCCCGAATCTTTTTTTCTCTCTCTCTTTTCTCACTCTCGAGTGTCTTCTAAGCTGTTTCATTCTTTCTTTGTCTCAGTCTCTTTTTTAATCCACTCATTGAGAAATATTTGGCCGCTCTCTCCCTTTCTCTCTCTGTGCCTCTCTAACTTTCTCTCTCTCTCTCTCTCTCCCTCTGCCTCTCTGCCTCTCTCTTTCTCTCTCTCTCTCTCTCTCTCTCTCTATCTCTATCTCTCCCCCCCCCGATTGAGGCGCATAACTCTAGTTGCATCATATCTAAATAAGACTGTCATTATTTTGATTTAGATCACGACTTTCTCTTCCTTGAGTACGTTGATGCTGTACTCCCCACGTCGTGTAAGCGACTATTGAACTTGTATATCACACTGAAAGCATCATCTTTATTCAAACACCTTTGTGAACAAAATGACAAAGGTCATTGGCATATCTCTTCCCGTCATCCTTGCATCCCGGAGTTAGTTTCTTTATGGCCTTCTGGAGTCCGTATATAGGCAGTTATTTGTGTGTCACTTTTTTTTTAACACGATCGCAATCATTAAGGGAAATTGTAGTACGCTTTAATACTGCCTATGGGAATCATCTTCGGATTACCAATATTTCATTGTCATATTGTCACATCTCAATAGGTTACGCACAATGCTATTGAAGTTGCCTTATGTTGATTTCTTTTTAAGAATGTCTTTGCGACCGTTTTGTTTTAATATTTCTAGAAAATAATTATTTAACTACGTGAGTTTTGTATTCCTTTCAGTGGCCGACTCTCATCTACATATAATGATTATTGTTCAAAGAAATTAGTTCGGCCTTCTCGAAGTGCGTCAAGAAAAGTGACTTTAATCATAATTTGGTATAACACATATCTATTAGAAGATTTAAATGTTTAAAATTGCATTTCATTCATATTAATGCATGATAGTTTTCGAAACAGTTTATTTCATAATTCAGTATTTCAAGGCGCACATTAAGATATAGAACCTTGAAAATGCAAGCACATGAAAAATGATATCAAACATAGCACTACTGAAAATTGTGTATATCTTTAATTATCACCAAGAAATCTTACGAAAGAAATTTCGTCCAACAGAGAAGTCCTAGTGAATAATGCCTACAGAAAAAAACGACGTTTCATTAATCCGTATAAGCAATTGAAATAGTGAGTCATGATCTTGAATAGGCCTACAACGAACATTTGGACGCATACTTAATCAACATCAATTGCTTGCGTTCAGTCTGCTTTGCGCGGCAATGAATAAACGCCTTACAATATATGGAACTCGATCTATCAATGTTATTTGAATAGAGATCCTTTGGATGACACGAAAGTGTATTAAATAAGCTGCTCCAATAGACAGATGCGTGAACGATCTATGAAACGCTATAAGTTACCTTGTTCATGGGGCACGGCCGAGGGACCATTTTAGCAAGTTGTTGTTTTTGTTGTTGTTGTTTGCGTTTAAGAGTTTCATTCATTCCAGATGGTTTACAAAGCCTCCAAAATAAATCATAAATGGATGTTTATGATTTCGCAGTTCTACCATGTGCATTTTTTGTTGTTTGCATCTGAGGTAAGCTGTATAAAAGTTTGGCTATTATCAACGGGACTTTCGAAATAATGAGGTGGACTATCGTACTTTTCGTATTACTAGTTATTTGATATTTCGAAGCCTACAAATATGCATCGCTCATTTTTGTTGGTCTTGCTTCTTTTTGTTTAGTTTATATTCAATATATTGCAAACACTTGGGGCTGGAATGGCCGAATGTGGCAGATCCTAGAAAAAATGTAAAAGCTCTCTGGACATGATGCTTTATGAAAGGGATGCATTAAGTTTTTCACGCCACAAAAAGAAGAGGTAATCGTATCCTAGGGATAGTGACTATGGACGTCCTATAAGTAGAAATATGTGTACCTTAGTTTAGTATCCTAGGATAGCGAAAACAACTCCAAATAGCTACCATTCCAGGAAACACCTTAGCAAAGAGTTGGCAGAAGGCCCATATTCATTTTGATTGTAATATAATTTAGAATTGTATAAAAAAAATATTAAAAAAAAAAAAAAAAATTAAGATTAAAAAAATTCCCGAAATGCAATAGTTTTCTTACATTCTTGTCAATGACACACTTTAATAAACAACAAATTCTGTCGGAAAATATCAATAATTATTTCACAGGGGAAATATTAAACAAACAAATTAACGTTTAACTGTTTTTGTAACCACCTCTGACCTAAATTTATGGGCCTGTACTTACTGTTTCATCATTCTGTTTTCAGAGTTTAAGATTAGGGGAGAGGGATTCTTGTTTTTAATTTCTCTTTGCATCGTTATCCACATCATGATCAAAGTATTTTCCACAATACGAGACCTTCAAGGGTCTAACGAGAATAACCTATTCAGCCCACCCCCACATTTTGTAGATTTAAAACAATTGCATTAACATACATCAGTACCTGGTAACAAATTACTGTTAATACTTACTTACCTGAGTTTACAAAAACTGTACATTCATTTTTGAGGAAAAAAAAACATATCCATGTGTCAGCGAATGGCAGACACTACCTGCAAATGAGGGAGCGTTATACAAAAATATCTAAATTTTAAAGGGTCTAAAGTACAAAGTCTACTCCTCATACCACTCTATAACACAGACTATCCTATATGCCGATGTTGAGAGTGGGGAGATATCTAAGTCAGAACATGCAACCATGGTTACCGATGCCGAATCGTTTGGCAAAAACACATATGTAATACAAGTTAGCAAGATGGAGCCGATAGTGTCGCTATACACTGTTAATAGGCTAAAATGACATATTGATATTTGTTTTGATGAAGAATGAAGACAAAAAATGAGAAAGGTCATTGACTCACTGATACAAAATATTCATCACTTTGAGCTAAATAATACCGAAATATTGAAGCAGGAAAATAAGGTATTAGTCATTTAATTACATATCTATCCTATTGGACATCTTTTTAAAAAATTGGTGCATAAATTTTATACGTTGGGCTATAAGAAGACTGTATGGAGTCTATGTCTAAAAACGGTTTGAATGAGAATCTTTTATCTGCTGTTCGCCAAATTTGCTCGAGGATCTTTTAATTTTCCTTGAAACAATAACCATGAAAGGACCTTTAAAAATCATTCAGACAATCCCGGGTTCATTTTTTATGGAAGAATATGGCGCCTCGAAAGAACCAAATAACAGTTGTGGTTTCGTTTTGATGCTGCTATAGCTAAGGTTTACATACGTACATCTTTTTAGGAATACCTTTATTTTGATGGCTTGTATTACTGAAAACGTATCGGTGAAAACAAAAACAAAAGAGCGTGGGATCACGAAAGGAATATCGCGATATATGGTGAGATGAAGGGAGATAGAAATAGATATAGGGATAGAGACAGAGGAAAGATAGAGTGAGAGAAAGAGAGAGAGAGAGAGAGAGAGAGAAAGCGGGAGATAGAGAGAGAGAGAGAAAGGGGAGAGAAATAGAGATTTCATAGAGACTGGTTCATTATGCATGCATCGCCCCAACCACAATACCAGGTCATTCTTCTTCAGCGCGCACAGGGACTCTCGTACAAAAAAGATTTTTTCAAGGAAAGAGATTTGGTTACTAGTCTCCCGGGAGCGCTTTCAAGTGCATAAAGCAGGTCCACGAATGAGATAAATCTAAACTGATCACGTGACACAAATCAACCATTTTGATTAGTAGGCAAAATAACGCTAGGGCATTTTGTATCTATTGTAGTACAGACACAGATTATATCGTATCTATGCAAAAAATATACGACCTGATTCTCAGGGAATCAATTGTACATGCGTTAAATGCCTGTGGGCACATTCTATACTTTAAGTTAAAATGATTGATTTCTTTTATTACACTGCAATAAGTTTCTTTTATATGTTAAAATCCTGCTATTGCGTCATTTCTTAACGTTTTTAATAATCCGAGTTTGTTTCTTTTTCATTCAACTTCCTTTTTTGTTTCTTTGTAAGATATTAATTTTTTTTTCTCTCCTTCTCGTTCTTTTTTTTTCTATTAGAATGTAAAATTTTCGGCAGACAGTATTAAGAAATAGTTAGTATCATACTTGAACTGTAAAGAATTCATGCAGAATTTGTAAAGTTTGAATTAATAGAAATGTAAAACTGGGAAGTAGCAATATTAGAACTTAACAATTAAAAATATATCAATCATAATATACAGATCCATACTAAATCATGTACATGATTCCGATGGTATTAGAACGTGAGCTACACTGTGCGTCATTATTTTATATCAAGGAATATACGAATATATGAAACACGTCATGACATACGTCATATTATTGTGAAAATAAGGAAGTAAACGAAATAATATCGAAATGGAATATTCTTCTTTCTTGTTTATGAAATACTTTTTTTATTGGTGAATTTGCGCCAACATCACAATGACACAAACATTTTATTACTTTTTATCATATAGTTACATTAGGAAAAATGATACCGAACTCTATGTGGCATTTTCCCTCTATCCACTGTCATGATTTTCGAAGTGAATTTGTCATCCTTCTCAACCGTGGAGTGCTATGAAATTGAATGGACGCGGAACCGTGCTAAAAACGTCTTGTGTGGATGGTTTTATAGAAGATATGGTAAACAATGAAAATGTATTGCGAGCGTTTTTTTTTTCTTTCTTATTTTTAAATGGAATATGTTAGCAACGTTCCCTGAAATGCTCGCGTATTGCACACAGTTATGACTAAAATAATCAATAGTTTTGTATCAAATTGGCGACTGGCAACTGGTCGAGAGTCCCATGTACCTCTATTTTCATTTTTTCCTCACTCTATGTTATTTCTCAGCAATTTCTAGTCATTTTATTTTAATTCTAACGATTAGAGAAACAAATAAGTGTAATTACACTTATCTTATAGAAGATATTTTGTTCAGGTTGTCTTATCATTTTATATCCTTCTTCTTCTTCCTCGTCTTCTTCATGTTCTACTTCTTCTTTCTTCCTTTTCTTCTTCTTTATCTTCTTCTTGTTCTAATTTTCTTCTTCTTCTTCTTATTTTTGTTCTTGTTCTTGTTATTCTTATTCTTTCTCTTCTTATCATTATCATTATCAGTATTACTATCATTATTAGTATTGTTATTGTTATGATAATAATATTTATTTGTATTAATATTTGTATTAATATTAGTACTAGTATTGTTATTATTATTCAGCTTTACTTGTTCAAAATTAAGTTTTTAAGGCCACATGAACAATATTCATACTGTGTACTTTTGACCTGTGATGGATTTGTGGGAACTTTTGCTATTTAGGCGCACAAAAGATTGAGATGCTCAGTAAGCATGCTCTGTTAATTGTTATACCAAATTATACCCTCAGGTTTAAATTAGGTCTTTCGTCCTAAGGATATAATAATTACGAGTAAATGGCTACGGGATTCAGTGAAAGATAGATGGGGAGATAGACTAAGAGAAAGATAGAGATGGAATGAGAGAAAGAGATATAGAGAGGCGGAGAGAGAGAAGGGGGTAGATATAGAGATACTGAGAGAGAGATATAGTCAGAATGGGAGAGAGAGAGGGAATGTGCGTGTTTGTGTGTCTGTGTGTGTGTGTGAGAGAGAGAGAGAGAGAGAGAGAGAGAGATACTGAGAGAGAGAGAGAGAGAGAGAGAGAGAGAGAGAGAGAGAGAGAGATAGATAGAGATACTGAAAGAGAGATATAGTCAGAATGGGAGAGAGAGAGGGAATGTGCGTGTGTGTGTGTGTGTGTGTGTGTGTGTGTGTGAGAGAGAGAGAGAGGGGAGAGAGAGAGAGAGGGGGAGAGAGAGAGAGATAACGTCGGATGGGGAGAGGGGCATGAGTTTGAAAGGCGTGCTCATGGTCTGACATTAAAGAACTAATGCACTTTGCAATGGAGATGTTTGAGCAGATAACGAGCAAGATAAGATGGACTGTGAGAGAAAAGACGTACAACACAAATTGTAACAGAAATTAGTTGGAAGAGCTACCATGATTATGGCCTCTTGGATAGAAAATAGTGTGATAGTGAGAGAGAGAGAGAGAGAGAGAGAGAGAGAAAGAGAAAGAGAGAAGGAAAGAGGAGCATCTTGTGCGCTCACGGCCCTCGCGTAGGAAATGCAGATTGGTCATTATCCATGACGAAGAAAAAAATAGAAATTCACAATTGAGTAAACTGTTCATGAATTGAAGATATTCATATCTAATCAGAAAAAGAAACAGTAGAGATAACGGGTAAACAAGTGTGTAAATTAAGTGAAACGAATTATAATAATGACCTGTTTTAATATCGGATGAATCCAAAAACTGTCAGATAACTTTTACATTATTGCAGTACTTGGATAGAGTTCATTGACATGAAACAACTGTTATGATATAGCTCTGCAATACTCGTAATTCTGTTTAAAAGCAGTATTCGAATTAAGAAAATCAACGTTAAATGTTCGGCCAGAATGGGAAGTAAAATGATACGCGTGTTGACAATTCCATAATTTGTGTATAATGTATTTTTTTATATTTTTTATTATCATTATTATTATTATTATTATTATTATTATTATTATTATTATTATTATTATTATTGTCTCTATTATTATTATTATTTTTTTTTTTTGGGGTGGGATCAGTCTTATGTTATTTTAGGATTGGCATATTACTGATGTCAACTTGTGTAAATGTTTGTAGTTATGTTTGTACTGTGTTGTATTGCAAATAATGTAAGGGTGCCACATAATTGTCCTTATTATATTCTATTTTATTGTGATATTGTAAAGTTATTCGTAACGTGATACGAGTATAATGGTTCTTATTCTTAACATCGAAAATCACCATTACCCCCAAAATGTTTATTCCTTCACCTTAAGCTTTCATGGATTTCTTATTTAACTTATTACACACTATAAAGGACATACTTTTAATATACAAACACTTACAAAACGACGGAGAAATCTGCAATTGTACATTATAAATAACATTTATTTATTTAATATAAAATAACAGGAACACATATCAACGCCGCATTCAGTTTTCGCTTCTCAAAATGTCTTATTCAAAATTTGCTCGCAGTGAGCGCTATCTGACTCACCGCTATACGCCAATATGAAGTATTGTGAATATTCCTTTAAGCGGGGGATTAGTTTCACCGGCGTTTCCATGGACCCTCCTAAATTATGTATGCCAAATACGGTGGGGATTTATTTACATCGGTAAGAAGGGGAAGCTAATCCCTTATTTCTATCAAATCCATTGAGATTCCTTCTTCTCAAAGCAGAACTGAATATTGTTAGGATGTAGGTCTGTAAAAAGGTTGATAACTGTAGAATTTTATATACATGTACGCCCGTTATTCATTCCCTTTTTATTTTCATTTTAGATTACGGTTTTCTTTTTCAGTGTACATCACTGCTCTAGTATACAGTTAACAAGACAATTATTCCTACCCCTTGTAAATGTGATGTTTTTATAATGTGTTTTTCGTAAGTCTAGAAGGAAAGGTGGACTGGTTGAATTAAGGTCTTTGTTCAATACTTTTAGAGGTAAGCTTTAAAAAGCAATATTCTCAAGTAACATAAATCGGGACAAATCATTTTTTACAAATTTTAAGAGTTACAACACTGTCGTGTTAATGGTATGAATACTTTAGTTGTTAACTGTATATCCGTTATTCAATTCTTTCTTTTTGAATCTGTTTTTTTTTTAATGGTACACATCGCCGCTCTATTTCACATCCTGTAACATAATTTTCTTTCTTTCATGCTTGAGAATCCTCTTTTTATGAACTCAAAACTTGTCGATATATTTTCACGTCCGCTCTGGAAACAGCATTAGGATAACTTGCCTATGGGCAAATGAAGAGCGAGAGAGAGAGAGAGAGAGAGAGAAAGCGAAATATAGAGGGAGAGATATAGGGGAAGAGAGAGAGTGTGTGTGTGTGTGTATGTGTGTGCGTGTGCGTGTGTGTGTGAGAGAGAGAGAGCAAGAGAGAGAGTGAGAGATAGAAAGAGAAAGAGAGGGGAGAGAGACAGATAGAGACAGAGAGAAAGACAGAGACAGAGAGACAGAGAGAGACAGAGGATAGAAAGAGACTACAAGAGAGTGACGCTCTATTTTATATTACAAAGAAGTGTCTCGAGGAACTGGTTGATGTATGCGAAGAGAAACTAGCGTCTCTTGTTGAGCTGGATATATAAGACTTTGAATTTTTTTTCTTCTCTCAAACGATTCGATTTGTAAAGTAACGTTGAACCTTGCCATTGTTGTACTTAGAACATTAAATATTTGAAAATAAACCATCTAGAGCGTGAAGGTTACTCACAAATGAAATAACTTTGTTAAACGACACCTTCCCCCTTAACAATAAAAGTAGGTATGCTGGAATATGAAATTTATTCCTGCCTATTTATGAACAATATTCCTTACGAATATTTACAAGAGATGTATAAATGATGATATTCTTGGCATGATGTAATGCCTTTTAGCATGATATGGGCGTAGCCATTTTCTTGATAATGTGACGTAACAGGCGAACTTGTCGTGTATTATTATTTACCGGGTAACAATTGTAAATCATTTACAGAAGAATACTAAAATATAGCACATGACAAATCCATTTAATTTATGCAAAACCTTCATCCAAGAAGAGCAACGACTAATTTTATGTAATTTACGTTCTGACAATTGTAATACAACATATAATAGCAGGTTAATGAAATAATTTATCACCACACACACGTGGGAAGGAAAATAGCGATGCTGAGAAAGTGTAAATTTTGCTAGGAATATCTTGCTTCTTACACTTTGGTGGGGAATCTTGTAGGTTAATGGGTAAGAATACAATAAATCTCTCAAAATAACAAAAGTTATTTTCGTGGGTTGAGGTTCCATATTAAAATTGCTATATTTTAGTAATTTTAAATAAATGAATCATATTAATTTTTTTAATACGTAGAAGATGCCCCACAGATAGCACAATGATGGTTTAGATAAACCAAAGGGGTGGCTTTGTTGTCATTTCAACCTTCCATAGCCATTTGGGTTTTGTTCAATCCTTGTTAAATCCTTTTTTATTGCTAAATAGTTTGGATGCGCCACTAATCCATTTACAATAAGAAACTTTGTATAATTATCTGCGGCCATTGGAGCCCAGCCTTTGAAAGGTCAATGGCCTCTGCTGGCTCCTCCATATTCTTTGTATTGTTTATAAATTTGCTTGTATGTATAATGTATTGTTGGATGTATTTTTTTACAAGAATTGGAAATAAATGAATGAATACTACTAGAGTACAGCAAAATCCCGATTGTTGTATTGGGAGGGGTACTGTATGCTTACTGAATAATCCTCCCAATTAAGTTAGATATTAACAGCGAAACCATTCACCATGTAGTTATGAGCAGAAGAGGTGGCAGCTGGACTACCCACTAAATATACTAGTGGTAGATAGGGTCATTTCTTTTCGTAGGGGAGAGGGCAGGGGGAGGGGGCAGGGTGCGTCATGTGTACAAGGATAATAGCGTTAGGAAACTAAACTGGGGATGTTTCACAAAGGCTAGGATCGACTTTAAGTTGGACTTAAATATGGGAGGCCGTTCATGCCACTGTTTGCTCTCACCATTTACTGGCATTTGTCTCTCAAGGGACGTACAAATCATGGTCACAAATCTACAGAATTTATATTTTTTGATAATTTATTATTGAAGGAAAAAATATTATCTAAAGATCATAATAGTGAGAGCAAACAGTGGCATGAACGGCCTGCCACAGTTAAGTCCAACTTAAAGTCGATCTTAGTCTTTGTGAAACACTCCCCTGGTTCCAGTAGGCAATGGATTAATGCTAATCTTAAAGAAATGCAAATTTTTACGTATGAGTCAATTTTAAAGCGCTTTGTAAAATTTTGATTTATATTTTTTCAGTATTTTTTTTTGTATTTCTGTTGAATAATTGATGTAAATGCATGAAACCTTTCCTTCTTTATCTTGTGTCGAATCTTCAAAAGGTTAGAAAGTACTTTTTTAGATTTTCTTCAATTTATTGATTTTAAGCATAATTGATAATTATGCAAATTTGAATATCTCTGTAAATAGTTTAGCGTTTGAGTTATATATAGTAGGGGTACGGCATATCGGGAGAAACGGGTTGACATGAAAATTGTAATTGTTTTTTCATGAAAATTTAGCAATGCTAAGTTTGCAAACCAACAACAAATATGAAAATAGAATGCCCAAGGCATGTGCAGTCTGACCGCACACATTCATATTGATAAATATAGACTAACCTCGCAAACTTATCCAGTTTAATATATTTTATCATATTTTTGTGCAATATCTTTCTGATCGAATCGGCAAAGCTATTGTCTATCAATATGTCAATTGTTGAGAAGTACACATGTTGCATTTAAAGGGATCGGGTGTCTTTGCCTCACATTCTTTGAAAAATCCTGGATTTAGCTCATGCTGCAATCATAATTATAAACCTTTAGGTCAGTCAGGAATCCCATGACTTTTACAAGCCGATCGCCTGTCTGATTATCAAGATATTTATGATTGGAATTCGAAATTCAAAAAACGTTTTCCCAACGGTTTTTATAACACTACAATCTACTGGGAAAAATAAGTATGGTTAAACCTGTCACTCAAAGATTTTTACTTTTTTGAAGCACTTCATATTCATTTTGAGGCACAATTTTTTTAGGGCTTCAATATTACACCATATCACAGACACTGATTACACGTAGGGCCATGCATCTCAGATTTGTCAAACTGGAAACATTGTTAATGCCTTTAAGTAGCTGAAAGGATTCGACTGTTCATTTATGTGGGACTTGTGAAGCTAACATATGATGTTAATTTTACCATGGACCTACAGTAGGTCCATGATTTTACTAACTGCGAGATGTCCTATTTTCTCAAAATGTAACAAGAAAAAAAGAATATACATGTACATGTATACGTTTTTAAAATTCGGGAAAGGCAACCTGAACAATAAACATTGGCCATTACATTAATTTTTGGGACATTAGTTCTTAAAAATTGAGTACGTTGGTTTACAAAAATAAAGTAATATTTTATATGATATATAGTATGTTCTAATGGAGCTTTAGTGTTAAAGTCATGACGGGAAATTAATCTTGTGCTTTAATTAATACAAATATGTTCGATGCGATATACATTTAAACGTAACAGTTATTAGTAAGGGAAAAACTCCGTTATTTGATTTTTTTCTGTCCGGCATTGAATGGTGTAACACAATTTCGTTTAATGGGTGAGGGATACTGAAAGATAATTTTAATGATAAAGTTATATCCCCATGCATCATGATTTGACCTCGGGATTAATTTTAAGGTAAAAGAAACATAATTTATCTATTTTGCCAGCGATAAAGATGAACAAAAAATAATGTCAAGTATGCATGTAAGCTTTAATTTGTAGTTGAGTGGATTATCATATTGTTGCAATTGAAAGAAACTGGAAACATCTTCGCCGTAACGTCATGAACTTGCATAGATTGATGTATTGCATAATGAATGGCAAGTCCCCCCTCCGTCCCTCCGTATGAAGTCCAAAAGTATGCACAGCGTACGATGGAGCCGGGAACACCCCCTTCTTTTGGAGGCCCCAAAGAGAAACACAAGTATGTTTCAAATGGCCTGTGCTGTGGGTACATTTGCCGGTTGTGCGCAAGAAGGCCGCGACTACCATTATAATAAATAGTTCTTACAGCCTTCTTACAGACATCCGACGATTTCGCGCCCACTACATGTAAGAAGGAGTCTACTCCTCCCTCTTTTATGTATTCCGGGATACGCCACTGCCTTAAATTAAGTGTGGGTGAGAGGTGGGTCTGTCAAATAATCATTATTGACTCGTTGAACTCCCGAATCTAAATCCAGTTTTTATTTTAGGACCGCGTTTTCAACAATATCCCTAATAATTACGTCAGCGTGACATCATCACTTCCGAACTGAAGACCGAATGAGTGCTGGAACTGTCGATTCTAATTTGACAGAGGGCCGCGGGCTTTCCGCTTTCAAAGCTCGCGTTGCGAAGTGCCGCCTCGATTTTCCCTCTCAAATGGGGCATATCATATCTGTTTTACTTGGATAGGTAAGAGAGAGAGAGGGGGGGTAAGCACTGGTTGAATGTCAGATAAAGAAGGCTTTCGCTCGGATCGATTCTTGTTCTAAGTACATGTATGTGCAAGGCTAATGGACGAAAGCCTGTGATAATTCATGTAATGGATTTTATGGTAAACCATGGGATGTATTAATCGGATAATCACGAGGCCATGGCCAACTAACCTACCTGAGAAACTTGCCCTAGTTTGCAGGCACTACCCTTGTCAGTCGTCGCGTGTAACAGCGTCTGCACTATGAGACTACAATGTGCTCTGTACTTTATCCGTTTTTGACACAGCCAGAGACTGACATATCTAGGCTCTGCTCAAGGCTTCATGAATTGTGGTAAAGTGTCAAATTATATTATATCCTGGCAAGCTTTACATTAGTTTCCCCAGGAGCACAAATTCGGAAATCCTGGTACCCTCTCGATTTGTTTACGTTGTGTGTGTGGGGAGGAGGGGGTGAAAATAGAATGTCGCTGTAATTGAAATTTTTTTCCCCCCGAAGAGACTTCGTTCATCTCAGTGTTCATCTTTTTAGTGAGGAAAATGCCTCTTTTCCTAACCTCCATCCGAAAATGCCATCCCGTTTACACTTAATGTTGAATACATTCTACACTGCCCTCTTGAGCGGAATGTCTAAACCAATATACTATGGAAATCCACCGCCTTAAGAAAGTACCAGTTCCGCCAATTGCAGTCACTCTCTCCCTCTCTCCACTGTTCTCGAACCCGCCCTTACCCTGATTTTCATCTGGCACCAGTTCGAGATCAGCCCTCTCCGAGATTCGAGAGCCTATACCATTGACTAAACTCTCCTTCCTGATCTTCTTTGCTGGCTTTATCATCGCCGACCTCTCCTAACTTCAACTTCACCTCTCTCTCTCTCTCTCTTTTCTCTCTCTCTCTCTCTCTCTCTCTCTCTCTCTCTCTCTCTCTCTCTCTCTCTCTCTGATTTTCAACATGGCACCAATTCCTCAACCACCCTCGCTGAAGGGCTCATCAGCCTACATTGACTCAATCAACTCTCCTCCCATTTCTCTCCTAATTTCACCCCCTCCACTGCTCGCGCTCTCTCCCTGAATGGTACTTGAGAAGGTGAGCCAGCCACTGACTTACCTCTCCCGTACCGTGTTTATCATCACTGCATTACTGACCTCTCCAAAACTTCATTTTTCCCCTGCACTGTTCTCGAGTCCCCCTAAACTACCCCCCCCCCCTCACCCTCGATTTTCAATGGCTTCGGAAGAGTATTAATTGGCTCGTCTCTCGGCTCTCGTTTCTTCCTCTATTTTGGAAGGTTTCGGCTCATTATGCATTCCAGTCACGAGTGCATGTTCCTTTTAGATGGAGGAGATTGCCTCCCGTATAAGCATATATATGGCTGGCGTTGATGCCATAAACGCTCCTCGATACAATGTTCTTTTTTTAAAGGATAGAGTAGCCGCGTTGAATCACGTGCTTTGATTGGTCACCGTATACGTCAATGCAAAAAGATCACCTTTTGCCCTATGAAGTTTTAAAAGATCTATATATAATTCTTTATGGCACCAAACGCTTGCCATAGTACCTTCAACCCCTGCCAGTATCAGCGTCCATTTGCACGTGCCGGTAAGACGTATTAGTTTCGTCTACATGTTGCAAACATACTTGCTTTGCCGTCCTCCGATGAACTGCTAGTCGTTCGAAGTTACGAAAACTAAAGAACGTCAATAACAGCTGTTGTCAGTTGTTGCAACCGTAATGCGTTATTAAGGCTGCGGATATTATTTTCTATTTGACACAGCCACACAGGGGAAAAATTGTGCGTTCTCGAATATGCCAATACATATTTTCATCTTATTAAAAATAAGACTTATGTCAGTTATGGCTCATCCCAAGACCAACACTATCAAATAAAGGACGATAGTAGTAAGAGGGCAAAGGGGAGTCCATGCCCCTCCCCTCCAAACCATCACTATAATTATGATGACAAAAGATAGGTGAGGGGAGGAAGGAAATGATAGTGGTTGTTGTTGTTGTTGTTTAATTTAGGCAAGTCAATCAGTTTATTACCATTATTGCCGAATACTATAAAAACAAATTGTTTTTTAATTCAAATTTACGTATATACACTCACATAATATGCAAGTATATATATGTATATTTCTTCTTCTTCTTACAAAAAAAAGAAGGGGGGAGATAATGATATCATGTTAGAATACCGATCCCTGTCCTTTTTTTTTTTGACAAACCCGCTCATGGTACGTTACGAAGTTTTCTCGGGGGAAAAAAAAATCCCTTATGTCTATCAAGCGCGGACAGGGGGGCGCCCTTTGGGATATCTCAATTTTATCTCGAAATAGACAAAAAATAGGCGGTCAAAATACATTCATTATTATACACATTTTAACGAGCTTTATTTTCGAATTTTGAAATGATTACTGACATTAATGGGCTGAAAGATTAATAACGTGTGCATACATTGTATGTGCAGCAATAACAAATTCTGTTTTACTTCTAAAACGTATAAGTGTCCAGAAACCATATAAAATGATCACTTCATAGAAAGTGGGGAAAGACAAAAACGACCCCTCCCCTCACTCGATGACTTTTTTCCCGAGCTTTTAACAAACCAAGTATAACCCGTCCCCCACAAACCCCCAACAAACTTTTGGATACGCCACCGATATGACTATTTAAGATACCAGTCACGATTACTGGGCTTCATCTGAAATGGTTATATGACTGTTCTCTTTCACAACAACCGGATGGAATGGGAAGGAATCTTTTGCTTGGCTTTCAATAATAAGGTTGTATTAACAATTATAATCTGGATGTATATAGCGCTTAATACGGAATACCATCGGATTCATTCACGCACATTGTGCACCCTGTCCACTCCCTGGGGAGTTTTCCTACCATATGGTCACCGTGAGTGCATAGGCAATTACTAACACAAATGCTTTCGTCATCCTACCGGGTCCCCATTTCTCTCTTGGGTATTGAGTGGCAAATGTAGATTAATGCCTTGCCAAAGAACTTTATTGCCGTGTCGGGGATCGAACCCCGACCTTTGAATTTCAAGTCAAGTGCTTAAACCACTCGACTACGACACTTTTACATTGTAACGTTCCTCCCCCCCCCCGGCCACTCCCTAGTTTGCAGGCACAGGCCCTTGTCAGTCGTGCGTAACAGTGTCTGCGCTATGAGACTACATACTACATAGGCTCTGTACTTTAGCCGCCCAGCCAGCGATTGAGATATCTAGGCTCTGCTCCAGGATGTTAAAATTAGGGCTTGCAGACTACCCGCCGCCCTCGTCCTCCCTCCCTCACCCTCCCGCCCCCCTCTCTCTCTCTCTCTCTCTCTATCTATCTATCTCTCTATCTCTCTCTTTCTCCTCATCAGTATTTCTTTCTATCTTTAGTCTCTCATTCGCTCATTGGATTCTCTTTTCATGTCTCCTTTCCATCAACCTCCATGGGTCAACATACCTACAGAGTCATAAATAACACCGTTATGTACGAGCATTATATAAACCTACGATGGATGATTTACGAAGCCCATGATGACGATGGGAGCTTTGAATTACGAAAATCATCCATTTCGCATCGTTTTGAGAAGTCACTAAAGTGCGATGGTGCTGGCCGCGACTTTGGCAAAAAAAATGACTGTACAAGGATGCCGAAATTGGATGCCGAAACGGGATAGGGGCAATTTGTTTGTATTCACATTGCTGCTATTTAGTCGAATAGATACGTAAAATATAGGGGTGTGCGCTCTCTTCCCTCTGGTATGGTGAGTTCGCGGTTCGAGTCCCGTCACGGCACTGACGTCATTTGGCAAGACATCAATCTACATTTGCCACTCTACAGGCAGGTGTTTCACGTAGGTAGGAAGGAATTCCTCCAATGCCGTCAGCACCGAAATCCGTAGCCTAGCAGAGCTGGGGTTATACTGGAGCGCCTTGAGCACCTTGCGTGGTGGATATGTGCGCTATCAAAATATCTTATATCATAATATTAAATTCATTGTTAAATAGAAGATGGGAAATAAATGCCACCCCAACAAAAAAATCCCTTCCCAAGCCCTCACCTCACTCAAATGAGTTTTTCTCCTTATCATTGCATCCATATTTCTACTCGCTACTCACTGTCTTACCATATTCTGCCCTCTTTCCGTCCATCTGGTAATCTGTACCCCCACAACAAAGAAGAAATACAAAATTGCCCCTCTAATAGCTACCCTCGGCTTACCGGTTATGTATTATTTTGTAATATCTCCCTTTTCGTCATGTATGTATGACACATTTTCCAGCATAAGGATTATTGATAATGGGTCAAACATTTGCTGGTTTGCCTACTAAAAATGATGTACATGTACGAAAACAGATAATGTATAGATGCTTTGGATGATTTGTGTTTCTATGTTAATCTGTTTCAGCCTGGGTTTATCATGCTCAGCCTCTCACTGATGGATTCTTCTTGTTCATCCCTCCTGTGCTGCCTAAAATGGCATCATCATATTCTGTTACTTCGCAACCCCTTTCATTAAGTATTTTGTCTCTCCAGCTTGTAATCGTTGCATTAAATACTGCATGATAATCATTCTAACCCATTGATACGGCGGTGGGTGCTCCATTTGTTGCTAGGCAGCAGATCGTTTGCTACAATGTCATCCTGCTGCCCTGTCATCCCCTTCCTCCCTCTTATCACTAGCACATATCCTTAAACACACACACACACGCGCGCGCGCACACACACATTTTACACGTATTATTTTGTCTCAACACCTTCATACCGTTGCGTTAACACGGCAATATAAAGTATTATAATCCGTTGATACGGCAATGTTGCAGCGGTTTCTATTATTTGTTTATCTATATTTATGTAAATTATTTCATGAAAAACACAAAACAAAACATCACAATCAGACAATGGTAGAAATAATTTACATAATGAACTTATCTAGATTAAACAAAGTGAGTGGTACATAAATAAATGAATAACTATGTGCTGGCAACAATTCCAATTATTACACAATATCAAATAAATCTTTGCTACAACTGGCTCATGCCGGCAACATATTTGTCGTTACAGGTTTTGTGCTGTTGCCCTTTTCATGTCAACTCCTTCATTTGATCGCTTATACACAACACCCATTTCACATAGTAACTTTGTCTCACTGTGGCGTTAACACTGCATAATACTTATCGATGCGCATACAGCCGTCACCGGGTAACAGATCCTTTGTGAAATCTTTTATTCCACTGCCCTTTTATTTTCTACCCATCCCAGGTTAGTCACTCAAGCATATTTGCATATATACATTTTTGTTTTATCTCACCCCTGCTTACATATTATTTTGCATCACCGTCTGTATACTATGGCGTCGACACAGCATCATACTTGCTAAACCGTCCATGTGCTGATGCTGTATCCGTTGTAAAACTGATTGTTCCCTGCTAATATACAGTATTCATTGTGATACCCTATTATTTTTACTGCTGTAATCCTTCACAATTTCATATTCTTAAACATCACACCCCCCTTTCATGAAGCATTCTGCTTAGTAAAGCCCATTTATACCGTTACGGTAACACTGCAATATCCTTACAAACCCGTTGATGAGCTGATGCTGCAGCCGTTGCTAGGCAACAGAACCGAATCGCCCACGCAGTAAGACGAGATGCAGGATGCAATCCGGGTTTCTCATCTGAATAAACGATTTCGTGCTTCAACTAGAGGTGTCCTTAAGAAACAGCATTGCTCTTGATGCAGACGACTTGACTCAATTCAACAAGTCGTAATGAAATCATGACCAGATAGCTTTGTTTGTTGACTTCTTTCTTTCTTCCTCCCCCCTCCCCCTCCCCCATCCCACCCCACATTCTTCCTTTCTTTATTTACGTTTTGTTTCTTTCTTTGCTTCTGTTTCAGTTTATTTTCTTCTTTGTTATACATTAATTATTATTTAATTGTGTTGATAGAGAAGAGGATATAAAATTAATTCTAAATGAGCTCCCTTCTGAAGGGCCTGTGGACATAATCTAAAGTCGTTGTGTACGTGTAGTTTTGCTCTACAATGTTTCCGTCATTATACACATCCCTTTACTATGTATAATAAATAACATTGTGCAGAAATAACCAATAAATTCGACATTTCTTGGATATTTAAAATATTTATATTTCTGATATGATTTTTCCCCCGTATATTTTGCATCCAAATAGTTTTTTTCCTTTTCAGACGCATGAACAAAGTTGAGAAATAAATCGAGCCGAAGTAATAATATGTTTTGAATGACAAGAAATGTCCATATTATATGATTTATCAAAACAAGACAAAAATGTAAATATCTCATCATGCGAAAATGAACGATCGTTCATAAATACATGAAGTACAAAAGTATGAAGACGGGAAATCCTGTATTGCTGTAGCATATCAATCCGTCACCAACCTTCTGCAT
The DNA here is from genome assembly GCA_037976565.1 of Mesocentrotus franciscanus. Taxonomy (NCBI): domain Eukaryota; kingdom Metazoa; phylum Echinodermata; class Echinoidea; order Camarodonta; family Strongylocentrotidae; genus Mesocentrotus; species Mesocentrotus franciscanus. The sequence continues at coordinate 18,912,351 of CP137674.1, read as the reverse complement.
CCGTTTTTACCCCCTTTTAACCCCTCCCCTATATCCTGATCTCTCAACTCCTCATCATCATTTGCCCCCTCCATTTTCCCCCATCTTCTCTCTCTCTCTCTCTCTCTCTCTCTCTCTCTCTCTCTCTCTCTTCTCTTTTCTCTCTCTCTCTCTCCCTCCCATCTCTCTCTCTCTCTCTCTCTCTTCCATTTGAATCCAGCTCGTTAGCTCCCACTCCCATCTACCCGCCGTACACTTCCTTCCACCTTGTCGTTCATGTTACCACTTACCATCTCCTGCCCCTCCCCTCTCCCTCTCTCTCTTTCGCTTTCTCGTTTGTTTCGAGATATATATCTACCCCCCCTGTCTTTATATCCCCGTCTACCTCTATCAAACATTCTAACTATTTCCGTTGGAATCCGTCTTGCACCCCCCTCCCATCCATCCACTATTACCCTCTTCACCTTGCCTTTCTTCTTACCCCACTCCCACTCCCGTGTAACCGCCATACACTTCCTTATCCACCTTGTCGTTCTTGTTACCACTCACTATCTGACCATCTCCTGCCCCGCCCCCTCTCTGCTTCTCTTTATCTCTCCCTCTCTGTCTCTATCTTTATCTTCCTCTCTACCTCTATCAACGATTCCTATTTCTATTTGAACCTGTCTTTTACCCCCGACATTTCACGCCCATCCATCCACTACTACCCTCTTCACCTTGCATTTCTCCTTACCACTCATTTAGATCATCTCCTTCTCTCTTTCTATCTCTCCGTCTCTCTGCCTTCCTGCCTCCCAAGTTCATTTAATTCCGGACCTATGCTCGGCATGACCGATTGAACTCTCCCGAACTATTTCTCTACCATCCTCCTAAATCCCCCTCTCTCTCTCTCTCTCTCTCTCTCTCTCTCTCTCCAGAATGCGTCTCCGTCACTTGAGGGTGGGGCGGATTCGACAGAAGACCGCGCGTCTCGATGTTGAGTATTTGTGACACGAAAACCCAAGTGCACCCTTGTCCCGCAGAAAACCGTCTCCGTCTTCCAAAAATCTGAACCGGATGGTGGAGTCAAAAATAGTTTCAACGTTTCTCAGGCTGAGATTCAATAGATTATACTGATGGTATTTCTCAAACTTCCAAACCCAAATGGAAATGATGATGATCAAGGGCGTCAAACGGGGGGGCGGGTGGTCAGGACCCCCCTAGGGGGACATCATATCAAATGTTCCCCCATGTTTGGTCAGAAAAGAAGGGGGACCATCAATTTTCCCCCCCATTTTGAAATTGATTTTTTTTTTTTTTACTTAGTGCTCACACTACCCCCCCCCCTCCTTATCTCGTTATACTTCTAGCTATTGATCTTTCACGAAATGAAATAAAAATTTATCACTTTTAAATGAAACTATTTACTACAACGGCTAATTCTTGTATTAATGTTTATATATTTAATAGCTAGTTATATATATATATGTATCTATTTATGTATTTGTTCATGTATGTATTTGTTGGTTTACTTATTTACGCATTTATTCATTTATTTATTCATCTATTTATCTCTTATGTCTTTATATTTATTCCCTTATTTATTTCATTTTTTATCTTTTTAAAGTTGTGTTTGCCACAATTACTCAGACTCGATATGACATCCCAATGACTTCGATACGAGAATCCGATTCGGGGAGGGGGGCGAAATATATTGACGGGGATCGGGATTCGCGGTGACATGGAGGGTTTAATTTACGAAGGGCCGTGCGTTGCCATCCATTACGGCGGGTTCGACGCGCTTCCGGCGACTCTGACTACCTGAATGCATTATTATCAGAGCACTTCAGTCGGGCACACGGTCAGTCTCGTCTCCGTACTCACACTCGACGAGGGGGAAGCAGAGTGGAGGATTGATCGAGTCGGAGAGGGAAGGCCGTTATTGCCGCGACGACGCGGGTTATCGTCATCGCTTTCAATCACCATTTCATCGCCATCATCGATAAATTAGCATTTATTTTACGTTCATCTTGACCGATCGGCGATGACTCGGCTGATACTGTATACCACAAGAGAAACGATCATTTCATATCATATATTTGATATATAATGCTATTATCACAACACCTCCTTGCAGTACACCCTGTTAATATACATACCCATGGAGACCGATCCTTTGTGGTTTCGGCTCCAGCTCTGTGAAGTTCTCTGCCCTTCACGATCAGGAATACATCTTTCCTTTATGATTTTAAGAGAGCCTTGAAGACACATCTTTTCTTACAGTAGTGTAACAACTCTTGTTTTGATATGTCGGTGTCCATGTAGTGGTGTTATTTGTCCTCTTCTATAATTATGTTGATGTAGATTGTAAAGCGTACTCTTTGAATGTAAAGCACATATAGAGAATTAAGTATTAATTATTATGCGCTAAATAAATCGAAAGTTATTATTATCTGAATAATATTTTGATTTTCCATCATCAACAATACGGCACACATCGTCATAACTCATAAGAACTATCACTATCATCATCATCGTTATTCGTATGATCCACATAATGATGGCATACATCAACTACAAAACAAGTGCCCCATTTGCGTAACTATACCCTCCCTTTCAATTCCTAGACTAAAAAGAGGGCCTGAAATATACTAACCTGTATTTGCATTCATTTTATGCATTTATATTTACTTGTTTTGTTCTTTTACTTAACTAAATAATTAATATCAATTAGTTCATTTTCCCCCTTAATTTATGTATTCATTTTTTGTTAATGATAATCCAATCACATTTGGTCTTCGCATCCTACCCGGGTATCATTTAGCAACCGTGTGCTAAAAATGCTTTGCTCAACCTGCTGAGGAACATAATGTATAGCTAGTTATAGTCACCATATGTTATGACTATTATAGGGCGATTCAGCGCAACGTGCTCTTACAACATTCATTTTTAATCCATTTATTATATATATATTTTTAATCACTATTAATTATGTGATATTTTGATATAACGAGTCATGGGCGGACGGGTAGGGAATTTGGGGATTTTTTTCATTCCCAACGGGGTCGCGATATTTTGGCTTAAGGGCCGGTCGATATGGCCGGAGGGCCACTTGATTTAGATTTAGTGGCCCGGCCACATCGAATTCCTCAACCAAATTTCAGTTCAAGTCCGCCCTTGAATATAGTAAAAAGGGAAATTTATCTGCATCTCAATGTTCCCGTTAAAGCCTTTTCTTTTGATGAAATAATGGAATAACAGTTTTATGTCATACGGGAAACTAAACTAAAAGAAACTAATGGAATCTCTTCTCCACCAGCATTAAAATTATGTTCGTTTATGACGAAAGTCTCTTTTAGCCATTTCCATCACTATGGTACAGAGATATGAAGTAACATTAATTTCATACACTTCACCAAGCAAAATAATCAACATTTGTTGACCTTCCTTTAAGCTTAATGAGAGAAACTATAAATATTCCTAGACCTTAAATCAGTTCCGATAGGGTTTCATGATGGATATAATTCTAGGTGGTGCCTTTTTATGGTCAATATAAATCTTTTAAAAAGCAATCTATTGAAGGGCTTCTATGCAAAATCAAAACATGATTATGAAGCCATACACGGATTGTAACCGGAGGCTTACATTACGAATCGAACTTTTCCTCCGACTTATGATTTACTTCAATGAGTTAAGCCTTGTACAAATATCCAGCGGTAAGCAGCGGTGTTTTTTTCTTCTTCTTCTAATGAATCTAGTGAATATGTAATACGCTTCAGTCATGTATATGTATCTTTTAAGCAGGCTAAGCGAATATGCGTAGGACCTTTGGTGCGCGCAGTGGTCATTCCTCATTTTACACGTAAAAGTAACCGTGTCATATCTGAACAAGCGTTTATGGACCACCAATTGTCAAACGATTCGCTTTTAAAAACTCGAATGTTAAATCAACATTTAAAAGGGCGGTGCGGTGGCAATATTTTCAAAATGGTATATGAACGCTTTCAACATGTTGAATCTGAGTGTTTAGAGATGGCATGTTAAATTGCTAATCGACCATTTTGAAAATAATATCACTGCTCGGCCAGTTGAATAATGTTGATTTAACATAAAGTTTTTGCATCCAATCGAGATAACCCTCGTTCTGAAACCAAATGAATGAACACAAATCTAGTCAAAACAGACTTCCACTATTGATTTTATGACTTTTTCTCATTTACTTTATTGACAGAACTGAATAGAAGGCTAGCCTAGCAAGTTCCTCTGGAGGAAAGCAGACTAATCAGATCTGTTTTAAGGAATGTATTGGTGACAGTTTTGAAACAGCATCGGATAAACCATAACATCATTGTCATGCCTTTGTCCCTTACCTCCCCTTGAATTATATTTGGGTTATAGCCCAAAGTGTTATCAAAATTATATATTTCTAATTTAGATTTGGATTTCATAAAACCCGTCTGAACGGGAACTGTACTGAATATTGATTATTATAATGTGTTACCTCCGATTGTTATGCCATGTTAAAAAAACACACAAACAACGAAACACACAAGGTTTTCCCGATATCTATTTCAACCCAAAAGAAACCAAATCTGAGGGATGTTATTCAGAAATCGATTACAAAATTCAAAGTAACTGCTGCTGATTTTCTCTTTTTTTAGGATTCAATTTTTCTCATTCCCGGCTGTCGAGTACATTCATATCTTCTTTAGATCTCATCCACTCCTGTTATCGATTTGAAATGTAGGGAAAAGGCGATGCACTAAAAAGGCTCTTTGATTTCATATTAATGTATAAATATTGGCCGCCGAATGATACCTAGGTTTGAAATAATTATTCTTCATGAAGATACTCATAAAAAGCAATATTTTTTTTTGTTTTTAAGCAAAATGTGGTTAGATACACAGCATCGATGACACGATTGGAACACCATAATGGGCGATGTAACGTATCACAGTCACTACTTTTGTTAGCCCCCCCCCCATCCCCACCACCCCCCTTTTCCAAAATTGGATGACATAACATGTACAGCGGGCCTCACATGTAAGCCACAGATATCATTCATATTTCATAATACCTGGATACGACCTTGGCATGTGTGAATGTCTAGTTTTCATGCAAATCAGTCGTTCATGTCTTTTGCTCTACCATCTTATTTTTTGCACCGTTGCAATATTCATATCAATCTTAATTTGAAAATTCGGACACGAAATTGAAGTCTTTAATAGTAGAAAAGGACAACATATTTGGGAATTATTTACACACTGTAAACCATAGAAACCACTAGCCACTTTGCCATTACTGATTACCATTGCCCATCGTTTCAAGTACTCATGTATATAATGGTGCATTTAAGACCAAAAAAAATTGCCTCAATTGAGCGTTTATAATTCGATGCATGCATTTGCATTTCCTCCCTCAAGGCTCGAACGTTATGTACGAGAGAGGGAAGAAAAGTGAGAGATAGAGAGAGAGAGGAAAAAAATCAGGGTTTCGGTTTGGCGGAGAAAATCACGCACGGACAATTTATGTGAAAAAATTAAGGCATGCATTTTCCCGCTCTTTTCTACTGTATAATGGATATAGTCCTTATCGTACGCAGTCACTACGCTCATAAATCATGATCTAAATAATCGCGCGCCCGCTGAAAATGTTAAACTGCTGAGTATATCATCGGCGTAATAGTCGTGCAGTAATGGGGCGAGCGTGGGTGATTCACTGGTTTCATTCCGCCGGGTTCGGCGATGATGAAGCAAATGGGAGGGGATATAATTATGGGTGCCTGCAACTCCAATTTTCTAAAGTTTAAAGAGACGACGGAATGCATTTTGAGTCTCTCTTTCGTCCATGCGGTCAAAGTATATGGTTTTCGTATTTAGCACGTGAGCCTACTTGTAACTTTGTGCTTATCACCTTAGTCTTACATATTAAAAAGTGAATTAAGTAATAAAAGGTGTCTTCTCTCTTCATGAAGATAAATGTTTAAAGATATAAATGTCAACTGACTCACACGAACGCGTTTGCCCCCTCTCTTTCTCTCTCTCTCCATCCCGATTTCTCTTTTTAACTCTCTACCCTCCACCCCCCCCTCTCTCTCTCCCTCTCTCTCTCTCTTTCACCTATCTATTATTCCTCCTTCATCCTCCCGGGTCTTCGTCTAAATCTCTCTCTCTCTCTTTCTTTTCCAGGTTTCTCTCTTTAACCCTTTACTCCCCTCTCTCTTTCTCCCTCTCTTTTCTCCATTTCTTGACTTTCTGTCTCCCTGCCATTTCTCATCTAGATCTATCGTTCGTTCCAATTTTCTCTCTCCCTCTCCCACTTTATGTCTCTCTCTCTCTCTCTCTCCCACAACACACACACACAAACACACACACACACACGATTTCTGTCACCCATAATTGTTATTTTTATATTCCTCTTTTCTTGTAATTTTGGTCGTATGGTGTACAGTCAATTAGTAATATTGTCGATTCCCTATGCCTATATCTGAATACATTCTTGTTACGCTTTGTACACCTGTTAGATGTTTTAGGGGAAATTTTTCCAATAAGTACAAGTGCTTGCAAATGGTTAAATTTTATCTATTTTATGTTGTTAATTCTGAAAATCTGGACATAAAACACACACACATTTTGTTGAAATAATTTGGATGTTTTCTGATTCACTTCATATACTTCATGTTTGTTTTTATCAAACTTTATGAGCGCACATATCCGTCTTTTTTGCTATTAAAAAAACTTTGAAAGCTCAAACGATACATAAATGTTTACATGCACGTTTTACTATCCTTCTTCAGTATTTCATCCATATCCAAATTATAAATCTTTAATATATGCCATCAGGAAATCCTTTTCTCTTACCGTGGGAATGAATAACTGCGCCTCAAAGATGAAAAGATAACATGTTACATTTTTTTCCATTTTATATCTCTGACCATGCGATGTTTTTCTTCGCACATTAGGATGTTGTTTGAGAAACAACCAGAAGATGTTAAATCAGATTAGTTACGCCTGGATCTGTCATGCGGAATAACTACACACGCCTGTTATTTCCCTAAATGTTCTCTCCATATTTTTTTCCGCTCGATTTATATGCCTCTAGCTAGATAGGTACCTCCGGGACAGTCCCTGTCAAAATGCTTTTTTCAAAAACCCGCCTTCCTCAAATCGCCATTGGGTAAAGAGAAAATAAGGAAAAGAAAGAAAATAAAAATCCGCGGACAAATTTGGGACACGCGAACCGCACAAAATGTTACTTGGCATGTCGAAAGTGGAAAAGAAAACAACCCGAAATTGTTTCAACAATAACGGTAAAACGTCGGTTGTCAGTTTGCCGTGAATAATTACATCCATGACATGTGCAACTACTTTCATACGACTTTTTAAAATGTATTTTTGGCAAGATCCTTCCTTTGGTATGTACCAAGAGTTTGTACTTCGAGTCTGTGTGCAAGTGGTCTGTCAGTTGTTAAGGCCTTAACATTTTTGTTCATGGTCTATTTGTGTTTTCTGTTCAGTTTGGGCTGATATATTAAATATTCAGTCACGAAAATTTAAATTTCACGGAACTTAATGAGCGCAGATTAAAGTTATAAATTGGTTGAGGCAGGTTTCAATTTGTTTTGGTTTCATCCAGTCTGTTTCGTTTCACTTCAATTTCGTTCAGTTCACTTCAGATCAGTTCGATTTAGTTCAGTCTTATAAATCAGGTAATTCAATTATTAATAATTCAATATTCGAAGGACAGAGAGGCATTTTATCCGATACACTTGAAAAATGTCACACTCGAAATTATCGCATTAACATAGAAATCATCCTAACGACCTAACGGGAAAATATGAAATAACACAAGTAGGGTAGATCCGATTGAACCTATAGGCCTACTTCTTTTCAGAAGCATATCCCTTTTCAGTAAAAAATGAATTAGATATACAAAATTGTAATATATATATATATATATATATATATATATATATATATATATATATTTTGTTAAATTGTCCTAATTCAACCTCCTAGTACAAAAAATAATGACGACAATGAAAATTCCCATTGAAATGATAAGAATAATGAAAGATGAAATATAAATAAAATGTGAAAAATCTAAGAAATGGGGAAAGAAAAGTAGTACATACATAGGAAAAGGTTTATGAGAGAGTAGTAAGTTACATATTTGCATTCTCCCCCGCCGCATATCAGCCTTTTTTCCATCATCCATTTCGACCATTATATTTAAAGATTGCAGCTGAGCATACGACCTTCGGATAACCCTAGTAAGATATTTGATCCTGTCATATCAGTGGCAAGAAAGAGCATTACCGAGATGGACAAAATGAGATGGACTTACGAAAGAGAGAGAGAGGAAAAAATGAATATTGTACTCTTTGTGAGCTCACAATCGACACAGTGCGAATGGATTTGTTGCAGTTTACATGACAAAATCCGCAAGTAAATATAGCCAAGCTACCAGCTCTCGACTTCTAAATATTATTGCTTTTTATGCAACGAGTCTCATCTCTTTTGGAAAATTGATGGACCAATCGTTTTGTATGAGCATACTAAAATTATGGTATTGCTATGTACTATTCATTTAATTTTATAATTTTATACCCTTACAACTTTGTTTTACCTTACTATTTCTCTTCCGCCGAAACATTAATGTTATAACTTGCCAATTCAACCTCAATAAACCTCAATAGGCTTGTAATGAAAGTCCCTTTTATTATTCTTATTTTATATGAATTCATTTAAAAGTACGTTGTATTTTACTTTCGAAATGCTTTGTATACATTTTAATGTCTGTATGTTTTTTTTTTTTTTTTTAATTGAAGAATAATTAAAAAGTGATCTGAACATGAAGATCTATTGATAACTAAATATATGAACTGGAGATATGAAAGTAAATGTAAATCTGTATATTAAGATATACTGTAAAACACGTGCATGTATTTATTCAAGGGATTGGGTATCTTTGTCTCAGATTCTAAACTAAATCCTGGATTTAGCTCATGCTGCAATCATAATTATAAACCTTTAGGTCAGTCAGGAATCCCATGACTTTTACAAGCCGATCGCCTGTCTGATTATCAAGATATTTATGAATAAAATTAAAATTTCAAAAACCGTTTTCCCAGCGGTTTTTATAACACTACAGTCTACTCGGGAAAATGATTATGGTAAAACCGGTCACTCAATTTGTTTTACTTTTTTGAGGCACTTCATGGTCATTTTGAAGCGCAACTTTTTTAGGGCTTCAATATTACACCATATCCCAGTCACTGATAACACGTAGGGCCGTGCATCTCAGGTTTGTAAAACTGGAAAAATTGTTAAACAAAGCCTTTAAGTTCAAATACAAAAATAATATAATCTCTACACACAATTTATGTTACGATAGGTTATTTCTAGGACTTGAGCTTTTCTCACATGATATGCACATTAATAAACATACAGCCTCGAGTATTTTCGTAATGTAAATAAAATGTCATGCATAAATCTTTGTTAAAATAATTCTAAATGAGAAATGTTCCCTTTGAGGAAGGGAAGAAGAAGATATGGTGCACTTTTTGTTACTCCTGTAACGTGACCAAATTGATTTGGAGTCGTTTGACTGACACGCTGTAGAATAAAACTGTCTTTAATACATGTTTTGATAGGTTTCATTGAAAAAACGAAACGATGCTTTAAACTGTATAATAATTTGGACTAAACAACAATTATATTTTTCTCGAATACAACAGTCTATACCGTCCTTCCAGACAATAAAACAATATATCAGGAATAGTTACATAAATGAGAGGCAAGTTAGTATATCTGCTAACAAAACTGAAAAATTCGAAAAAATTGATAAATTTTGAGAGGATTTTGATCGTTTAGTATTATTATATTGAATTTCCCACATTTTGTTATGTCATGATGTTGCATTGTTGTTTTTTATTCGTGTATCTATGTTCTGTATATACAGTTTTATTATTATCATATTATTACTATCAATATGCTACGCTTTCAGTAATCGCTTATTATGGTTAATATTCATTATGTATATATTATTCTGAAGTATTATATGATATTCATTTGTACATGTATTCAAATATGGTATTCAGAGATTGATTTTCAATAAAATGGGCTGTCGGAGGGTCCCAAAAATGGGGGGGGGGGGATCTTTGTTAAGGGCCATGTTACAATTTATTTCATTTATACGTTACGAATAAATGTATTTCAATAGTCTGAATTTGAATTGCATACATTAATTGTTGCTATGTAGTACACACATTTTGGCTTGTCCTACCTATTAAACAACACGGAATGTATGCAATTCGCATTCTGACTATTGAAATACAATTATTTGTAATGGATGAATTAAATAATTTGTAACGAGACACTTAACAAAGATTTATGCATTAAATTTAATCATATTACGGTAGTGGTCTAGTGTTCATGGTTGAAAGTACATTGGAACAATACATGAATTAAAATGAAATGAAATCCCTGTCGACGTTTGCATAAGACACATTTTATATCAATGCACTATTTTTCCACTACTTGTGAGTACCGTTGTAAAAATTCAAATTTTGATATCACATAAAGCATCTTTTTGATACTTATGCGCCTGTTGATAACTTTACTCTCAGATTTTATTTGATTTGAAGTTTATTTATTCCATAAACATCAACATATTTACATTTAGAATATTATAACATTAGATATATGATAATGACATGGTATATACCAAAAAGGGGTCGTTTAAAGCATAAGCTTGAAGTGACTTCCTTTTGAGATTGAAAATACGAGTAACTACAATATGAAGCGATGCATAATATTTGAAGCGGTGCCAGCAAGAAAACACTTTATCTTGTTGAAAATGTTATTCCTTCAAACTACACATGCGATTTGGAATTATCTTCGACATAACCTTGTATCAGAAACCTACAAATTCAAGCCTGGCTGTACTGTTAGGTACCTTCATGTGCTTTATCATCATTTGCAATTTATAGTTATTGTTATTACAGCTATGTTTTTATAAAGAACAAAATAGGAAAAATATCATTTCTATAATCAAATTATATCGAATTTAAATTCATTCACACTTTAATGTTTGCTCAGGCACAAACAACAACCTTGAATCTTAAACAAACAAAAAATATATTGGCAAGTGTTTAATAATGATTAACTAAAATTTCGTTGCATTAATTTTCCATACTTAAAAGCACGTTTGGTGATAGAAACTGTAGTGTACAAATTAAATACTTTTACGATACTTCTGGATGGGTCGACCCTGCTTTTTATTACAAATAAGGCATATTTAGATGCAAATTGAATGCGATCTTCGCCTCTATTACCAGTCTACTTCAATATAAACACCGAGTGTATACTTCCATATGTGGAAACCCTTTAATGAAACTCCACCAATTCGCCATATTGCATGTTAAAGCTGGCCTAGGGAAATTGCCCCCCCCCCCCTCCCCTCAATAGGGCATCCCTGCATCTATATAATATACATATAATATATATATATATCCGACGGGGCAGTCGATTCTATGTTATTGCAACGTGGATTTTCATTAGTGATGATGGATTAGAGAAGTTCCCCTGGTTTGGCCGGCCCGATGGCGGCGTGACCCCCTCACGATGAACTCTTGTCCGGCGGTGAGTGACCTGTATACTACGTGTATTCTCAAGCAATAACATCAGGCTTTTCTGTATTATTCACTCGAGAATACCTGCAATCATAAGGTCTGGATAGTGAAGACTAGTAAACAGTGCTCGTCGGTGTTCTTCGGATAGGATGTGTGGCGCCTTGTTGCTTTCACAATGAAGCAATCCTTACAAAAGTACACGATATGCATCATTTGAGGTTGTAAACTTACCGTGGAATGTTGAAAAGACAATATAACATGTAAATACATGTATTATTACTTCAATACAAGACATATCCATTGCATACACACAAATATGTGTGTGCCATCATATAAAACATTTTTGCTGGAAAAATTATGGCATGACGCTATTGAAGGCCTACAGTTAATTGATATTAGATAGCTTACAGACTTGCAAAGATCCGAATAAAATTCACGCATAATTTAAAAAAATGAGAAGAAATTACCAATCATTAATTTACAAAAAATGCTCTCCAATAACCTCATTAACAGTGATGGACAAAACACAGGTGATACACTTTATCACTCCATTCTACTTGTGTATCTATAAAAAATATTAAAAGTATAAGTTAACGTTGGTATGTAACTAAAGCAAATAGATTATACACTATTATCGTAATGGGTTAAGGTTTGGACCATTTTCACACTTTCACTTAAAAATGCAATAATGATGTACAACACCAAAATTCATTTGTCATGTACCATTCATGTGTCATCACTGATAACAAAAATTATAATAAATTAACATTTAAGAGCAATAGTAGAATCAACGTTTGAAATAAAATTGCATACATCTTAATATGCATGGATTAAGCATAATTCATAAAAGAACAAACATGTTAGGTAATCCTTTTATGATTTGTTGCTACAAAAAAAAGATATCTTAGAATATCACTGTATTCCACCACTTTCATGGTTTTCATGCGGGATTCACCGCCCAAGAATACCCTGGCACGAAAGGGGTTAATATTCCATTGTGTCTACAGCGGTTCAATCTCAATGCCAAAATTGCGACTGATCCTGACAGCTCCGAAGGATTTATTAGACTTGTATGTATTGGCTTCTCAGATTAATATAATACTGGAGTCCGAGTCCGCAACCATGCAAGCACAAGCTGAATATGTTTTAGCGCAGCACGTGTACAACGATGGGATGTATTTTCGGGTGCATGTTTACGACAAAAGCAAAAAATAAGAAACATTCAAACAAACGAAACAAAACGAAACAAAAACAAACAAAAACAAACAATCACTATCGTAGGTCTTACGCATAGAAAATAGTATAATTTGACCACTCTGACTCCCCTTCCCTTTCTTTCTCCATCTCTCTCTCTCTCTCTCTCTCTCTCTCTCTCTCTCTCTCTCCATCTCTCTCTCTCTCTCTCTCTCTCATAACGAGGTTAAAATAATCCCAAAACTCATACTTCATTCTAGTTCTCCAAATTTGTTTTTGTACCTTGCATACAAATTGGATGACTCCCAGTGGAGTATTTTATTATGCTGTGAGACAGATTATTAAAGATATCGCAAGTGACCTGTATTCGCATCAGTATTCAAACTTCATGCATTTTTATATATTTATTGCAACTTTATCTGTGGGCTGCCCCCTACACCAACCTACTTCTCGAAAATTATATCCCCCCCCCCCCAAAAAAAAAAAAAAAAAAAAATTCTTTTATTTGTATTTTTTGGGGGTACAATTCAGCCTAGGCTTCGATTTTGAATAAGTATACAAAAAAATAAAAAAATCAGATCAAATTTCTCTCGCCCTCTTTTGCTTTGTTACCTCTATTCTTCTCGAAAAAAATGAAGAATGATTTACTTTATTGCTTTATTTTATTTTTATATTTTCATTTCATTATTGAACCTTTGTCGGGGCGGCGGAAAGGTTGCACGTAAAAATGTTGTTTTCCGTCTTACTTCCGACGCCATTGACTACATAAAGCTGCATACTTACGTATGCAACCGCAATGTGGTTTTCTGTATGTTCTGCACATCCTATCTTCCTTATAAATCTCAAACAAAAAGCAATTCCTAGCGATATCAAAGATGATAATTCTTGCTTTCACACACAAAATCCTTGGAATATGTTGCCATGGTTACTAGACATTGAGGTTAAAATGCATCTAAAGTTGTAAGGAGACAGATAGATGGAGCGTGAAGAGCCAAGATGATTTTTCCTAGTTATTTCCCCGACGGCAAAACTCAGACATTGTGCAATATTCAATATGAATCAAAGAGGGGGATGCAAACAACTGATATCATTTATTTGATCTCAATAAGTACCTCTTGGCATCTATCGTACGAACCGTCGGCGATTTATTATACAGGATCTATTAACACGGGCTTACTAGGATCCTGCAGACTGCAATAGAATGAATTAAGCGATAAATCAGCCTTTTTATTGTTAAACAGTCATAAATCCTTCTCATATACTATACAAAACATAAAACAACGTGAGATTTGGCGATGTCATATTCGATAGCTAATAAATCGCACGTTTTGGTATAGGCTTACATCAGCAAACACTACGTACATCTACGCACAGTGACCTCCGTGCAAGCATTGCCGTCATTCGCGTCGAACGTATCTACGCACGTGATATATGTAATATTATGATAACCGACATTTCTCCAAAATTAAATTGACTGAAAATGCATTAAACAACTTTTGTAGTATGATTATCAGTTAACTCACATCAACGTTCGTGTATATAATTCATATTGTTTTATCTCTATATAAAAAAACTACCCTGGACCTTCCATCCCAACTTCAAATACCTCTTTAATAAGACAACTCACCTGAGACATTATTTATTGGTAAGTATACATGTTGGGCAAAACAAAATGTGCAGCTCTTTGTACATTAAGCTTATATTAGTTGAACACAACACGGAAACACATGTGCTAAACAAAATTGCTAACTGAAACGATGTGACACAAACGAAATTTTATTAACGGCATTGCCTTTAATACTTATACATCTACTTAAGATCTCTAAAATGCAAAGCGTATAATAGTTATTTTTGCTCTTGAATAACAAATTTTAAAAAATGTGTACATTCTATCCAAACATTACCATAGGACGTATATCCTTTCGTCTGTGTTATCAAGAATAGTATGCATCAGGGGCGGATCCAGCCGGCGGCAAGGGAGGGGGCCCACTTCGTGTGAAAATTTGAAACTCGTGCCGGTCGATTTTTCGCTCAGTGGGGTAGTGAGCAAAAAAAAAAATTCTCCACCACCCCCTTGGGCGCCAGGGGGGTCCAACTTTTTTTTTTTTTAAAGGGTGTTTTACATGTTTTTTTAGGGAGGGGCGGGCCCCCCCCCTGGATCCGCCACTGGTATGCATCATGAGCTTCTCGTGGTCATTAACTTCCATCCGGTGGTACCTGTATGCATCGTACGTTTTGTAACTCGTCTACAAAACCACAAGAGTGCAAAAGCGTTGAAAGATTGATTGGGCGGGAAATAATGGTTACAAATTTGCTTAATCGGCAAACTACATGATTCCGGTACGAACCATTAATACGCTAGACTGAAAATGTACGATCCATTTAAGCTTTGTCGGAAAAACCTATGATAAGACAAAATGTTTACATGCAATTTATTGTGTATGTTTGATACACCCAGAGTGTTTGTTTTGTTCATCTCATCAGAATTGGTATTATGGGTATTAATTGGTATAGTCGGCCGTTTCTTAACTCGTTGTCCCCGTTTTCGCACGAGTTGTATAAATCACAGCACAGTGAGGTTATTTTGTGTACATTATTTAAGGATATGTTGGCACATGATTACTATCGTGTATAATCGGTTAATTTTATTTGTGGACGACCATGTTAAAGATCACTAATAACTATAGAAAATACAAAAAGATAATTGCTGCAGATGAAAGTGCAATGAAACAAAGAAAGGAAGAAGAAAAAAAACGAAATGGTTATGTTTGGCAACAAATGGTATGTAAATAATGGTTAAAGATTACATTAAAAAGAGGATGCAAGGTAAATGTGATCCATTTAGATATCGAATGTATGTGCATTTTTCTTAAATATGAAGTCAGTCTGTAACGTCAACCACCTTATACATGACTGAAGGGAAGAAGACATTTAAACATTTGTGTAAAGAAATAGTTTGGCACCCAGTTAATAAACATCAAATCCTCGATCTTGTTATTGAAAACAAGTCAGAAAAAAGTCAGAATAAGTCAGGAGAGTTGAGGTATTTGTTTCCAGTTCACCGTGACTGTGCCATGGACCAGTGATAGTCTGGTGGTTGAGTCGCTGCCCATGAAGCAGTAGATGACAGGTTCAAATCCCGCTGGTTTCAATATTATTCCTGACTTGATTCCAATTACAAGATCGAGCACGCGATCTTTATTTAATGGTTGTAAGTCCTTACAAAAAAGAAATCCAAAAAAGGAAATCATTCCCAGGAAGCCAAATATTCAAAGATATTCAACAGGTTTTCTTGATATTTGTTTATAAGTGTTTCAGAGAAGAACTAACACACAAACAATAGCATTACAAAAATAAATGGAGCTGTATTTTATAATAAAGTGTTCCACAATGGGCATAACCTTGCTTAATCTCCATGAGTTTTTTAATATTTTGATATGATGATGAATAATATAATAATGGCATCAATACATTGCATCACCCAGAAAATGATTGTGATTTTGAACACAACAATATTTAAAAAAATACTACATCCAAGTGATACTCTGTTCCATCAAGCAGATAATGTATGCTCTGCTAACCACCAAAGGGAGGGGGCGTGCACCAGTGCCCTCGCTTCTTAGAAATACGCCTTTATTAATGAATTCATGGCTTGCCTTCGCTATGGACGATGATCATCTATAAGTGAAGTGTAATTACATGGCCTGGCGCAACTTAAGGACAAGGACAGATTGCGTGAGGCACCGGCCGTCGACAACGGAATGGCAAAGATCGAGTTCGTAATGATGTCGCCGGATGACGATGACGATGACGCCGTCTATAGCGATGGTGGAAAACTCAGCCTGAAATATTTATTACGGCAGTGACGATGACACATGGGATAGGCCATTGATTGCGGCATTGTGCAGGCAATGCTGATGCCGACGTGCATTTCGTGCTGGTCACCGTCAAAAAAAGTTGTAAAAGTCAATTCGAATTAAATGTTCGGCAATTCTTCACTCGGAGAAAAAAACAGGGGAAAGAAGAACATTTTATGACAAGGAGGGAAAACATGAATCAATTTCAACGTGCGCATGCATTACACGCTTGGGTTCTGTACAATGGCAGAAGGAGGAAGCGACGGTCTCTGCTTGACAGAGGTTATTACCAGCGATTTATCAGAACGATGCCAGCGAGGCTTTAATCACAATTTTGGAATCAACCGAATGAAGTTTCGAAGGGAAAAAGAGAGCATAACTCGATGTCGTTGATGTGGGCGTATGCCTGAGATTAAATTCAACTATAAAACAGTGATTTTTGAATATATATTATATTAAAAATGATAAGAATGATCATTCGCCATTTCCGTTTTACCTAATTATGGAGATTAATGACGATACAATAAGGACATTGACGAAAGTCCAATGATAATTCCAATATTTCGATGGGTTTTACAAATCAATATTCTACATAGTGTGTCCCTTAAAGAAAGGAAAACCGAAGATTGTTGGTTACTTACTCAAGAATTAAAAACCATTTTTTTTTTGTGATCTGATCCAGAAGTCACGCATGAACGATTTCAGACAGTCTGAAGTAGAAGTGTCAGAAACCCAAGTTGTCCAAAACAAGCAAATGGATGCAACATTTGGTTCATTATTGTGTTTGTTTAAGGTAAGCAGGGGATATGGAATTATTCATCATTGGAAATACACATCGTTTAAAGGCATCGTTTAACAATGTTAAATCTGAGATGCACGGCCCTACGTGTTATCAGTGTCTGTGATATGGTGTAATATTGAAGCCCTAAAAAAATCGCGCTTCAAAATGATCAAGAAGTGCCTCAAATAAGAAAAATCTTTGAGTGACCGGTTTTACCATACCCGTTTTCCCCAATAGAGTGTAGTGTTATGAAAACCGTTAGGAAAACGCAAAATTTGGTTTCGATTTCCAATCATAAATATCTTGATAACCAGAGAGGCGATCGGCTTGTAAAAGTCATGGGGTTCCTGACTGACATAAAGGTTTATAATTATGATTGCAGCATGAGCTAAATCCAGGATTTTGTTTCAGAATCTGAGACAAAGTTACCGGATCCCTTTAAAAGCTCTTATATCTCGTCTTCCACACTGCACCATAATTATGGAGCAGGCACAATTTGTAATGGGTATGGCAAAATGGCATTTGTTCAACTGCCTCATAATACTTCCAAAAACAAAATGGCATTTGAATAACCAATTGCAAATTATTCTACCTGCTCACTCATGCGTGATCCTCCCATGGCGATTATGTTATCACATAAAAAATAAAAGAACATGAGCTTTTCAATGGTGTGTATGTCTAACAATAATTTATTCTACACTTTTTACTATTATTTCAAAGTAATACTAACCGTAAAAGCCATCCACTTATTGTGGACGATTGGGTTTCTGATACCTGATCATGACATTTGTGTCACATGATAGAAGAGATATTGAACGTTCCAATCATATATACTTTAACAAAATAATAATTTGAAATGAACGAGTCATTTACCCATAAACTTGGGTTTCCCTTTTTCATGGACACCCTGTATATTTCTCTCAACTAATTCCATTTGGCGATAACATGAGCAAATGTTCGTTTTCCAAATGAGCAAAATAATTTATCCTTTTATCAATGAGAAAAGTGTGGCTGGCATAAATAATGATGTGGTCATGAACACATTTATGACGACGACGCAGATACAATCATGATTCAGTTCGTTCAACACGTTGAAAGGTTTTGGTGCTACAAATCATTCGCTTTATTTATTTTGCAAGAGGTGTATTCGCCAACATCTGAATTTTCTGAATCAACAAAATGATTTATTCTAAGTCCAAATGAAAAGAAAAACAACCAGCAAAAGATATTCGACTACCTAACACCGAGGTATTAACACCTGAATATCGGGGTCGGCCTGTAAGTCATGGATGTCATCGCTCTGATAGTTCCGAGATAATAAAGGCTGTGTGAAATTGTGATTTAGTGTGGCATGTAATCTCTGCTATGTGTCATCACCAGTGAATATGATGACTCTCTGTCTCTGTCTGTCTGTCTCTCTCTCCCTCTTTGTATGTCTGTCTGCCCCTCTCTCTCTCCCCCTTTCTCTCCTTATCTCTCCCTCTGTCCCTTCTCTCTGTCTCTCTTTCTGCCCCTTCTCTCCCTCTCTCTCCCCTCCCCTTCTCTCCCTCTCTCTCTCTCTCTCTCTCTCTCTCCCTCCCCCTCTTTCTCTCTCTCTCTCTCTATCCCTCTCTGTTGTTGACGAGGTTCACATTACACGCCATCTTGGCCATGGATATTGCTGAATGAAATTCTTCGTACAACCTACAGAAAACATCGGGTGGCAATGGCGTAACCACGGGGGTACGGGAAGCGCCCCTACCCTCATCGAATGGTAACAAATAAAGAGACAAAGGGCAGAAAACAGAATGCCAAAAAGGGCAAGGAGAAAGATGGATTTACACCCTCCGCCCGATCGGTGGCCTGATGATTTATATCTCGTAGACCTGGGGGGTGATTCACTAACAGCTAAAATCGATCCCAAATGAGATAAAATCGCTCTTAGGCTCAATATCACTCCTAAGAGCAATATCGCTTTTAGGAACTGATTCACTAAGGCATTTGGGATTGATTTTAGCCTTAAAATCGCTATTAAGGCTAAGAGTGATCCGATCACTCTTAGTCTTACTCTTAGTCTTAGCCTACACTTTCTGGCAAAGTCAAAACTGTCAAACTGAAGCTAAATTAGAGCAAACAAGAGGAAGATAGATATTGACTTTATTGTTAGTCACTGTTAAAGTGATAGACTAGATCTAGACTCTAGATCTAGGCCCTAGATCTATATCGAATCGTTTTGATTTAGTCTAGGCCTATAATAGGTCTAGATCTAGGGACAATAGGGTCTATGATAGGATTAGACCGAAGATTTCTGTCTCTTTCGTTCGTTCTAAAGAGAGGAGCCGACCCTACCCAAATCAGAGGCTAACGAACGAAAGAGACAGAAATCTTCGGTCTAAAGAGACCGACCCTACCCAAATCAGAGGCTAACGAACGAAAGAGACAGAAATCTTCGGTCTAGGGGACGGTAGGTCTAACTTACTAGGGTCTAGGCCTAACCGCCTAGCCTCAGTAGGCCGGGTAGGGCCTAGATCTAGACTAGGCTAGATCTAGGGCGGCTAGGCCCTAGGCCTACGTTAAATCCGGCATTTTACTCGAAACAAGCATAAAGAAAGACAAAATATACCCACAGAAAATCGTATGAATCCTCACACTGCTACATGAAACAGTCATGAATTATTTTGTGTCATGTGTTATGCGAAATTTCACTCAGCTTTCTTCTAATGTTAAAAGTAAAACGAAATCAACATAGAAATGAACGTCATTGACAAATTAAGCGACGATAGCTAGCTAATTATCGTTATGTCGATCGGCTACGCGATTGATTGATGCCCAGGGACCAAAATTTTAGTCTTTTGATTGGTTGGATTGATCGCGTACATGAATATTCATATGCGCGCATGATTATTCACGCTGGGATTGATCCCATCCTAAAAGCGATTTAGTGAACCAGTCAGGTAGAATCGATTTTAAGCTGGGATTGAAATCAATCCCCAAAATTGCTCTTAGGAACGATATCGTTCCCAGTTAGTGAATCACCCCCCAGGGGGTGTTTCACAAAGACTAAGATCGACTTTAAGTTGGACTTAAGTATAGCAGGCCGTTCATGCAATTGTTTGCTATCATTATTTACTGGCATTGGTCTCTCAAGGGACGTACAAATCATGGTAAAAAATCTAAATATATCGACCCACACTAAGCCACTGTCGGATAGTACATGAAACTACATCATGTCCTACAAGCTATGGATTTTTTGTTTTTTGTAATGGATTGCCTCTCTCTCTCTCTCTCTAATCATCTGAATATCCACTCTTTGGAAAAAGAGATAATTATTCACGATTTCTTCTTTAGGTAGACTATTTTGCATGTTTTTGTAATTAACCTAGTTTTCTATTGAGACAGAAGAATAATGACAACAGCAAAACCCTAATCACACCATTCTTGTTTCCTTTCTGTTCGCACGAGTCTTTACAAACGTTACAAAAGCACAGGGTCCAGGGGCCCGTTTCATAAAACTTTTTTTATCTATAACAAATGCTAAATTTCTATGACAAATTTGCTCTCAGCCAATCAGATGCCTTGATTTCAGTGGCTTATAACAGTAGCTTGTAACTTGTTATTGATATCAAGTTTATGAAACAGGGTCCTGATCAAGGCATCAAGAGATCATGGCGACTTTAAGACCTTTCTGTATCTACTTTGATCATGTCTGTGATGTTTTAAATGACATGAACGTAGGTAGAAATACCAAAAACTGCGTAAACACTTATCTCCTTGCCAGAGGTCTTTTCATCATATTCATATTCAATACAGGGGCTTAATTAGAAAGCTTATAATTCTTGGGTTAAAGATCAAAACAAACTATTGCGCGCAACTTCAGGTATCGAACAAAAACATTTAAACAAAATTGTAAGCAGCTGGCGTTACAAACACTGTCTACGAGAAAAGTCTTAAATAGGCCAATTAAAATGGTTCGCTGCTGTTCTTTCCTGTTTACAAATTCAAATGTGGTGAGAATTCTGTGAAACATGAAACGAAACAAAAATTGTGGAACGAACGAATGTAGGAGTGTTGATCATTACACTTACATCAGAGAACGGCGATATTACGTGGCAAAGAAAGCGACAATAAAAGAAAGAAAAAACACAAGATGCTACCAGAAAAAAACATACCTGCATACAACTGCTTTATTGTCTGACATAAAACCAAAAAACATAACTGAATGCTACTTTCGAGAATGTCTGTAGGCCATGATGTAAAATAATGAAGGGAAAAATCAAAAAGGACTACGAATAATGCATGCAAGAACACTAACGCGCACAGTATATGGGCATATCCTATCATAAGAGACTAGACATAACTTAAATTAGCCTGCTTAAATATTATTTGTCAATTCCTGTGATGTGTAAAAGTATTATTTGTTGTCGACACCATTATTAATTGAAACTTCTACATATTTGCAAAATGGTAAAGGAATGCTGAGCTATTCATGTACTAAAAGAGAGCTAACTTGAAATTAACAGAACTGAAGTTTGCAAATAATACATGTTATTTGTTGGTTTAATACTACAAGTCAAAAGACAGTGCAAGTTCAGCTTAGGATTACCATAAAACATAGAGCTTTTAGTAGTAGCAAGTGTCATTACCCGCCCCCCCCACCCCCACAACCATAGTGTATTTAATTCAGTCAATGGAGAAAAATGCGACCTAAATCAATATAGAATATGCTAGATATCTAGTAAAACAGGGAGGATAATCACATACGGTGAAAGCTGACAAAAAGAGAGAGTAATCGACCTTCACGCATTCATGTTTCAATCCGATGCCATAGGGGAAAAGCATAACTTTTATTTTATCGATCTACCATGAATGCCGCCATTCTCTCTCCTTCTCTCTCTCTCTCTCTCTCTCCCTCTCTCTTTCCCCTGTCCCTCTCTTTCAGCCCCCTGTCCCTCTCTTCTGTCCCACTCCCCCTCTCTCTCTCCCTTTCCCTTCCCACATCTCTTTGTCCTCTCCCACTTTCTCTCGCTCTCTCTGTCTTCGCCCATGCACTTATAATACGTGTATGCTAGTTCAGCCCGGTTAATGGGGATAGTCTACCCACATCGCATTCAATTTAGAAATAATATGATAAGCATTCGGTCGTGCAGAAACTGGCAGTACGTTCTATTTTGGCATGGATTATAGGGTATTAGTTATTACCATGAATTTATGAACATAAGCGGCCGTAATCGCTTTGAAAATGAAAGAGCACTTCTTATAATCATCTATCTCCTAGACTGAATTAGTTGGGCTGATATTATGCTCTTCGTCGAACAATGTAGCAATACAGAATGCCAGTTTGATTAAAAAATGAATCGTAAATAGAGATGCATTAATGATGGTCATGTTCATGACATGTCTGACTCAACCGGAAGATTTAATCATTTTTAATTGGACTTGAATGATTCGAGGAATAAGTCGTTCGAAATCTCGTGTTATCTATTAAGTATGCACAGTATTACTGCATAATTATTAAAGTGATCATTATTCATTATTCATCATTCATATAAAACACAAATAATATGTTTAGCATTACAGGCCTATAGTATTCGATACATAGCCGAACTTTAAGGATTTGATAATTATATTAGGATAAGATTGCATTATGATAGAGGTTGATTTTATTTGATATATCAATCTCCTTGAATAGAGAAATACTTTTCCTTTGAGTGGATAAATAAAGCGTGAACACAATCGAAAGTAAACTGTGACAAAATACCATACACAGTAATAAATAGCTAGACACTTCGGCAATATATACATATACACATATAATATATATATATATATATATATATATATATATCGCAAAAGTGTAACCAATTGAAAAGAAAAATATCTTCAAAAGATCAAAAGCATGATTATTAAAAAAAAAGATTTTATCGATTTAAGGGAGGTCAGAGAAAGGGTAGATCAAGAGAAAACGTGGGAGTGCGGGAGATAGGAAGAAAGACCGAAAGAGAAGGATATTAAGACATGTCTATGGTGAAATAGAGCAAGAGGCTTATAATATGGGGTGAATTGATAAAAGATACTGTACAACTGAACTTTTGTATCTGCTCTTTTCTTGACGGAGTATCTTTTTTTCTTCCTGGCAATAAATAAACAATGATGCATGCATATTCGGGCTCTATTAAGAACATAAAGAATGCATAAAACCGCATCGACTGTCTGTATTCTTCAGATCTGCCATGCTATTCAATTCCATTCCGCATTCGTACACTTTGGAATATTATTCATCTTGAAAGCATCTCCAGTACATTACCGCGCTAATGTCTGTACAAGTCTAGTCAGAATCTTTTTTTACCTAAGCATTTGAAGACAAGTTGTGGTAATTTTTATAAATATCATACAACAGTTAAAGAAGAGTAAAAGAGTACTATTATTGCTCTTTCGTCTCGAAAAGTGTAACGACTTTCCAAAAAGATAAATTAAGTGTGGTTTCTTTTATGTTTAACGTATTTGCATTGATTTATCACTCGATGTTTCGCGATCTGTCTTTAAGTTTTAATACGAATCGTTGGTTCTAATGATAATGATAATAATAGTGGGTTCTTGTATAGCGCTCATGTCTATCGGATTGACACTCCTGGGGCTTCACAATCATTACCACGGCTGTAGCATTGCTGACATCATGGTGCTCTTGCATTAAAAGGAATTAATTCCTGCCCATTTACTTTACCTACGTCGAGTGTGGCATATGCCTTGTCAAATGACATTAGTGCCGCGGCGGGACTCGAACTGCGAACCATGTAATCCACAGTCCCGTGACATATATACTAGACCTCGACAATTCAACTTTTTACACAAAACTTCAATCCCCGAGGCCCATGACGTGAAGTTTAATCTGAGCCAATTATACTGCCTTGGCAGTACATTGGTATTTAAAAAAAATCACTTCTGAATTCAATTTAAAAAAAGAGAAATATTACGAGGATTTCCATCAATGCAAACGTAATTATACCTCTTTGAATAACCTGAAAACAATGAAGAAACTAACAACTGATAAAAGCACCACATCTTATTCAAAGCAAGATTGCTAGCCTCTCTTTTCCACTATTTTTACTTTCTATTTTTGGTATTTGTTACCTTAAGGGCGGTCTATTTTTATATTCAAAGGTAAAATAAGAATAATCTAGAAATGATTTAATCTAAGATTTATATTTAAAAAAACTGAGGCTCTAACACACTCAGAAGCTAGTGTGTCTCAACCTTTGTATTTTTTCCCACTATATGTATTTTTCATCAAGAGGTTGGTGTATTTAGATATTCTAAGGAAAAACTTAGAATAATATGGAAATTATTTAACAGAAGAAAGAAAGTGAGGCTTTAATACAATTCTTTCCATGTTAATAAATTTGTTATCATAAGGTCGGTCTATTTTAATAATCTAAGGGGACCGAAGAATAATCTGAACATTATTTGAAAGAAGAAACAAAGTGAGGCTTAAATACACTCAGAAGCGTACTCATCTTTCTTAGCCTTTTGTACAATTTCATATTCGTGATGCGTATGTAAATTCTTAAATATCTAAGGTTGGTCAGTTTTTCATATTAAAAAGAAAATAGCTATTCAAGTCATGTCCTTGGAGGGAGCCGTTCTTTGAATCGTATTCCATACTAGGAGCGTCAGAGGCATTCGTTAAGGTTTCCAGGCGATGCTTTATAGCATGTCTATCGAATGTATTGAGGATCTTTCTTATAGCAAGGGATTGTATCTCAGTTTAATGTTGCTACCAATCTATATCCGTATTATTTCCACTTGGGAAAATTTCATTAAACATATGTCATAAAAGGCATTCAACTTTTCTCCATCGTGGTGCCAATGATAATACGATGGATATGTGAAGAAGAAAAAAATTCGCATTATATTTAAATTCCAAACATTTTTAGATATATATATTCCAGTTAGAGCTCTCTTATGCATTTGAACAAATAATCTAGAGAAAATGGATTTTCTCTCCATTCCTGTTTGACCTTGTATACACGAGCAAGCTTCGGAGACTTAACGAGATATCAAAATCTCATGATCAAGATTTTCTTGTATCAATTCCGCAAACAATTCCATCTTGCAATATTGTTGAGTATGTACACAGAGTACGCCTTGCCACTTTATGACATATCCCTTACGTTCCTCTCTCTCTCTCTCTCTCTCTCTCTCTCTCTCTCTCTCCTCTCTCCCTCTCCCTCTCCCTCTCTTTCTACATCTCTTTCCGTGGCCGTATACTCTGTAATCAGCAAAGCTTTACTCCGGCTACCCTTGATACGATACGGCTTTGTTAGATCCATTCGAATAAAATCTCTGCTTTATTGATAGCAAATATTATTTGTTCGACGCACTAAGCTCGAAGGAGGCTAGCTCGTACAAGTGGCGTCTCTAACACAGGATTGAGGCGGCACACGCACCCCTCCCCCTCCTTAATCAATAGAGCCCAGAGGTACCCCACCCTTGTTTATTGCTGTCCGGATAGGCAACTGCGTACCCGTTAAAAATATCATTATTTTTTTTTCATCATTTCAGACCAAGAATAAGTAAATCACCTTTTTGAATTCCTTGTGTGTAATATTCCAAATGAATGCAATATAGGAATTTGTTTTTTTCTCTCGCTCTTTTTTGTCTGGGTAGATTCTGTTTGTCTTTTGGGAAATTCGAAATGTTTCAAATGTTTTGCGATGTATCATACTAAAGGTGGAACATTGAAATCAATATTGGTAATATTAAAAGTTCCAGACAAAGTCTTCTCAAATCAAACAATAAATTGAAAGAAGAAATTCAGGAAATACATGTGTTACTCGAATATTAGCTACGCCTGAATCAATTACGTTTGAATTTTGAATTCATAAATTTATAGAATATTGAAGAATAATCAAACTTTTAGAATGTTTTTTTTTGCTACAATATATATATATATATATATATATGCATTTAGTTATGCGAAAGAGTGATACATTTTGTATTTAGAAAAAAGGGATGTTAAATGACCATCTGTAACTGTTTTTCTTTTTTTCGTAGTGATTCATTATCAAAAATAAATTTAGTTATATTAAACACGTCATATTGACTGTTTCAAATTAACTGTTAAGTATTTTTTTTAATACTGAAAAAAAAAATAGATTCCGAGGGAAAATGAGAGTATAATTATATTGATTTATATATATGTAGGCCTATATATATATATATATATATATATAAATCCATGCATATAATGTACATGACATATGTACATTAAGAATATATATATACCATCAGTGCTCTGAATCTGATTCACAAGGAAGATAACTACTTATCTCATTGCTTGTGGTTCACGTGATGATCTGCA
This sequence comes from Mesocentrotus franciscanus, assembly GCA_037976565.1. NCBI lineage: Eukaryota > Metazoa > Echinodermata > Echinoidea > Camarodonta > Strongylocentrotidae > Mesocentrotus > Mesocentrotus franciscanus. Next base: position 18,885,589 of record CP137674.1, on the reverse strand, counting down.
GTGACCCTTTCCTATAGCAGAGTGGTACTCTAAAAACAAAGCATAACAAGATATGCATCCACGCCACCGGTTTAGACTGCAGATGTCAGCAAGAGATATGCTGAGAAATGAATTTCACGTGAAACGAGTGCTAACGTTTGAGATGGGGTTGGCATTGGTAATCATGATGGGAGAGAGAAGGAGGAAGAGGGCGGAAGGATATGAGAGACAGTGAAATAGATTAGGTAGGAGAGAATGTATAGATCGAGAGAGGCGACAGAGAGAATGGAGAGACAGGAGGAAAGGAGAGTGTGAGGTTAATGTAGAAATCGAGAGAGAAAAGGAGAGAAAGAGAGAGAAAGAGTAGAGGGTGACAAACCCATGCAGCGAAACAAATAAGGTTAAATCAGAAACAAGAAAGGCGTATGCAGTGGGAGGACATATGGAGATTTAATATGGCAAAAATAGAATTAATGGAAAAGAGAAAGGAGGGGGGAAACATGAATTTGTAGAATAGGAAGCAGATAATCATGATCGAAGAAGTGTGAGCCGCTAGTAGTAAGATAAATAAATGCAGAGATGGGAAGAGATAGATAGAAAGAGCAATAGAGATAGAGAGAAAGAGTGAGTGAGTGAGTGGGAAAGAGAAAGAGAGAGGGGGAGATAGAGAGGGGTGATGGGAGGACGTCTTATTCTGCCTGTGTTAAAATCCTTGCTGTGCGTTCGAGTGCGATCCGTACGTAATTCCGTGCTACGCTAAATACATACACAACATACACACAGTCACACCAAATGTTGCAATATTTCACGTGATTTGGGGAGCTAGGCAAAATTAGATGGGGTGTGTACATGATTTGCTTTCTTAACCATTAATTCTATCCCGTCGTTTTTTTCACCAATATTCCACCTCCTGACGATAGTGCATGTGATAGATTTCTTGAGTACAGATTTGTATTGACATGTGAGCAATAAAAACACAAGGGCGAGTTGGAAATGGCGCCCTTTTGACGTACCATATGGAAGAGAGAAAGGGGAAGGCTGTTGCGTAGTACCTAATGTCAAAATCAGTAGCCGCTCTATTATTGATCGTCTCACCGAATGGTAGTGGCTTATGTGAAGCGCGGGAAACTGAAGGGTGTAGTGTACGATGAATTTCGTACGATGAATTAACAAAACCAAAAATACAACAACATTTTTCGCTCTGCTGTACCACACAGCGTAGAGTATATCGGCGATAACCTTCGAAAGCAAATCAGATAAGGGCATCACTGCAGACTCTGATTTATATTTGCCATTTAAATGTGCACCAGGTTCGTTTCCATTGACCGCCTTCGAAACATATGCGTGGAGAAACCTAGAGGTAATTCATACACAGTGCGTGCTACATGCCACTTGCTGTACAATCTGTTGATCCAGTATGTACGGTGCGATACATTTCATGAAAAAATAAACATTGACAGTGACTGAGACATAATCCATATACAAGGTGTGATACAAAATAACACGAACTGATTACGAGCATAATTCCACTGACTAGTTCACAGACTGATAATACAATCAACTCACACGACCTTACTCCATCGCAGCGTAGGGTTAGCATATCGACATTAAACCTCTGCTCGTCCGGCCGTTCATCCCAACATCGAAGGCTCAAACAGGTTGGACGATTGCTCTTTCTTTCTTGACATCTTCCAACAGGTTTTTTGGCTTGTCTTGTCCTTGAAGACCACCAGTCGCATCAAGCGTCGCGAGCACAGTTGACAAAATGGTACGTCACAACGCGTGCATCTTCACCTATCAAATGCAAATATTTTGGGTGACTTTTGAAGTGTGGGTTGAAGATAAAGTCAAATAGACGTTGCTTGCAATGCAGAACACTGGCTGGGAATACGGAGGCGCGAAAACGCTGTCCACCGAGGGTAGTTAGCAGCCGACCGAAGCGTCCGAATGCGAGTGCGTTCGTTCGTTCGTCTAACGTAGACGAGCAAAGGGAGAAATGGGCGGGCGACGCCGCGATGCGAAATCGTATATGGTTAGTCATTCATGCCGTCGTGCTCCTCGAGTGAGAAAGAGGGAGAGGGTAAGAGCGGGAAGCGCGAGAGAGCTGGAGAGAAAAGGGGAGAGTGTGTGAGAGGAGAAGAATAAATGGGAGTGGCGTAACTATGGGACGATTCGCTGTTTCTACGGATGGGAAGATGCTCAGATGGTCAAAATCCCTACTACGACCTAACCAATCATGATTCCATGCCGTCATTTTCACGCGCATGCTTTAATAATCGCACTGCCTGCCGTTCTAATTGTGAGTAAAATATTCGACCCCATTAACTAAGCATTGTATTCAAACATATTCTATATCCACCATCTTCCTCTCTCTCTCTCTCTTTCTTTCTCTCTCTCTCTCTCTCTCTCAATACCTCCTTTTCAACTTTCTCAGTCCGTCATAGTTGCTCTTCTTCGTTCTTGACCCCTTTTCCCCGTATCGGCCTATCTTCCATTCCCCACATGAAGCATTTCATATCGCCTTTACATGCGCTGTAATTTCATGTATCACCTACTTCAGCAGAATGGCGCGTTAAAGTATCTCTACAATGGCGCGTCAGATTCATTAAAGAACTAACTGTTGTTCCTGCAAGGCTTTTACTTGCATCTTTAGACTTTTCAACCAGGTACCTGGTAGCAATGGTAATGATATTTAAAAATTGTTCGCAGCACTGCCATATGGATGAATGACAGAATTATGTACGGCATATGAAAACATCATAACCAATCATTGTTTCATATTAATCAAATTTGAAAATAAATCGAAGACTTTGATATTACATTGTGATTAAATCCTGTGATTAATTAGATCGGATGTGCTTATAAATTCACATAAGTTCAACATAATCAGTAAAAGGCAATAAGCATAGGTTGAAATGTAAAAAACACATAAAAAATGTAATGTATTATTAAAATAAACAAGGTATGCAAGAAAATGCAACAGCTTGGTTCCAGCGAGCAGCCGCTCATCCAGTCTAGCATTGATTTGTTTTTTTATTCGTGTTCAGAATTTAATAAGATTTTAATTACGACCAAAATCAAAGGCTTTGATTCATTTGCCTCTAATGTTATATCAATAGGCTCACTCTGTCACTACTGATTGGACTAAAACATACATTTGGTTTCTTTTCGATTTAATATCCATTCCTGTATACACATTTGAAATGACGTGAATCATGACACTAAATGATATTTCTTTCAAATTCAAATTTTATTTCACATATCTTTATAATGTATGCAGAAATGAACATCTTTGTTGTCTTCACATCTCTTGAAAGTATCTCAGAAGCAACATTGCGTCATACATAACAATGCTGTTGTGGCTGTTGATGTTGTTATGTGTTGGTTTGTTAATTAGTTTATTTTTTTATAACGTGTATACATATGGCATTATCATAACGCGCTTGTAAATTGCCTTGGAAAATGAGTAACTATTGTCTCCAGGGTTATATCACTACCATCTCTTAATATGCTTGACAGTGGGCAACATTTTGTAAACGATTGGAAAAATGAGGATTCTTAACTTTAACATTTTAGAAGGCTTGGGTAAAATATGGTAAAGTTCACCCCCGCCGCCACCATCGCCACCACCAAATAAAAATACAAAGAGAAGAACGACAAATAGAGTACTACAAAATGGATGCTGCAAACGGGAAAAAAAATGAATAGCTGATGCTTTTTTTCGACAATAAGCATAATGAGCAGAAATGCAATTTCTTTCCAACCAAATTATGAGTACAAGAACACTCCCCCTCCCCACTTCACAAACGGCCCTAGCTACACCACCAGTGGTGTACTAATAGCTCAGCAGCTGATCCGAAGCCCATCTTCTTCTTATGAGTTTTCTTAGGGATTAGCGAACGAAGTTCATTGACTGAGGAGAATGCTAACCACAAGATGAGCAGAGTTTCACTCCAAAAGGCGCTAAATACACATTTAGCGTTTTTGAGCACATCATTGACTTTTAATTCACCAGTTTTCCCTTTCAGCATCACTTTAAATATTTCTCAAACTACAGCATATAATTTGTGTTTTTCATAAAATAGCATTATTTCAATGTTTTTGGATTTAGCCGTGATCGTCAAAGTGGATTTCAGTGCATTTTGGACTAAAACGCAAATCTATAATCGATTTTTTTTTTGGTGTGTGTGTGTGTGTGTGTACCTTTCGAAAATTATATTTGTCAATGCAATTATATACTGATAGTGCATTTGATTACAATGCGTCAGATCCAATCATGTGGAACGTTAAACAAAAAATCAGTTTCGTCAAAACTGCATTTAGCACCTTTTGGAATTAAGCCACTCAGTCATCTTGAAACAAAACGGCTTCTCCCCTAATGCCATCTGCTTAATGACACTGTTATTATTTCCTTCAGCCATGCTTATTGATAATACACCCATGCATACTTACTGAGGCTGAATTCTTTACAAAACACTGGATTTTACCGAAGGGATAGCCAATTAGCTCCTTTAATCTCCCTATATAATACTTTTAATGACCATAGATGAAGTCAAGGCGAACGAAACGGCCACTAATGACCAGGGTTTCTCCACCAGTTAAGCCCCCGAATCATAGAAAACTAAGATGTTTTTGAAAGGTTTACAGCTGAAAAAGAACCCGGAAATGGCCCAATGCTATAGGATGAAACATGAGGTATGCTTTTCGATATTGTGACATACTTTTTCTTCAATAACCATTAATACCAAATTTAATTTTTTCATATATTGCTGTCTCAGGTATGTAAATGATGTATCCAACCTAAAGCCAGACTTGGATTCCAATTTCAGTGAATGTATAAGGAGAGAGGAAGAGAGGGGAGAGAAGAGAGAAAGAGAAAAATGAAGTGTACAAACTAAACAGTATTTTTCTGTAACAGCATTTCCTTTCTCCGATAGATATCTAACTGATTGGAGGACTATTGATCAAACTGTTTAATATTTGTAAAAGCATCCGTGCAAAATAAAAATAAAAATAAAAATATTTCTCGCTATCATTGACTATTACTATTCGTATCTAGGCCAAACCGGGTTTACACAATTAGGGTGTTTAGACCCTTTTCTTCACCGACACGGCCTATTATTCTTGAAGGACAATGTGCGACGCACAATATTTTTTAATCGTTGGTCTCTAAAGAACATACTTCTTTCATCTGTTCATATTTTTTTTTCTTTCTTTCCTTATCCTCCCCCCCCGGGAGAAGTTACATAGCGGCAACGAGTACAAAATGTCAAATTGCCCCTTATTGACTCGTTATAGAAAATGTAGTGGTCAAAACAAACATATTTAAATGTAACTCTATAACATAAACAATAACAGCCTATCGTTACTATATAAAATTAGCCGTTAACGGGAATTTTCCACCGTATCTGCCTGTGCTTATGAATAATCATAGTTATAAGACCAGTTGAAGTGTGTTAATGACCGTTCTAATGCGTGATTAATCTAAAGCCTGTATTTTATCCATAAACGAGGGTTAATAACCTCACAATGATAAAGTTCATTGCCCTACACAAGAGCTGACGGAAGAAAGTGAAACAATGGGTCATTAAGGCAATGCACAATAATGCATGAATTCATTATTACGAATTTGCCGATTCATTGCCGATGAATCCCTAGTCATTATTTGTCTTATAGAGCTCTTTCGGAATTATTATTGAAACTATAATGATAATAAAAATGATTATAATCATAATCATAATAATATTAATAATGATAATAATGAAAACAATATAATAATCATAACAATAATAATAATGTTGAGTAAAAAAAAATATTACTACTACTACTCATAATGATAATAAAGAACAAGAACAAGAACAAGAACAAGAATGCATCAATTACCTAAGATTGTTTGTGTATACGAATGCAACATGTATTTATTTCATTCAATTATTCCTCCCTCGTCTCGAATGAAAGGCATTACATATTAGCTAGTTCAACACACACATCCAATAAATCAGGCTTGCAACAAAAATAAAATAGCAATAGTGATGGATTTAAAGGTATTGCATAAAACGCATGCAAGGGCCAACAAATATTGGCGAATGGAATTATTATTGATACCAGTCAATTAAATTACCTGAAAAAAGCACGATTTAAAAGAAGAAGAAAAAAAACGGTTTATAAAATTGAGAAAAAAAGGGGATTACATAGTTCATTTATCATTTACGATAAACTGTGTATTAAGAACGAGGCACAGAAAAAATGAATATGCTTAGCGTTATAGCCATAGATCTTTACATGTATGTAGTTGTTTGTTTTGTTTGTTTTGTTTTCCTTTCCTTTCCTTACCAATTGTAAAATCTTAATTGGCGATGGCTTAGTGGTAAAGCAGTGGTGACGTAACCGGGAGGTCCAGGATTCGGAAAAAAAGAAACAATGCGCTCAATGCCCTTTGGTAAAACGTTTGTCCTCATTACAAAGTCTCTTAGGAGGCGCTATCATACTTAATTCGGAAGTTATAAGCCATTTGGGTGAAAAACGAACAAAAGCGTCTCAAAAGCCGTCAGCCTCAGGGTTGTTTCAAGAACAACCATGCATTCCTAGCAGTCAGCTAAAACAACCCCCAAGATGCCTATAATGAGTATAACGAGTTTGTGTATACTTAGCCATATTGATTTACATGTTAATTTTATGTAAGTGATTTTTTTTTTTGGAATAAGGATATGCGCAATAAAACCACTCGAGCTATTGGAGAGATAGGCAACTGCCTACTAGATACAGGTAATCCCATGCATACTACATCTTCACTTGTGTGCAACATGCACTAACTACCAAGCTCCATTGATTTATGTAAATGATTTCTCCATGTACCTCCTATTTCCTCCGTTGGCCATGTCTTGGGTGAGACGCACTTTGGGGTTTTGCCGTGCGGAATATCAAATAACGATCCCCTATCACAACAAGGGGGCAAGCAACAAGGGGCAAGTAACTTCTACCCAGAGGCACTGTGAAATCATACATTAGGGGTGTAATCCTCTTTCTGCTGCCCCTCCTTGAAATCTATCTCGCCAAATTAATATGAGATGTTAGTATACACACACACACACACGCACCCGCACACACACACACACACACACACATATATATATATATATATATATGTGTGTGTGTGTGTGTGTATATATTTGATTTTGTAACCCCTTTGTTGAATTTATAGAAAGAGTTGATACTCAAAAGGTAACAATTTATTTACCCAAAACTACATTATTGAAACAAAAAGCAAGATGTGAGGTGCTCGTCATTTTGAAGGTATAACAGGAATCATGTTTTATCTAGGATTCATTCAACATGAATATTTTTTTGTCTCATCCTCAAAAGTACGTGTAAAAAAGGAAATTCATATTTTATTTCATCGATTCTTTTTGTTTTTTCTTTTAAATTTCTTTCTGCTCCTTAAACAAAATAATGTTCATTATAAATGTATGTACATACAAATTATACATGTGTATTAGGATTGAGGTAAGAGGGCTTACATTCATTACCGTGATCTTTACTCAGAGAAATTCATAACCATAAAATAGAACTGTTTACGTTTCCGAGATGTTGACATTTTGTTGAATTCCAAACCATCTCTTCCTTTCCCCACAGCTTCCTAAACATTTGGCATCACAACTCCACAACCTTCAAACTCGTGAATACACGTGTCTTCTGTCCTTCACTCATTTATTTCATGTTGGAGTTTTTTTATTAAAAAGAAAATGTGTCCTCCTACTTCACCTCGGTGCTTAGAAACAGCTGTCAAGTATGAAAACTATCATTTTCCCTAAGAAATTGCTCCTCTTCGCCTTTACCGTGTGAACGCTCATGGCGATGACTCTGCAGGAAAATTAAGGGGACATTCACCCAGCGCAGACCTGTAGCTTTCTCTTAAGAATTATAGAACAGAGCGACGAACGGACGGCGTTGTATTAGTAAGTCACGTGACTTACAAGGGTCATCTTGACAGCCACGCATTCCCTGAGGCGGCAGGGTGTGCGTGTGTGCGTGTGTGTGTACTGTGTGTGCATATTGGCGCGCGAGACACATGACGTACGCCACAATTTGCATTGAAGGGCTTTTCTCAGCTTCCATGTCCGGAGAGTACATCTGCGCATCAACTAATTTTGTAATTGTGTATTATGTATTTGGTGTGTCCACTCTTGTCGTTCCTTTTCTATGCATTTCCTTTTGTTGTTAGTCTTTTTATATTTTTTCCTCTACGTTACCATCTTATCTTTACATGGTTTTCTTTCTCGATTCCTCTCTTCATGTGATAAAACATCCCGTCACACTAGGAGGACGATCAATGCTTCATGTATATTGCACAGTAAAATACACAGTGATTTATTGATCCCACCCTTTTATTTTACAACAAATGGACACAAGAAACACATACAGAAAAAAAAAAAAATCGAATGATAAATTAAAAACACAACACATCCTTTTATATTCAACATACTCCCCTCCTCTTCCGCGAGTGCCTAGTCAAAATTTTTAAAACCCAACTCGAACTCATTTTAGCATGTTTAGTATTGTTTTAGAAAATATGAATGGATGCCCCCCTCCCCTCTCCGCCAACATCTCATCATGAACGTTTTCCAACTCTCCAACCGTTGAGCATGGTGATCTGTTTATGATAGTATTTAAAGACGCTGATTTGCACCGGCTGTGCGAAAAGAAAAAAATCAAACATGTTCGACTTCGACCCTTCAGTAAGATGTTAGATGTTACCTAAAGTAATGGCACCGACAGGAAAGGCCAAAGTGCCAACCACTCTCGCCCTTCAGGCCTGGCCGATCCTGTCTGTTTTCTTAGAGAGGACACGCAGGTTCGTTAAAGAGAAAGAAGAGTTCTCGTCAGGCAATTAATCGGCTGCCCACAAGAAAGTCGTAAGAGCTATGCATTGTCAGTGACAGTAACAGTTATCTTGCGGGAAGCCGATGAATATTGTGAAAGAATTGTCTCCAAGCAATTGAGAACAAGTCGATCATGCAGTTCATTAAAAATGTACTTCTGTGCGATTTTGGATTAATTAAGCTATTAATAAGTTTGCTCGATCTCGATACAAAAAAGAAGCACACAGAAATGGGCACATTGGGACTATAAACACATATTTACCGTGTGGCATATTATGTTTGATTTAAAGACTTCAGCCATTATTCTTAATTTATTGGCGAAATCTGAACAGCAATCATTTTCAGCGGACATTTCTTCTGCGATGTTCTTTCAAACTGACATAAAATAATTGAGTAAGCTTAAACACTATTTTTTTTCATTCTTATCAAAACTCAACCGGCTCTTTAAAACCAAACAGGTTGATATCTACACATTTTATATCCAGAAGTACACTTTAAACTAAAGCGCAGAGCGTCACTCAGAGTCGGAAACGAAGATACTAATGGACGCTTATTCAAACAGGGAATCAATATTCATTCAAGATCAAATATACACATTTTAGCAGTCAGTGGAATGTGTTTATCCAAGAATGTCGCGGTAGTGTTTCCTAAGATGATCCAGGGAAGAAATTCTTTATCAAACAAAATTAATGTAACCGTTCTTTAGCAAAGAACGTATACACATGACATGAATAAGTCCCAGGACAGTTTCAAATGGCTTTATTCTCTTATACGAAACACGTGACATGTGAGATTAGCCAGGCTTTTCATATGAAGGGGTAAATTCTTGTTGAATGCTCCCGCAAATATATATATATATATTTGTTATGTTAGGTAACTTGCTTTATGACAACCCACGTGTTGAATCTTATTGCTTATGCGCCCTCTGTAGGCAGGGCTTCGACAATAGTGACAAGACGCTATTTTTCAACGATAGTGGAAAATCGGTATAGATCTTGACTATACTAATGTAGCGCACATCGGGTGCACATTTTAACCTGGGTTGAGAGTGGCAAATCGAGACCAATCCCTTTCCAAACGAGTTGGAACTGGATTATATTTTAAACCCTCAAGGCTACGATCTTTTTGTTCTTTTCTAATTAAAAAAAGATTATTGTCATAAGCTTAAAATGTGTTTAATAGTTTTACATGTACGATCACGCTCCTAGCTTTCTAATTTGAAGAATAAACCGAATCTATATACCGTTTTACAGTCTCTTCCCACTTTATACCGGATTTAATATTGCTCATTTTCTTTAACAGAATTCTCTCATCATCATTTTTGAAATCTACACAAAATAAAAGATTTTTATTTAGTAACTTTGTTCCCATCTCTATCAATTTCATTTTATGCTTCTATCTTCCTCTTATCTACTTTCAAACCTCTCAAAAGCTTGCATTTGCTTGTATTTTTTCCTCAATATTTCTCTCATTATATAAGAAAGATATGATATCACAGCTGTATGTGTGTTAAGAATAGTGTTGGTCATACTTCGTTTTTCTTATAATATTATATCTTATCAATTTTATCTCTGAATATATTCTCTCAAGCGTTATGTAATAATTGTTTTAACATTGCTATGTATTTCATGTGCTTTTGTTGTAAACTGAATTTAATCAAACCCTCGGGCTGACATTTTCAATATTCTCAATAAACCATTCAATTCAATTATTCATTATAGAGCATAAGAATTATTGAGCAAGGGTCACCAAGGGTCGGGCGACAATAACACATAATAGGAGTATATGGGGGTTTAATAAGGGTGTAACTGATATAAAATAATATTTGTAAAGAAATTGCGGCTTGGACCCAATAAATAAAGATCATGTGCTCCATCTTCTAATTTTTTTAATTTTTAAGAACTCTATTTTGTTCTATATATATATATATATATATATATATAATGGTCACTGCCGTTTCGTAATGCGTTAAATGTGGCAGCATTTGGAATGAAACACGTTGCATAACGGTTTATACGGTTCATTACGTCTTTCCCCGAAATGAGAAATAATTATGATGTGTTGGCTAAAATAGTCAGCGTTTTTTCCAGTCCTCTTTTAATGCCACGTCTACAAGATACGAAGTGGATATAAAAGGTATCTTAACTGCGTGGTTTATGTTTCTGCTATGTGTTTTCAGTATAAGGACATTGACATGATATCCATTCGTCTCCTTCTTCTTCCACGTACGCTTTCTTCCTCGTCTTCCTTTTGTTGTTTTTCTGCTTATGATTTAAATGCGAAGTAAGAAAATCCCATTGTCAACATGCTGAGAGAGAAAAACGAAATTCGGATCAATCAGCTCTGAAGAAGATACTTGGAAAGGCTTGATATATTCTTGATCGTTAATCACCATAGTAACCGAATGGTAATTGTAAATGGAAAATACTTGAAGAACTAACCTCATTTTAACCGAATCATGCCATGATAACATTTCTGCAACAATGGTGAGGACTGAATAATATTATTTCTCTCTCATTCTCTCTCTCTCTCTACCCCCCCCCCTCTCGTTTTCATTCCTGTTATCTATCCGTCTCTTCATTGGTTTTCAGTTATGAATGACTTCTCATAGTACGCGCGATATAATATACGTATTTATACTTTATTGACTTTTTGATTTCTTTGTGAAAAATGATTATGCAAGCGTTAATGACTCTAGAATATCATACCAATTAAAGTAATCACAATCGTCCAGAAAATCAGATTGGTTCATACATATGAGAAAGAATGCATAATATGGAAAAATGTTTCATACCAATATTTTGGGGAATTGAAGTTCATTATAAAACTTAGTATAAGTCATACCTTTTGTAAGAATACACAGTTTGACATCGTTTAAATTGACTCTTGCTTTTTTAATTCAAATGCCCAAAGTTTGTTACTAATCATGCTAATATTGTTCAAAATTTATGACTATTATTTAAGTAGAAAAGAAAAATCGCATCAGTTTTTTTTTTAAATATACCTAAATACTGCAAATTCTTTTTCCTGTTTCCCAATATTCATATTATGTTCATGACAAATATTTGTAACATTTCCTTTATTTATATAAATGCAACAGACATATAAATTATTTTCTTTATGTATGGCATATTACTGCATTCAAATTTAACAAAAATAACATCATTGAGCTTTTTTATTCTCGGTTTAATACCCAACAAGTAATAAATCACTCTTGTGAAAGCACCACATGTTGCAATATATCTCTCAAACACTTCAACATCGGATTGCGTAGGGTTATACTATTGGATGCAATTTCAAATAATTTCTCTCATTTTATCGCATGATCAATGCATTTTCTTCAATCGATTACCTACCCTCGGGTGATGCCGATAGTCAAGTTACTCCTAATATTGTAAGGTTTGTTTGCAGCTCTATTCGATCGCTTTCAACGGCAAATAAATGAACAATAGAAATGTTGCCAACGGTTTATGACGAGAGGTAAAATCATATTCCCCGAGTGCACCGTATTTCGATTTCACCACTTCTATATTACGAACCGCGCTTATTTTCTCTCCCTGGCGAAAAATCGATTGCTTTCCCGCTTGATGGTTTTGGGTATGATTTTATCCTCTTATTGTTTTAGTTGTTTGTTTTTCTTCTTCTTCTTTTTCCTTTTTTTCTTTCTCTTTCTTCTCCTTTAAATCTTCGTTTTCTTCTTCCTTTTAAATTTAGAGTGCGTTTATGCTCACTTTTGAAGGCAGAATGAGCGATTTGAAACGCTCATCGTAAACGCTCATCGTAAACGCTCATCGTAGGTGTACTCTTTATGCTCCCCTTCTCTGGCTCTTCCAGGCAAATTCGGGCTCTGCAGCTGGATTCGCAAACCCGCACTGCGCATGCTACATTGACCCCGGGAACGTCATTTAAACGCGTTTACATATGATTGTGCGTTTATGCTTCCCCAGAAACCGTCTTTTTGGAGAATCGCCGATCGTAAACGCACCTTTTGTGAGTTTACGATCGGCGATTACGATCACCGTTTATCGGTGATTCTACGAAAATGAGAAAGGACGCAACCGTGTTTGAACTAACCACGTAACAAAAGCCTCATTCTGGCCAGAAAAAGTTGAGCATAAACGTGTTTAAAAACACAAACATGAAACGCTGAAAAAGATGCGTTTTGTATCATGATTCTGCAGAATCACGGTCGCTAAAATTCGCTTGAACGAACGGAGATCTCAATCATGATTCTATGACGTCATTATCTATTATATATATTATCGCTACCTATTTCTATTCTTCCTGGGTGGGCTTGAAATGAGCGAGAATCAGCGTTGATGGAAAATCGCTTGAACGATCTCCCGCAGTAACCGTGTTTTGTATCGGCGTTTTGAATTGTGATTCATGTTTGTGATTCTAGCTTCGAAAAATCGCTTGAACGCACCCTAAGAGATCCATTATTCTGCTGATAATGCGGAGTATACTCTTCAAATAGTTTTGACCTATATTTGCAGTTCATTCCCGGTCTTTCTTCCGCTCCCTCTTTATCCCATTCATCATATTCTTTTTTTGTTGTTGAGAAAAAGCAGTGTTCAATTTCCAAATATCGTACTCTCGGGCATCCAAAATATTCATAATGTATTCAAATATAGATTACTGATTACTGATTGATGTATGAAATCAATAATCTTATTAGTTTTCCTTTCTTTCGTCGCCTTTATTTCTTTCATCCTGCGTCTTTCTTTCATATATGTTTACTCATAGTGGATCGTGAAATCAATTTTTAACTTAATAATATTTCATTTTCACTCCATCTTTCTCTTCCTCTCTCTCTCTCTCTCTCCCTCTATCAATTTTGCTTTCTTTGTTCCTCACCTTCCGTCTATTTCTCGATTCGTTTTTCCTTCCTCCACTCACTAACTCCGTGTAGCTCTTTCCTCCCTAACTCCCTCCCCACCCTTTTCACCCCTCTCTCATTATATCTTACCCCAACCCCATCTCTCTCTCTCTCTCTCTCACTCACTCGCTCTCTTCCTTTCTTACTCCCATTCACCCTCTCCCTTTTTCTATGTCTGTCTGTCTCCAACTCCCACTCTCTCCATCTCTCTCTCTCTCTCTCTCTTCGCTCTCTCTCTCTCTCTCCCTATCTTTCTCCCTATCTCTCTCTATTTCTCTTCATCTTTTTAAACTTTCTTGTAATACATCCCCTTATATACGACCGGGTTTGGAATGAGCGGAAATGGCGTTCATTGAGCCATTCAGCCGCGTTTCCTGGGAGCGTGTTAAAATAGCCAGGTCGGCGCGGCCAACGCACTGCGCTGGACGCTAGTAACAAGTATGGCATGCACACGATGCCAAAAACATTTCTTTATAAATCCTCAACAACCACGAACGCTAAGGCTTTCAAGAAATTAACCTAAAGATAATTTCAATACGCAATGGTATTATCTTTAGAAACGTAGTTCGTATGACGTATTATATACGTCACTTTAGAAATCTAGCCATCTGATTGGTCGAAATTGGAGTCGTGATTTTAAGCCATGCCCCACTCACAGGGAATATCCATTAATTTATACCATCGTAGCCCGCTCACAGGGAATATCCATTAATTTGTACCCTCATCCTCCTGCGATCCCCATTGGTTTACGTGTTAATTAACTTAGTTTGTGCGGAGCGCGGCGTTCCATACATTTTTTTTTTGTGCAATTAATTTGGTTGCTACAAACACAGCGCAGACGATCGCCGATCTTGATTGTAGCTAAGCCAAGATCTACATGTAATGACGAGATGACGCCCGTTTGGAAATATAGAGATAAACCTGCTCTTTCATATGACACCTCACTTTTTCAGTATCACCTTCAGGATCACAAGCAATAAAGGTTTGAATCTCGATTTGGACATTATTACATTGACCAATTTGGCATGATCACGCAATGCACGTAAACTGCATAGGGATATATGCGTGCAATCCCAATGGCCAACTAAGCTACCTTCAAGTTTATCAACACACTACACAGACCACGATAGCGTTAACAAACTTGATTACCATGATTGACCAGTAAGTCGCACAAAATTGTATTCTATGACCCTGTTTTCAGTATATAAAAGTTATAATGACTGCTTTAATATTCGAGGCATAGCTGTTTGTTTTGCTCTCGGGGAGGTTACATCGTGCTATTCACCCCTCGGCACGCCTTGGGGTGATAGCACGATGTAACCTCCCCTTGAGCCAATAAAAAGAATTATATTTTTGATGAATGGAATCCTGTTCAGTGATTGGTCAACATAGCATCATGTGACCAAACATATTATTGCTATGATGTTACCGATAAGAAAAATAGTACTATACCGTGACGTCATGCACTATACCATGGGACTATACCATGGATGACGTCATAAATATGCGATCGATCAAGATCAATGTGCTATCAGTCTGCGCCTTGGTCTGCGCTGAACCACTGAACTCTTCAGTGACCGTGCGTGCAGTGGCTGCTAGCTGCTCTGCATAATTTATTATCATTGTTTTTTTAATGAAGGTTGGTTTGAAAAATATAAAGCAAATATACCATGCACTTTTTGAAGCAACTAGTGAAATTATGGATTCCTCGGCGGCAGAAATAGTGTTTTCCCGCCACCTCGATCCATAATTTCAACTAGAGCCTCTCAGTGCATGGTATATTTTATTACTATGCCTCTCATAGCAGTCATTATTACTATAATAGGTCATTTTGATGTTTGCACATTTGAAAGGATGATGGACGACTTTTGAAATGTCCTTCCCAATTTGATTGCCATCATGCTAAAACAAAATCCGTTGGAGGAGGGTGGAGGGGAAGAGAGGGTTTGAGCCGATCGGAGATCGAGAATCAACCGCATCTCAACCCATTTTTTTAAATAAAAAGAATTGATCATTGAAGGATGGATGTTCCTCGTTTTCTGGTTGTTCGTCTCCACTGATCCAAAGTAGATCGATATTATTTCACTTTGTGTATTCTGCTCATCAAAAATACCGCACGTTTGGCGGTTCTATCTTTATGGCACCGAGTGCATGCCATAGTAAACAGTCATCGTAGTAGATTGATTATGTTGATGATTACCATGAATAACATCCCGATGAGTTTCTAGGCGTCTGTAGTGACGACCAAAACGATAGATTAAAGTCAGTTCATAAGAGGACAAGGTTTTTTTAATCCAGGCTATTTGTTCAAGGAAATATTCAGTTTACTAAATAATTTCTCACTCATTTTTCTCAACGCTTACTGCGCCATGTTTCATCAAGCATAATGATATACAACTTCCAAATTATTCTACCTCTTTAACGATGCATCGTATAGAGAAAAGTGTGTACACAGTCTTTTTGAAAGTCTAATGATCTTCTGAATAACTTATTTATGCATATTTCTCAGGTTTAACTTTTGCTTTAACCATGTTAACCGTTGAATTGTTCTTTCGATGTCCCTTTTGATGAATTAAAATAATGATACCATTTAATTACTACAATGATTAATGTGCACGGATAGGATGGTGATGGTGATAATGTGTCGATCATAGACATTAATTTATCAAAATACATCAAATTGATTCAAAATTGTAATGTATTCCACGCGATTACACAATTTTGGAATGAAAAAAAACAATGCAATTACCCCACCCCGAAAAAATGCTTTTAATATCTTAAGACTGTTTCCTATGTATTTAGAATGTTTGATGATGCTATGAATGTTTATATAATTGAACAGCACATACAGATTTCTGGTGATACAGTTGGTCATTAAGAACAACCAAAAATATACATTACACAAGCTAGCACAGCAAGAGTTGAGGATCTGTTTACTTGTCATCGACTCATAGGATATCCCCGAAGAGCGCGTGGCGGGCTGTGATTGGATGACGTATAAGACCAATAGGCGGGGGGAATATAGTTATCTGCTGCTACGCCATTATAGAATACTCGGTAAACCAGCTACTAATTATTCCACCGACGATTCCTCCATTTTGTTCTGGTGGCCATTTCGGTATAACGGAGGAAAGTTGAAGAATAGTTCATCTTGAAGTTCGTCTTTATGAAACTGATGAAGTATATACGCGCTGAGATTACTGGCAAGGGACGAATACAAATATGAACTAGCTTGGTATGATACGCAATAGTTCATACAATCTCGCGTATAAATCTTTACGGTTTTAGATGGCTTCAATAATTTATCATAATATTAATATTAAATTAAATATATTATTCATATTTTTCACCGGGACTAACTTATGAATTATTCATTTCTTTCATGGCAGCTCAAAGTCGTTCGCTCTCATTCTGTTCTCCATAATTGTATACCTTGCTATTACTTATTACAGAGTTAAGAAAATACTTCAAACACTCATAAATCATACTGTGGTTTCTGTTGAATAGTGTAAAAGCTGAAACAGAAAATTGTTATAATGGTTACCGCCTAATCCCCCTAAGAAAGAGCCGGAGAGTGAGGGAGAGAGAGAGAGAGAGAGAGAGAGAGGGAGAGAGAGAGGGAGAGAGAGAGGGAGAGAGAGAAAGGGGGAAGAGACTCTTGAACTCAGGGTGTTGGGCTAAGGTTGGACGACTATCCTCCTAGTTTATGCAATGCCTTGAATGTGTTTCAAAAAAGAGAGAAAATGGTAAAGATAAGACACTTTGAATAATTAATTGTAGAGTGTTTCATGTGAGTAATAATTAGGAAGAAACAAATATTCAAAGCATGTTGTACACTTAATGTATGGAAGTGGGAACAGAGAAGAAGGTATTATCCTCGTTGTTAGAAAAAAAAAGAATCATTACACCTTCTTATATGTTTTGAGCGATTTTAGTCTGGTTGAGAAAAAAATTAATTTCCTCTTATCGAACCTTTCAGACAATTGTCCACTCATCGGCGCTGTTTAAGCCATACAATTATGATCTAGTGCCTCTTCATAGTGTTACTAAATGGCGTTACAAATTTCAGTATCGTAGCATCGTAATAAAACGTTGAAAGGGAGATTTAGTACTAGTTCAGGTGAAACATTGTTCATGAAACACGATTAAAAAGGCTTTCTGTGAATTGGGAGACGGTGGCTAATGGCTGATATCTCTTACCCGAATATCAATTTTTCCATTTTTGGATTTTGTTCAACCAACTGACAATCGTTTAATATGTGTCATCGAAATACACCAATAATAGAACATATATAATAATGATAAATAATGATATAATTTCGGTAATTTTAAAATCCCCGGGGGCTACAGCTTATGGCAACAGCATATACAAAGTATACACTGTTATGTATCCAGTGCCGTTATTTTTTTTTGTGTGTGCGCGGTTTACAGCATTTTAAAAAAAATGCCTTCTTTATTATGAATCTAATGATTTCTATACCTCATATTATACAAATTTACCCTACCTCAGTCTTTTTGATACGGTGTCTATTATGCAGCTAACATTAAACAAGTTTATGAATGCAGTGAAGAGAACCGAGTTGTAGGAAAGTAGCCAAATAGTTTATGGAATGGCTGAATGGGACACCCCGTGTGACAAATCTTATTTCTAAGAAAATCAATGATGTTGTAACAAAATCATCATCATGCTTTCTACACAACAATCAGTCTTAGGAGTTCATTAGGAGGTTGGATCGATTTTGTGGCCAAATTATTGGCACTGATAAAGAATCGCAATAGTTACACACTTGGCGCACTTAATTGGTATTAACCTTTTTTTTGGTAACAAATTTCTTATGAATTTATGATTTCGGATATCTTTATTCTAATGGTATGATTGTTATCCATTCCAAGATTTATGGTATTAAAACAAAATTGATTTAAAGGCGTCGTTTAATAATGTTAAATCTGAGATGCATGGCCCTATACGTGTTATCAGTGTCTGTGATATGGTGTAATATTGAAGCCCTTAAAAAAATTGTGCTTCAAAATGATCATGAAGTGCCTCAAAAAAGTAATAATCTTTGAGTGACTGGTTTTACCATACTCATTTTCCCAAGTAGAGTGTATTGTTATAAAAACCGAATGAAATTTCGATTTCCAATCATAAATATCTTGATAATCAGACAGGCGATCGGCTTGTAAAAGTCATGGGATTCCTTTCTGACCTAAAGGTTTATAATTATGATTGCAGCATGAGCTAAATCCAGGATTTTGTTTCAGAATCTGAGGCAATGTCACCGAGTCACGTGAAGGTATACACTCCCTTTAGAGAAGCCAAGAGCACACAGCGTTCTTCATCCTATCAGCATGATAAGCTTGGTGTTAACAGTATCATTACACAGAATGATTATGTAATCGAAAGCTGATTGATGCGGTAGGGAGCCTATCGTGATACTATAACGTCCTCAAGAGAATTGAAAATTGAACGAGATATATCGAGCAGATGATCTTACGAGATTATTTTTGTATACATTACTTTTTTCTGATCTATGTTCATCCACTTGTATTTATATATTTGTACCTTTTTTTTTTAGAGCTATAGAATATATTACATTTGGGTATTTTCTCATTTCATGATATTTCATTTTTTTGTGTTATTGTTCTTGAGCATTTGCTCTTTAGCACTTGTATCTAGCAAATTATTCCACAAGGCCTGTAGAATCCGGTAAAAAGATAAATAGATTAAAAAAACTGTTTTGCGCATGGGATCTGAGAAAAAGAGAAATATTATGTTTGAATCGTTCTTAAAGTATCACAGAAATCGATGCTGTCATTGCGTACGAATCCATCTCAAACGAACCTGTTTTAATAAATATTAAACATGATTGACTATTATCAGTTACGAGTTCAGTTATAAATGTGTGATAATTTTTGAGTAACAGGTATAATTTCCAAAAAAATGTTTTTTAAATAGTGGTCATCTTTTTACTCACTCTAAATGAAAGCATCTCTCTCTCTCTCTCCATGTATTCTAATATGGCATCTCCCTTTCTGTTAGTGTATATTTGCTTTTCTTTGTGGTTTTTCCCATTTTCGCATCTTGTTATTCATCTTTCTCTTTCAATTTTGTTCCTTTCTGATGTAAAAATCCCAATAACTTTACTTACCTCAACACAATAAAGATATTTATGTTACATTCAATCGTTTATTGACAAAAAAAAATCATTAGAGGATCTCATCGATGTAACAGGATAATTTTTCCTTTTTTATAACTTTTTTATAACAATAATCGCTAATATTTGCAAGTAATTATATCCTAATTAAACTTAGAATTTTGAAAAAGAAACTACCCTAAGGCAAGCATCTCTTACACACTTCCATTAAAATTACAGACGCAGTGCAATTAAGTCTTAAGATTAACTCGAAGGCCCGGCGTATGATGAACGAGCGTTTGCTAATAACAGAGCTGTGTTGGTATATGCTATGAAAGACTAATATCGCAAAAATTGAAAGCAAACAACGCGAAATTACCTGAACAAAATGACTTTAACGGGCCTATAAAGAACGGTTGACAACGCTTTATTTCCACAATTTCTTTGGTCTATATTTTCACAAAGGAAATAGTGTCACCAGTTTTCTCATGGATACAAGTCTACATATTATTTAGAACTTATCCTTTTTTTGTGGCTTTGTCAGCTTTCTGTATGCCCTTTAATATACATTACAATAGTACGTTATACGTTATATTATCTGAACATTTCATCTGATAATGATGAATCATCGAACAGTCACTAATGCATTCTAAATGTCCAGATAAGGTTACTCATGATAAAGTGATGATTTAAAAATGAGAAAAAAAATCAGAAACAGATACTCCCTCTGTGTTGAGATATTGTAAAATAGACAGTGAATGCATGGTAATGGATCATTTGCCAGTTATATTTATGTTAGATCAGTTTAAGACTCCTCATATAGCATGATATACTGAACTCCTGATTTCAATTAAGATTTTTACATTATGATATAGCATTACTTAATTGCTAAAGGAAATGGGATTCTCGGGATAATCTACGGGAATTTTTGAATTTTTAAATGCAAGATAAGTGCGCACAGCTGTCAAATATATATGATATATTGTACTTCTAAATTAGCTGTGTTTCTTTTCGAAAACTTATTGTATCTTTTCAACCAATGTTTAAATAACATTTCCAATTAATTTTACAAAAGTTTATAACACCGAACTTGTTCTTTCCATATCCTTTTTATCACACACCATAAAGAAAATGTCAGGTGCGGACAAAAACATTTTAGCTCCCAAAGTCAATATCACTTAGCTAACTTCTCTACCGGGAATATCCCCTTTCCAAATATTGAGTTTAAAGCATACAGGAAAAGAGGGAGTTTTACGTTACCTGGCCGAAATGCTCTAACATGATTATTAGTGGATGGGACTATATCAGTAACACAAGGAAAGACCCCGTCGGCAGTTTTCATTATCACAAATTAAGATGGACCTATCAATTGCTTTGCTCAGTTGAAGCAAAAGAATGGATTCCTCAGTTACACACCTCAAATGGACGGGTTGTATTGACGATGGTATCCATTTTCATCATGAGAAAAGGGGTAAAGAATTCCGTTACAATACAGCCAATGTGACGTTTGGGAGCCTGCAAGAAACAAAAACAACAAAAAATTCTGCATAGGGCTTTTTCTGTTTCTTACGTGCTTCCTAACCTGTAGAACAATGTCATATGATAGCAGGTTCGTATACTCAATTATAAGAGTATGCAACAAAGTCGACAGTGTTTCTTTTTTATGAATATACTGTATAAGACTTCTGCAGTGATAGATTATAATTTGAGAAAACAGATTAGCTTGAATTCATTTGATTCATGCGCTATTCTGCTGTATGCAGGTCTATCTGGGGAACAGACTTGTGTATGGATATTACTTTCAAGAGAGTGGGCTTTATCGTAGGTATTAGCATACTCTCCCCCTCTCCCTACCACCTCTTAATGGAATTATCGCCTATGAAGCGACTGGTGATCGCCGCGAAGACTTGCATATTCCCCTAAAACTGCATCACGTTTGTTGTTTTTACCATAATTTTGTTAATAAATATTCATGACTATACATTCATTGATCATTATTCAATCAAAGAGAGCTCATGGTGAATACTAAAAATGTTCCTATTAATGCAATGAACCCTTCGACAATCTGTTGCCGTACTTGGCACGATTTTGTTGAACGATTCAACTTCCCCCTGAAATTAATCCATCGCTATGTGTTAAAGCCCGGTATAATATATCCGAACTCGAGGGCAGGGCATCCTGCATGTATGCAGCCATAGCGAACAATCACTAAAACGCAGCATTCACTACTCTCGCTGAAAAGATTAAAAATTAGAAAAATTAAAAACTCACTTTTCTTGAAGAAATGGAAACCATTTTTTTTTTTTACCAATATGACTTTTGCTCCGCATTTAGCGCAACACAATCTGATAATATATACCCATCTCTCCCGGAGCACTGGCAATGGTAATTCAACCCGTGTTATTGCAGGACTTAGCACAACAGCGGAGATATAGTCGAAAGCGATCCTAGCGCTATGGAGAGCTGTAAATCCCCTTCGGGCCCGATTCGTCCGATGAATCAGCTATCCGCTTTAAATGCAATCAGGAAAAGCAAAGCTATTAGCATATATCCTCGATATCCGTGATGGACGAAAAATGAGTTTGTTTGAGCCACGCATGCATTCACACAAACGCTAGTCTATATCTTTGCATGTTAGCGTAAAGCAGAGCTGTACACGATTATTATTATGATTAGTCTTATTCTTATTTTTTATTATTATTATCATCATTAGTAGTAGTAGTAGTTGTAGTAGAAGTAGTGTTACGATAATTATTGATATTTATTATTATTAATATAATTCTTTATCATTTTTATTATTATTATTTTTATTGTTATTTTTATTATTGTTATTATTATTTATCATTGTTTTTATTTTGTTTTTGTTTCTGATGTCATCATGATTTATTGGGTTTACACTGCAGGAGATTTCCTCAAAATTTCAAACCAAGCCCAGGTTATTATTCTTAATGATTTCTTTCTTCTGCCAAATTTCTTCTTCTTGAACTTATCATTAAACAATTCACAAAGATACATGTAAAAAGGAAGACATTCATGTTTATTACAAACATTTGCAAAAATATCATTGTTATTTTTGCTTCTCTCCCTGGTAGTATTGCAACTCTCCAACTATAACTGAACTCTGTTTGTCTGTATGCATGTTTTGTATTTAGTTTATATCATGTTAACTTCAATTTTGTAACCTTTATTTTTGTATGTGTTGTTGAATTTTAAGAGAATAAAGAAATGAAATGAAAATATCTTTATATTCAGTCACGACGAGCGGAACTGTCAGCATATCCTAGCTTAACGTGATGACCGAAAAATTATTTAAGGAATATGGCTTTTAAAAGTAGAATAAACTTGAAATGAAATATAAGAAGCATTTGAAAATACGCTCCCCACGGATCAATTATTATTAATTGATAAGCAATTATGAAGAGTTATCAATGCGTAAGGTTGGTTAAGCATTTATTTGAGATCATGGTTAATAAAGGTATGTTTTAAAGTAGCTCTAGGACTATTTGAGACTTTGTACACTTCTTATTTTAACCCCCCCCCCCCTCCGCTCAGTTAAGCAATGAGCAAGTTATTAAGTGCGGATAATATTTCTTGGCGATTTATCAAAACCTGTTGTTGGTTTTCTGTCATGGTTACAAATATTACAATTCTCGGAAAATAGGCATATTTTTATTTAAGGGTCTTGAGGGACCTGGTAGAGGGTAGAGTCATGGGGAAAACGTAGATGTGTTAAGTTCTTTTGTACGTCCTACGATTGCATTTGTATCGGGTACGGTAAGAATGTAATGACAAATAGCCACGTGGGTCCTGAACGAGAATGATTTATACTTAAGAGCCATGACCCATCCTGAACTATCCCATTCCTTCTCATCCATCCCGGCCTTCCTCCTCTTCCTATCTCTTCCGCCGTTCCTCTTTCTCCCCCCCCCCCTCGCGCTTCTTCCCTCCTCTTCCCTTCCTAGCTTGCATCTTTCTGCCATGTCGACACACTGTAGCGGATCTTCCAAGTAAGTGCCTTGTCAGTATCCACAGAATTTGTCTTTGACTTCAGAGCCTTGAACATCCCCAACCCTTTCCCAAATTCCACCCCATCCCACCCTATCCCATCCCCTATCCCCCTCCTTGCATCTAATCTTTTACATATTCGAGGAAAATTTCGACATCAATCTCTGCTGCGCATCTCTCCCGAATCAGCCTCCTCTCCCATTTCATTACCTATATACTTTCCACCATTTTAGTCCACTTCGCTCTCAATCTCTTTAAGACATCTTGCAATAAGTGCTTTGTCAAGATCCACGGACTTTGCCTTAGACTTAAATCTAAACCACCCACCCCTCCACTGCTTCACCCCCCACACACACTCACTAACACCCCTCCTCTATCGCTGTTAAATTTCTGCCGTTCCTAGCACCTTTCTTTCTCAGTATCTGCAGCACATCTTTTAGTAAGTAGCTTGTCAAGAACCTCAGACTTTGGCTTGCTTTTAATGGATCAACAGACAAATTTACGAGTTAGCAGCCATCAGAATAACTACGGTGCTCAGTGATGGGCAAATGCTAGTCCTGAGTGATAAATCTCTTATTAAGTACACTCTGGGGATAGAATGATAAAGAAATAAGATTTTTTTCCTTGGTATGTTTCTTTTTTGTCTGCGGTTCCTTCACATACAAATTAGCCTCAACCTCACCCCCCATGTGAAGGGAGGATGTTCTAAATGAAGAGTGTTCAGCGCGTTATGAGAAGACGTGTAGTGTATATAAAATATTCCCAACACTTTGTTAAATCTAGCTTTTCATTTATTTTACAACAAGTATCTTACTATGATACAGACTGGGGTTCCCCTGTCCTGCTGAAAAAAACAGGGATCGCCGTATCCTCAGATGTTTTGTTCCTCCTGAAGTCAAGGCCATGTTTCACAACTTTAGTCAGAATCTTAAAAAGATATGACGTTCGTATGTTGAAGGCATCAGCAGATGTGAAGTTCGTATGCTGAACGCAGCAGAAGATGTGAAGTTCGTATGCTGAACGCAGCAGAAAATGTGAAGTTCGCTAGCTGAACGCATCAGAAGATGTGAAGTTTGCATGCTGAACGCATCAGAAGATGTGAAGTTCATTCGCTGAACACATCAGAAAATGTAAAGTTCCTATGCTGAACGCAGCAGAAGGTGTTAAGTTCGTATGCTCAACGCAGCAAAGATGTGATAGTCCATATGCTGAACGCAGCAGAAAATGCGAAGTTCGCTAGCTGAACGCATCAGAAGATGTGAAGTTTGCATGCTGAACGCATCAGAGGATGTGGAGTTCATTCGCTGAACACATCAGAAAATGTAAAGTTCCTATGCTGAACGCAGCAGAAGGTGTTAAGTTCGTATGCTCAACGCAGCAAAGATGTGATAGTCCATATGCTGAACGCGCCAGAAGATGTGAAGTTCGTATGCTGAGAGCAGCAGAAGATTTGGAGCTCGGTTGCTGGACGCAGCAGAATATGTGAAGTTTGTATGATGAACGCTTGAAAAATTTGAAGTTCGTGTGGTGGAGGCAGGGCAATATGTGAAGTTTGTATGCTAAATGCATCAGAAGATGTGAAGTTCGTATGCTGAACGCAGCAGCAGATGTGAAGATCGTATGCTGAACGCAGCAGAAGATGTGAAGCTCGTATGCTGAACGCAGCAGAAGATGCAGAGTTCTTATGGTGAAAACATCAGCAGATGTGAAGGGTAATCATTATTACTAGTGTGTGTTAAAATCTAAATTTGAAGCACATAATTTGACACTTTGGTGTCTTTCTTCTTAAAAAAAAAAACCACACACTTGCTTGGTTTCATATAAAACAGTCATTATCGTCACCGAGCACGTAATGCTCTGTTTTCGTATAAACAATGTTATTTTCCTTTGCACTCATCCAAATATTTAAATCACGTTAACGAAACATTGCTCAATTTTTGGATCTTGCAATACAATCTAAAAATAGTTTACAGAGTGTTGATGGTGTCAGTTGAATTCCTTAAATACTCTTGCGGGACGTGCTTTGATGATGTCGTCGGAACATTCCAATAAATCGCTCGGTGCTCCTCGAGTTGAACTCATTCATTCACTTTCAAAGAGGAACGTTACCATCATTCAAATACACTGGGATTATTTTATCACTTATTTAACACAAAAAAGAAAAAATAAAGGTGAAAAAGAGGGTGAAATTACAAAAATGTGCACATGCTACAAAGAATATTTGAGTAATTTGATTAGACTGATAATATTACTGACGGGTTTTATGCTTTGATATCTATATACACACCCCTCACTCCATCCTCTTTCATTACATCTATTTATTGTAGTTATTCATGTCATTTATTTACTAATCCCTTGCTGTAGATGGGCCATTTACCGTTTATTAAAGTATGTAAGTTATTCATTTTATATTTACTAGATTTAAAGGATAGTTATATATCTGAGTAAAAATATTCGACCATGAAATATATATAATTTCCTTACGTTGATATCAGATATGAACTATTTTACTTTCTATTTCATGTGCTAGATTAATCTACTTCTGACTCAATGATAATAGTAATAGTAATAATATTGATGATAATTTAAAAAAATGATAATATTAATAAGAAGAAAACCAATAATGATGATAATGATACTGTTAATAACACTAATAACTAGAAAATGATAAATATATCAAAATTTCATTTTGGAAAAGTGTACCCTTCTTCATAATCAATAAAGCTCTTCACATAATGTCGCATGTACCAAACTATGAGTAATGTCTATTGATAGTTTAGTAGAGTTGAGTAAGATAGGGGAGATGGGGTGATGAAAGGAGAAAAGGAAAGAGCAAGAGAGAGAGAGAGCGGGGGAGAGAGAGAAAGGGAGAGGGGGAAAGAAAGAGAGAAAGAAAATTCCATTAAAATTAGATTTCCTTCTCCTTTTGTGTCATTGCAATAACCTTTATGCCATGTCTAGGCAGGGCTTAAGACATTTTCGAGAACAGAACAACCTGATAAATGCCCGAACGATGACCACGAACGACACACAAATAGCTTTTAATGGATGTTATTTCACAGACCCGTCAGAAAGTTAGAAAATGCAACTGTTTAAATGAAAATGCAAACGGTCGACGCTTAACATGAAGGGCAAGGATCAACGAAAGAGGGAACGCTCTTGTTCGATGATCTAACTACGGGTGTAATAAAGGAGGCAAAAAGGTTATTAACCATTATTTTGCAACACCCACGTATTAGAGTCAATAAATATCATTTGCCGTGCACTGGAAGCGGCAGTATCCAAAACGGCATGAATCAGCGTTGTCAAGTTTTAGCGTTCCCTCCACGTGCGTATTGAGTTCAAAGTATTCAAAGTCTACAGAACATTTAAGTAATGCTACTTGTACTAGATATCGGCAACAAAAACTACTTTTTAAACGTATGAAGGGCGGGAAAAGTGTGCTGAATTACGTTTCTACGTGATGAACAGCATTCCAAAGTACTCATTATGTTTATTTGCTCAGCTTGGGGTGCCCTAAAAGTTTTAGATGACTCGACGCACTTGTTCACGATTAGGAGGGAGCATTGTAGTGCTTCTTGCTGTTGTTACCCTACCGCGTATCGGGGCAGCTCCCGTGACATCACATCTTCATACATCGGTTGCAGCGGTACCTGCTGGCAAGACGCGGGACCCACCTTGCAAAGAAATACTTTATCATCGATGTCCGTCTTACCATCATCAGCATCGCCATCTATGTCGTATTCGCCGTCGACGGCGCTGCTGTCAACGACTGTCCTGTCGCCACCACCAGACAATAGCGTGGCGGGGGAGGATATCGGCGAGCCCGCTACGACAGACCCCGATCAAGCACGACTATGGGAAGAACAAATCAATTTGGTGAGAGATGAGATTCTCAAGAAGCTACACATGGTTAGGCCTCCGACTCCTGAGGAGGTCGCCAGAGCTAACATTTCAGAGGAACGCATGCAAGAAATGTATCGTCTCTATGACCAGTCGGTACAAGAGGCCAACTCTGCGGCAAGTCAATCGACAGTCGAACACCATTCGTCCGCATATCGAGACGAGATACACAGCCTCAGGAGTACAGGTAGAGTCATAATATAAGCATTGCTAATTTTCAGCTTTTTTAAATTTTCTCCTTTTCAGGTACGTCACCAGGCACTTTTTGAATTAGGGTAGGGTGATCAGCTCGCCAAAAGTTTCGAACCAATAATAAAAAAGAAAAACTGGTATTCAAATTTGTATTCAAATAAATGTCAACAAGCAAGCAAGCAATGAAATATAAATATTCAAAACAATACAGGTGGACAAGTTAACAAATAAATAGATGTATACAAATATAAATGAATCAATAAATACAAAGGTGACCATCAACATTTTTGACTTGCCTGCAAGCTTCCAATTTTTTCCAAAAGAAAATTTTGAATGGGGGGATGGGGCATTTACACCTTTCATTTCAAATTATATTTATCTCTTCAGGGGTGTTGGGTGGTATATTTGTTTTAGTCATAAAACCAGCAAGAATATGCCTAATGATTATACAGCTTTTTCTTATGCTTAGAGCCCAATCTTTCACAGATTCATTTGAATGTACTCTCAGAGAAATTGAATTTTAAATCCCATCTATCCGATGGATTTTCATGTACAAGTCGAACAGTCTACAGGCGTAATCAAAATGTACTAATTGTTGTCGTGTGATATCACAGACAGATTTTTTTTTTAATAACTAAGTATCATTGCAAATTTATTCATGTAAGGTGTTCAAAAGTGAAAACATGCCTATATTAAACGTCTTAAGCAGAATATCGAAATGCATGTTTGAGGTTTTACTTCTCGACGTATGGCAGTAAGACAAGGAATGGGGGGGGGGAGGAAAAAGGAAAGAAAAGAAAAACATTACAAAACAAACAAACAAAAAATGTACAGTTTGTAACTTTGCAGGGATCAACATCATTACTGCGAATTCTGATCATCCAAAATAACGCATTAACACAACAACAAAAAACTTGTGTAGATTATGTTTGTGGGTATAGCTATCGTTCTCTACTATAAACTGCAACACACGACACTGGCTAGGTCATTAAAATAAACGCATCTGTTTCCCAAGTTAGCTGGAAAGCACTATTTTTCAACGATAATGGTAATTCACTATTGATCTTGGCTGATCAATTTGCATTTCACAATTCCGAATGAAATACACGACGGATTTATCTGTATAACAATCACTAGACAAGGCTAAATTGTGATTAGTTATAATAATTAAAGGAAAGCTCTGAGTAGTTGAAGAGAAAAAGTAGAGCACCGACTTTTGATCTTCACAGGGGGAACTCACGGGACGCCATGCGAAAGTTTGCACACTCCTTGTGATTTCACAGCGAAATTCACTGTAAAAAAAATGTACGTTGTGTATGCCATTTGCATGAAGATGTGAAATTTGCTGAAACCTATAATTACTCCAAAACCAGTTTCGTAGTTAAGCGGTCACTTTCAGACTATCGTGACTGCTAACATCTTTAATAATCGATATTTTTCGTCATTTTTTCAGATGGTCCTCCGAGTAACAGATCTTTTTGGGATTGGTTTTCTCCGCGAAAACTCCGCATCTTTCTGCCTGTCAAGTTTCCAAAAGGCATACCTCGAACTGTTCACAACGCAACCATGCATCTTTTCATTAATCCACCCGTATTAATAAAGAGGAGACCACGACTGTTGTCCGCATAATTATACAGTCTTCTTGCACCTACTCGGACAAGCGTCCGCACGCCTCGGATGTTTTTTGCCAGCAAGGAAGTCTCGCTCACGAATTCGAACTGGGTGTCGTTTCTGATCAGCAAGGCCGTTGCGATGTGGATGTCGGACCCGACGACGAACCATGGATTACAAGTGGAATGTGATTTGGTATTGACCACACGTCTTTTTGTTAGCGGATATTCAAATGGTCGCGTTCCAGCTCATCGAACGAACCACGAGGACCTGCGACCACGCGTTGACATTATTATACGTAAGGCCTAGAGGCACCGCGGCGGCGGCGAAGCCGGTCTCATCTGCAGAGCAAGCTAGTCGTTGAGCAATCGAAGTGTGGTCAGTACCAGCAGAGCACAACGAGTGCTGTAGGAGACGTAACCTGACAATATCCTTCAGGGAACTTGGGTTCCACTGGATTATGGCGCCGTTGGAATACAACGCGCATTTCTGTGGCAGAGAATGCACAGACCTTTACAATTTGGCGGACACAAACGCCCTTATCCGCGCCCTGATAAGGTTAGAGTACCCGAAAACCTTTCCGCGGCCATGCTGCACGCCTTCGAAGCTTGGATCCCTTCCTGTACTTCCTGTACCTCCATCAATTGGATTTTAATAAGACGGAACCGAGGCTGTACGCGTTACCAGATATGATAGTTGATAGCTGCGGCTGTTCATGACACAACCGTCTTCAGTGAACCATTCGTAAATACAATGTGCGTATACTATATTGTTCATAGTGCATTAGCATGAGCTTTTAATTTATAGGAAAAAAAAGAAGTTACGTTGAATAGAATATTTAATAATTTTAACTTAATCAATTTAAGTAATTCACAATAAATATTGATGCTGGACTCTAGGATTGAGACATAAAAAAGGATGAAAACTGTAATTTATTAATATTTAATGTATAGAAAGAAAAGTTTTTTTTATATTGTGTGTAACAAAATGTTGAATATTGACCAACTTACACAACGGCCTCTCAATTTCATGACTATAAAATTATCTGAATTTACCTTTCTATTGCACTGTCTTACTTTGTGGATCATTGGTTACGACACGATGTAAATGCAGAGTGGGACATGCCAGTAGACAGACAACCAACGAGACCAAAAGCTTTCGTGGTCGACAGCACATGAGACCGACAATGTTGGTCTGGTAAAAACCCCAAAGAAGATGCCAGAAGGCCTACGAGAACGTCTTGTTGCCTGTCGGTCTCGTAGGCCATCTGAAACTGTTCAGAAGGTTCGTTAGATGACATTGTCAGTCTTGTGAGCAACAGGGGTGACTTCATTCTCATGATCATGCCTCTCTACTTTTATTGAAAGTTATAGAAAATTGTCAATGTCTTGAATTATGCATATTCAATTAGATTAATAGGAACTTAAGATCGCAAATATCGCGTTAAACAAAGTAAAACGTAGACGTCAGACTAACTCAAAATAGCTCAAGCCCAGCGTCTTGTTTAAAATTGAGTAGAATGCGGGCCTTCATATCGACTGATATTATCTTGTCAGAAAAAAACCCGACTCGTTCGTTCATGGAACCAATTTGCCTTGTTGATTAAGAGCATAACGATTAATGACTTTTTCTTCCCTTACACTAGAATTGCGAACTCCAAAAAAGGATATATATTTTACCCGAAGCAATTGACATAGAATATTCAATCAAAATATACCATCTCGAGTCAGTGGCGGATCCAGGGGGAGGGGCCCGGGCCCTCCCCTAGAAAAAAAACATGTAAAAACACCCTTTTGGAAATAAAAAGATGGGCCCCTCCTGGCGCTCAAGGGGTGGTGGTGAACATTTTTTTTCAATTTTTGAAGGCCAAAAAAAAAAATTGTGCTCACTACCCCCCACTGAGCGGAAAATCGGCCGACACGGTTTTCAAATTTTCACACGAAGTGGGCCCCTTTTCCTTTTCGGCCCCCTCCCTTGCCGCCGGCTGGATCTGCCCCTGTCTCGAGTAATAGTTGTCCACCTTGAATCAAAGCATGTTCGGAATATAATAACTCAATTGAAACATATTAAGAAACACATATCACATAATATAAATGAGGCCAATACTGTGTCATCGTGATGGAGAATATCATTACATGATATTTGAATTGACAATAGCTATTTCAAAGAAGACTTGTGACAGAACAACAAGTGGTTGCAGAGTTAAGTAGTGATGCATATTTTCTTAACCATCAAGATCCAAAGTTTTAGTGTCACCATGGTCACAGCCACATGATTATAAATGTTCATAGGGAAGCTAACATAAATCGGTTGTGCTCTTCTGATACGCATTGTACACATGGTACAATGGTAAATGCAATGGTACAATGGTAAATACAATGGTACAATGGTAAATACAATGGTACAATGGTAAATGCACTGGTATAATGGTAAATGCAATTGTAAATTGGTGAATGCAATGGTAAAATGGTAAATGCAATGGTACAATGGTAAATGCATGGTACAATGGTAAATGCAATGGTACAATGGTAAATGCAATGGTAAAATGGTAAATGCAATGGTACAATGGTAAATGCCATCATGTGAAAGTTCAACTGCGAGGGTTTAAAAATGTATTTTAGTTGATATTAGTAATTACCTTATTATTTGAAGAAAAGAAATCAAAATAGAAGAAAAAATGCACCAACAAAAAATCCATTTCAATAACAGACACTGCATGGTCGACGTGCCTATACTACCATTTTCTCCATCAGAAATATATACGCGTAATATTGCATTTGCACAAAAAAGTAGATAACTTTTTGTGCTGTACCAACCTTGTAAGGATGTTGTTTTTGTTGTTTTTATTTTTTAATCAGAGCATTATAAAAATCTTAGCTTATATTCTTATGTATGTAGTACCATATGTAAATTATATTCATATATTTTGTTCACAATATTGTAAACTATTGTTTGAGTGTGTAACACTTATCTTGCTCTATTTATACATTGCGTCTCGAGATATTAAACACAGCGGTAATTTCATATGAAAATTGATAACTCTGACTATTACAACATAATTATTATTGCTATTCTTCAAACCTTAATATGTACTCACTTACTTGTTGCTGCCTTTTCCTGAAGTATTGTAATAAATGACTTGTCAGTGTAGCTTATCTTTACTTATCTGTCTCGCAGTACGAAAATGCCATTATTGTATGAATATGTATTTGACAGTGTGATATTTTAGCGTAAGCACTGTTTATCATCTTACTGAAATGTGATAGAGCTTTAATGCATTGGCAGGCGTTTGCCTGGTTTATGAGACACGGGATCGCTAAACATGTGTATACTCGGAACCACGATATTCCAGTTTGCTAGTTTAGATAGCATTAGATTGGATTGTTGCTATAGCAGCGAGATGCAACGAAGATTTTTTTTTAAGATTTCCGACTTTTTGTGAAATCGTGCTGAATGTTATTAAAAAAAATAATTAGGTACATTTACAGAGCCTAAGCTATGTTATGTATTGATGAGCTCAGGGGGGGGGGGTCATTTTTAAAAACACAATTGTCATGAGAAAAGAAGAGAAACATGGACATTATGGTATTATAATAGGGTGATGTGTAATATGAAAGATAGGTTAATGAATGATTGGTGGGAGATGGCGTAGTAGGGGCCCATTCATGTTAGGGCGTGAAAATATCTCAATGGGCCGGGGCGGTTACGGTGACGTCAGAATTGATGAGGAGGAGGGAGGCGCATTATTATGAAGTTGTACATTCAAGAGGCTAAAAACTTAAGTTATATACTTTCCAGAATCTAACAGGTTGTTAGGGGTTGGGGAACTGCCCCATGTCCCCTGCTCCAGGATCGACGCCCCGCTAACAGGGGCATATTCTATTCTTTTCTCCATTTTCTGCGATTCGATGGGAGGGGGGAAGGAATGAGGGTCGCCCCTTCCGATCTGGCGCTACACAAATGACAATGGTCACAACTCTTCTGCAGCTGGTAATTTGTTTCTTTTTGAGCATTCTTAATCTCGTCACAATCGGTATTAAAATATAAGACCAACAGGAGGAACCGAAGTGTGATGGGTGTATCGAATGTATCGAGATACAATGTACGTACTTGTCCTGAGGACGAGTTAGTTAAGTTTTGGAGTGGAAGAACGGAGCTCGAAATGACGATTGAATAAGATCGGTTCCTGAAATCAAACCACTTTGTGTAATTTTGTCGTCTGTTGAGTGACGTAAGGACCTGGGGACAACGGGTAGAGGAGATCACCCGTAACAGAAGCAACCACATTTCAATAGAAAACGAAATCATTCATCCGTTCACCTTTGTTATTCACCAGTTACTCATTCCAAATACCTATGTGCTCTCTTTTTTTCTTCTCTTTTTGTCTGTGATGATTTATTTTTCTTTTTTTCTTTTTTTCTTTTCACAGTTATTCCAATGTATGTAGAATTCATGCTGTATAAAAAAAGTAATTTCAAATACAGTCGTGTTGTATTTTTTATTGTATGTAATGTACTTTCTTGAGGGAGTGATAACTTATTCAATGCAGTTTAATTCAAATTAACATTCCCGTTCTTCTATTTCTTTTTTCATATCAAGTAAGTACTCAACGAACATAATGTGCAGATGTAAAAACACAAATAATTATGAGCGCAAAGTAACACGGAGAAGAATGCTCAAATCCTATCAAGCATTAGCCTGTGTCAGGTAAACAGTACAATATAATATAGGGACAACATGACCGTTGCACACAAGCGTCTTTTCGATTGCGTTATTGAGCGTCCGCAAATTAGTCAAAGTAAATTTAAAGTACGTCAATTTCAATCACTTTTTGTACGGTATCACTCTTACGTTGCGCATCCAAGACAGCACCAGTCACTGACGCAGTCCTACGTCAGACGAATGACGCCTCGGACATAGGAGCCAGTTCGTAGATACAATCTGCGCATGGGCTGATGAAGGTCATTCATTTTGTACCAAAATAGTAAGACCCGCCGAGACGAATACTGGATACGTGCTAATGAAAGTTATTTATTATTATTCATTTATGCACTGTCTGTACACTGACTGTACACTGCATGTACACTGCATGGAACACAGGAGGGAGTATTCTCCTCAAGAGGGCAAACAAGAGGTATTAATGAAGCACATCCACGAATATGGCATTGACTATTCTAAAATGCACAAAGTAGGACTACCCCATGTGTAAAAGATATGTGGGTATGTTCAGTTATTTGTACGATATGCTTACTACGAACTGGTCGATCACGTCAGAATAGTATAAATGTAAACTGAAGATAGTTCATATATATCATATTCTGTGGTAAAAGTGCTTACTGGATATTTTACTCATCCATTTCACGTTATAAAAGGGCAATATAATTTTGGTATGAAATCCATTTGAATAAAAGTATTTGTACAATCAAAATAAAATGCCGGTGGAAGTTTGAAAGCAGCTTAAAAAGTGATGATAGGTATGAATGTGTGAAATTTGTGATTATTAAATTTGTATTAATCTCAAATCTACGCACTGATCATTCAATTATGACTTATTGTGGAACAACCCCAGTGCTATTCAGCACTGACATCTACATACCATAAATTTACCTTTCCTTTCCCATAAAGTACTCCGTAATACATAATAAAGGTGTGTTTTTCTTTAATTAGATGTACCAACAATTTCTGCTCGATTAATAATACTTGGATGGCATATGTCACCCACCCCTCCAGTTTCGAATTCAATCCACTGCCTACGGGAATCGAGTGTTTGTTATATCAGAGTCTGTGGGAATGGGATAATTCAGTAGTCAGTGGGTTAATATTCATTACAAATTGTTTACTATTTTCTTCTTTTTCTTTTTCATCTGCAAAGCGAATTTTAAGACAGAAGTGTCCGGGCTCCGATAGAGATATTGCTATTTCATCATATCTCACTATACAGATCTTCCAAAGATATATGCGGATATTGCAACAACAAAAACAGCAACAGGTACAAACAAACACACAAACAAATTTGTTAGCCACAGTTGTTTGACTTGGTTGAGAGTATAGGCTCCTTATCCATAAAAATATGACTATATTTTAATGATACCAGCGTATATCAAATGCATATTTGTCATAAGAATACAATTATTATAAATGGTATAGATTTTGGGTCAAAGACCAT
Source organism: Mesocentrotus franciscanus (assembly GCA_037976565.1). Classification (NCBI taxonomy): domain Eukaryota; kingdom Metazoa; phylum Echinodermata; class Echinoidea; order Camarodonta; family Strongylocentrotidae; genus Mesocentrotus; species Mesocentrotus franciscanus. The sequence continues at coordinate 18,849,841 of CP137674.1, read as the reverse complement.
GATCTTGCAGCGACACAATATTAGGTAATGGGAGGATGTTGGCCCAGTATTGGCTATGCCTTTTTCAATTATTGTTATTTTTAATTTGTATTATTATTTTTTGGGGGAGCGCCCCTGTCCTTGCCTCGTTCTGTTTTACGACTTTGGGAGAAGTTCACGGGGTTGTGCGCTCACGGAACGTACAAGAAACAATTACAAAAGTGCCCTCAGGAATTTGATATGGTAAATGATTTATTTCTTCCCCTTTTTCCGGCAAATCTTTTATAGTTAGCTTGTGGTTGACATCTGTTTGGTGGTGAAAATGATGCAGTCAGGAAGCTCTATGAAGTATACCTTTGAATTATTAGAATTAATGGCATTCCATCACCTTTGTGACACTGGAATTGGGGGAGAGGTGAACAGGTGATGAACTTAGAGAAGAATTACCAAATGACAATATCAAGTAGACCGCAATGATCGCACAGGGAGACGGGAAAGGGGGTTATGGCTTTGACAACTGGGCAAACATTTTAAATGGCACAGATCTTTCTGAAAGAGAGACAGGCAACGATCTATGAGAGTTAGAGGGAGAGAGAGAAATAGGGGGAGATGAAGACCGAAAAGATATCGTTAACAGATTGCTTTAAAAAATAAAAAAATAATAAACGTTGCTTATAAAGCGCCTACCACCGAAGTTTCTACGCGCTATAACAAACAAAATAGACTGATAAACAATTATATTTTAAACAAAACAAAAAAGTGCAAATAAACCTTAAAATTACAATACATATGTAATACACATTAATGTGAACAGAGTAGTTTAATCATCAAATGCAATTTTGAATAAATGTGTCTTAAGACAAGTTTTAAACTGGTTAACAGTTTGACAGTTTTTGACATTTAAAGGGAGTTTGTTCCAAAGTTCAGCAGAAGCTTTGCAAAAAGAGCGATGACCTATATAGCTATACCTTTTGAAACCCATACTTCATACCTTTAGTTCATAATTATGTCCCCCTCATCTTTTGTTGGTTCTCATAGTAGTTAGACTGAGAGGGCGCCGTATAGACCTTGATAAAAACTTTTCATTTTTTTTGTCAGCAAAAGAGAAAAAAAGAGGGAGAGAGACTAGTAAGACATTGGAGATTATCGATTCTTAGTGTGTACAACTTTCCCTCCAAAATATATAATTTGTGTATTTATTGTCTGACTTATTTCATGTTACCTTTTAAAGATTTGTTTCTGTTTATATTCAGGCACACTTAAAAATAAATGTTAATCTTCCTCTATTAAAGTATTGAAGTTACCACAAGTTTGTTTACATGCATTGTAAGATGATTTTGTGCACCTTTTTCTTTATTATTTTTATTATCATCATCATTATCGATATTATCATTATTGTTATTATTATCATCATATTAGTGTTATTATCGTTATCATTATCATAATTAGTATTATTGCGCAAAACAGGATCGAGTCCGCATATTTTTTCTTGAAAATATTTGCTTTAAAAAGGGCACCATGGGTTTTGAAGTGCAACCTAATACTGTTAATAAGTCAGAGTGTTTTTCTTATCAGTCTGGTTATGCCGAGGAAAGCTGTCTTCTGCAGGTCGTACATGCGAAGATAAGGGGAGATCTTGGTGATGCAGGCTCCACTCCTTTCTTGACCATTCATGTTTGTCCGATGATGAATGGGATGTATTTTCGTGCTGTGCGATATACTCCATCTGAACAAGAGTCGGGCTTTCTGACACCAAACGCATGAGTCTTTCTGGTTCTTTCCAACCCAGCATGCAGGTGTCATCTGCCTCTACTTTGAGAACTGATTTTTTTCCTTCTCTCCAATGCACGGGTTCTTATCACCTGGTCTTGAATGGCAAAGATGAAGCCCTCAGTTTCAACTGTGAGACCGCCCGACTCGAGCCCTATGCGGGTGTCCTGTTGGTTCACAAATAGTCGATGTGACTGCTTTTTATGATGCCCATGGAGTTGTTCTTGTAATTTCTGCTGAAAGGATTTCGAGTTTCACTTTCTCTTTCTCACCAAACGGCAGTGTCACTTGAAGTTGTTCCAGTATGACTGATGCTTGTCTGCTAGAGGAGTAGATTGCTTGACTTTTGTTATTATTATGACGATGATAATCATTGTTATTATTATTATAATTATCAATCAATGTAATTATCAGCAGCAGCAGCATCATAATCAGCATCAGCATTAGCATTATTTTCATTATCATTTGTAGTTAAAATCACGAAAGTCAGTCAGTCACGAAATAATAAAGAAAATAAATGAGACAAGTAGACAAACCAGGTTGATTAGTTTAATCTAAAGGCTAACAATTCAGATGACAGACGCTATTGGTTTGAACACTATCAATGGCGCGGATAACATTGATAAAATCACACTTCACTGAGAACCATCTGACCTTATTGATTTGACCATGCTAGCGGTAGAGCCTGACATTTGGAAAGGTCATGGACAATAAAGACTTTCAAAAGACAATCTTGAAGCAATGACAAACAAATCACAAATCAATTCAATAGAAATAGTTAGCACCATCGATAAACTCGATTAACGTGGTTTCAAAGGAAACAAAAATGTGTCTTTATAGAAAGGTGGCCCTTCTTTACAGGTTTGACTGTACCATATTTTAATGAACAATTACTTGCTCTAATCATTAGAAAATAAGCTGAACTAAAGAAGAACTGCGTTTGATGCCCCCCCCCCTCTAGAGCTTAATTAGCACTTCAATATTTGGAACTGGTAATATAATTGTTTCAAACCTAATATACAGTATAACATCAATATGCCGAAGCTAAAATTTCGATATTATATTACTGATTGATGTGAAAATTTCTAAAGCAAATTTAAACAACAAAAACACATTGTTACTTTAACCGTTTAAGTATCATAACAATTACAATATTTGTTATCAATAACAACAAAATGTCCTGTCACCTTCCCGAAACCAAAGTGATAACTGTTGGCAATCAAAAAGAATAAAAACAGAAATCAAGAATAGCTGCTATGCAACTATCTCAACATGACACAAAACGGGACCATGTTTAATAGCTTAGCCAAGATTTCGCTAGCCAAGACTACAAAGGATTGTAATATTTTTTTCTTCGATTCGACACTTAACGATTTTCTCAGACGAAAATTTTCCGTGCTTCATCATTTACCAAAATTATTTAAGAATTGATACCCTATGCAAACCGGCTGAAAATACCTTTTAATGTAACCGCACGAACTCGTCACATCATTCTGACTGAGATAGATCTAGACTTCTTATAGATCTAGATATAGATCTAATTATATGATTTAGCCTTTTTACAGGACCATGCACTCACTGAACTAGTTGATTAGACAAGAAAGAAGTAACTTTGAGAGTAGAGCCTACACAGTGCTACCCTAAAGTTAGACCTAAAGCAAAACCAAACCTTGGTCAGTATTAACTTAATACAATGCCGTTGGTCCATAGGGCATAGACTCTGCCAGAAATTGATATGAATTATGTCATTCTAATTGGACTTCTGCCGAAAGGGTGGGTAGCGTCGCGTTGACTGGAACGCGACCATTCGTCCAAAGCCCCGGTTTTGCCAAAAGGGTGTGTTAAAAAGAGAGATGGAGAAGCAGAACTATCCGTTTATCGTACTTTTAGGTTGCTTGAACTATTTTGTATTATTGGAATTGTTTCACACAAAATAACTACGTGAAGTCAAACACAGAAAGACACGAACGCAAAACCGGGGTGGGGGGCTTTGGACGAATGGTCGCGTTCCAGTCAACGCGACGCGACACTCCCAACACACCCTTTCGGCAAAACCGGGGCTCAGGGGCGGATCCAGCCGGCGGCAAGAGAGTGGGCCAGAAAAAGGGGCCCACTTCGTGTGAAAATTTGAAAATCGTGCCGGCCGATTTTTCGCTCAGTGGGGGCCATCTTCTTCTTTTTTACAAAAAGGGTGTTTTCACCTGTTTCTTTTTACTAGGGGAGGGGGCCTGGGCCCGCGCCTCCCCCCCCTGGATCCGCCACTGGAGGGGGCATTGGAAGAATGGTCGCGTTCAAGTCAACGCGACGCGACGCTACCCACCCTTTCGGCATAAGCCTTCTAATTGCCTATGTTATAGAGAAATGTGGTACATTACATAAAGGAGCTGCTTAGTACCTTGAATCATAAGTAAAGCGACTATGATACATTCTAACTTGAATCAGGAATCTAAAATAAAATTATTTCAGATTTCCCCCAGTAGGCTAGTCAGGGACCATGCATGCAAAATGTAACACTTAATCCTCTAACACTAACAGTAACACGGTTAGTTCTAATAGTTAGACCTAGACCTAGTCTAGTCTAAAAAAGTTAGACATCTCTACTCTAGATCTAGGTTTACATTGATTTTCGCCTGAAGTTACACAAAAAAATAAAACGTTGCCAGTAAATTCTTACTTTTAAGGTCGCAGGTCGAAAGGATTGGTCATATTGATAAGCTACATAGCCCTTTGAAGATTACCAGAATAAGAAGAAGGTTGTCGCACTCGCAATTCATATTGCCATATCACATCGTATGACCTCAACAAAAAGTGGTTGACATATTTCTGCAGCTGGCAGGGATGTGACATGTGGATGTGGAGCTGGCATGCATGCACTGCATTATTTTTTGAAGTTGTGCTTTGCCTTACTGTAAATACTCTTATGCAATATATTTTAACAAAACGACTGAATAAAACCTATGTCAAGTGTTTATAAGCGCATCCGAAGCGCCCATTTACCTCTAGTGACTTACCTTACCCATCCTCAGATACAAAGAATATCACCTCCACTCAGTATAGTAATATATGTGGAAGCTATATAGAGTGCCCTCTACGAATAATATTTCTTGGCGATTTATCAAAACTCGTTATTTTTGATGCATCTATATCAGGTACAATAATGATAAGAGGGTAATGACAATGTGCTGCCACGTAGAACCTGAGCAAGCATAATTTGTACTTAAGAGCCATGAACTATCAGTTAACTATCTCATTCCTTCTCCCCACTCCCGCCCCCCTCCCTGTCTCTACAGCCCCTTCCTCTTTCTCCCCCCTCCTTGCGTGACTCCCTTCCTCTTCTCTACCTAGCCTGCACCTTTCTGCCATGTTGAAAAGCGCATCTTCATAGTAAGTGCCTTATCAATATCCACATAATTTTTTCTTGACTTAAATATAGTGTATACATTTAGCAGCCAACATCAAATTCTGTAGAACTTTGCAGGAATTATGAATATGTCACGTATGTCCTATCTGTGAAATTTAAACGTTAGCAGTGTCCTAGTATTCAAATTATGCAAGGAAACCCGTTTACTTTCTAGACTTCACTGTCAGACACTTTTGAGTGACTGACTGACTTTTTTTTCTTTGGTAATAACATACATAACATGAGCTGTAAAGGGTATACATGAACATTTTTCTACATCAATAACCCACTTCTTATAATGGCCAAAATTAAACTGATTGAATCTTTGCACAACACAAAACGTACGGCCATTCGGTACAAGGGTCAGAAAATCAGACCATTTAATTAAACGACCGCGATCGCTAAATTCAATTCGACAACTAATGGTCTTTATTTCCCACAAAAAGACATTTTCAAGTCCTTTTGTTTTGAGGGAAGTTCTAAATTAGTATTATCTTTCAAATGCCGTTGGAATTTAACCTTTTCATTTTTTAGCCTGCAAATGGAACATGGTATAACTTTAAGAAGCTTAAACAACCCCAGCCCTATCCCAATCCCATCCCATCCTACCCTATCCCATCCCATATCCCCCTCCTCTTTGGATCTAATATGTCAGATATTCTTGGCAAACTTCGACATCAATCTCTACAGCTTATCTCTCCCGTATTACCCCCTTATTACCTATACGTTTTTCACCATGCTAGCACCCTTCGCTCTCAATCTCATTAATATGTTTAACGTATCTTGCAGTAAGTGCTTTGTGAAGATCCACGGACTTTGTTCCATCAGCCCCTCCACCGCTTCCTCCCAACAGCCCCCTCCTCCTCCACCCATCCACACCCCCCCCTTCTCCTCCATTACATGTACATTTCTGGCACCTCTTTATCTCAGTATCTGCAGCACATCTTTCCAGTAAGTACCTTGTCAAGATCCTCAGACTTTGGCTTGCTTTTAATGGATCAACGGAAAAATTTACGAGTTAGCAGCCATCAGAATAACTACGGTGCTCAGTGATGGGCAAATGCTAGTCCTGGGTGATAAATCTCTTATTAGGTACACTCTGGGGGTAGAATGAACGAGAAATAAGCGTTTTTTTTTCCCCCTTTGGTATGTTTCTCTTTTTTCTATGGTTCATTCGTAGGGATATGAATTAGCCTCAACCTCATCCCCGTTGCGAAGGGTGGATGTTCTAAATAGTGAGTGTCCAGCCCATTATGAGCAGACGTGCGAATTAAATATACCCAACACCTTTGTGGATCTCGCTTTACAATTTTTTAGACATTTATCTAAATATGAAACAGACTTGGGGCTCCCTGTCTCGCTGAAAAACGGGGATCGCCGTATTCTCGGATGTTTTTCCCCTCCTGAAGTCAAGGTCGTGTTTCACCACTATAGTCAGAATCCTAAGAAGATGTGAAGTAAGTCTGGTGAAAGCAGCAATGAGAGTTCGTTCCCTGTTCAGGACTCTCATTTTCTCATATTCTGTGGTTATTTTTGTTTCCCTTTTCATTCTAAAGGTTCTGTTTTCGAAGAATTGTCTCTAACCTTAGGCTATACTCAGGTTAATGTTTTAGCTTGTCTATGGGTCCGATTGTAATAATTATGTTAGTATGTATCTTGCTGCCCTGCCTCTTCTTACGAGTTTCTCCCCCTTCTCTCCCTCTCTCTCTCTCTCTCTCTCTCTCTCTTTTTTCTCTCTCTCTCTCTCTCTCTCCCTCTCTCCCTCTCTTTCGCTCTCGTATAGTAACTCTGACAGGTAAAGTAATGTATATCTACATTGGAAAATCCCACATGGATGGCCAGGAGTACTTCATGCGATCATCCATGATTCTACTAGAACAGTAACACTTATACCAAAGATAATGTTTGGCTTCCTTATCATTTCATAGCTAAACCATTAGTCCCGGTACCTCTTTTCCCTACGTCGTCTCTTCTCTCAATTTCATAATGATTCGTTCGACTCCCCAATGGATAGTTATTTTAAAAAACTCGCGAAAATTGGTTCGCGCAAAAATGTTCAGTTTTGGATCGGAGCAAAGTGCATATCAGGCATTAATTGGAGTTATCAATAATTAATTTGAACCATCAGTTGATCTTTGGTCCTACATCTGCAGTCGGGCACCCCCTACTCCTCCCCCACACGTACACACACACACACACACGCGCACGCGCGTGAATGCACACTCACATAACACTGCAGATTATTGTATTTTCTACACTCAATTTCCATTTTGATAGAATGTAATGCAATACAGAAGATAGAAGATAGAATACAGAATACAACAATTTTTCATAAAAAGAGACATAAAACCTCATTTTATACAATCATGTCATTTAGTTCCTTTGTTTGGCACACTTCTTCCATCTAACTTTTGTGAAACGTTGCTGTCTGTAGCGCGTGGAAACCATGCAGTATAAAGGCATGTCAATATATTTCAAATTCATGTTTAATTGAAGAAAACAAAGCAATGACTTGGTCAATAAATATGTTTCTTTTTCTAAATTTCTAATTCACCGTGAAACACTTTGTCTCTTTGGTCTTGTGACTTTTAAGATAAATTATGAATTCAAAGAAGAAAATAACTACATGTTACGATATATTCCTGTCCCTACATTCAATCATTCCAAAACCATCCACCAAAAATGGCTACTGATGTACATGATCTGTGTTGGCGATGGGGCAGTTGCGCATGCAGCACTGGGTGACCCTAGTGCAGCTTCTCCTTGAAGGGCCAGGAAAACTCATTAAAACTTGCTATGCATGTTATAAGAAAGGGGCTGCCAAGATATATTTACTGAACCCCCTGTCTCGGAAGGATTCCGCCCCTCTAATTTGTCAACTTGTTTGTATACGCCACTGGGGTTTATGCACAACATATGTTTTAAGATCAAATTATAATTCAAATCAATTATTGATAGTTAACAGACTAATGCAATAACTGCCTGATTTGCACTTTGATCTTATCTAAGGCCGAGGCGTTTTTGCTCAAAACAATTTTAGCGAGTTTTTCGAAATTGGCCAGTGCTCACTCAAGCGATAAACATTGTCAATACTTTTAATGCCATCCCATTGAATAGGCCCTATCCTATAATTTAATAAGAAAAAAATTCATGCCGATATCATGAAATTGAAATTTTTGAGGATATTTTAAAAGTATGTCTTTTTTTCAAACGCACTGTATATATATATACATCTTTATTTTTTAATTCCTGTATGTGGCTGTCTGTATGGCTCTTGTACCGTACGTCTTTGAATCTCGCGGTTTTTTTAACTCACATTTTTCTTGTTCTCTCTCTCTCTCTCTCTCTCCTTTCTTCTCCCCCACACACACTCTCTCTTTCTTTCTCTCTCTCTCTCTATCTCCCTTGATCTCGAAATCCGCGGTTATGTGCATGTTTTAAGCGAGAACGCGGCTTGCCGCTCACTGTAAACGACGGCGACCCCGCTAACTATAGACACAATCCGCATCGCTGCGGTGGGAGAGAATATACAAAAGAAGTCAAAGAATTTGATCCGATGTCGCTGAACCTACGTTGCCATGGCAACTCGAGGAGGGCGAAAATGGCGCCGGATGAATTGGCGAAGATGCAGAGTTTTTGGACGGCGTGCTCCGTCAAGGCAGACATTCTCTCTATTGCTGCGCTTCTTTCCAGGTTTACCTTTTGCGGTCATTTGTTGTTCTTCATCTTTTCCTTGAGTTTTGATCTGATCATCCGTTCTAAACGGTTTTTATTGCTGCCTGACACAATGTCATTTTTCAGTCGTTTGAATCAGTGTCGAGTATTTTCGATATCTAGTGCATAAAAGTCACCCCCCATCTCTCTCTCTCTGTCTCTCTCTATATAGATAATATATCTTTCTATCGTTGTCTCCCTTACCCTCATTATTTCTTGTATTTGTCTCTGTAATATTTTGATGTTGTCATTGATCGATTTCAATCTGTTTGAACATTCAACTTTATTATTTTTCTCTTCAAGAAGGATCATATGAGTTCTCTTTTTCTTTTGAATTAAACTTAAGACATTATCATGAACTTACCCTCTTTGTTACTCGGTCTTTGAATAGATTCACAAATAATTCATAATATTTTTTTGTTAAGTTCATGCTAACTCATAATGTTTTGCTCCATCAAAAATCATGCTCCCCAAGGTTATTCCACTGGTCAGTACCTCTCGATTCCCCAACCCCCTTTTCCTCCCCATCTCTCTCTCTCTCTCTCTCTCCTCTCTTTCTCTGTGGCTTCTCCAGCTTTCTTCATCTTCGTTCTCCATCTCACCATTTCCTTTCCACAATCCACACTGCCATCGAAATCTCCGAAAACTCGATGAATTATGCAAACAGTTTTGGCTTCTCATGGCGCTGCATGGAACCACTAGCTAGCAGGAGTCTTTAACCCAAACCCGACAACATTTTCATTGGACATTTTCACGATCAGACACGCGCGCGCCGTAATCCAATCCGCGCTTCGCTGACAGCACGGCGTAGATGGTGTTTGTATACGCGAATGTAAATTGTTAAGATCTGCCGCATCATATATCGAGCAAGATGAATTAATATTTCTAGGGTAGCTACAAAGCACGATTTCTTTCTTCCATTCTTTCTCTCTCTCTCTCTCTCTCTATATATCTATATCTCTCTTCTTTCTTTCATCGTAATTTACTTTCTCTGTGCGTTAATTTTCTTATTCTTTCGCCGTACCCGCTGTTTATTTATGGTATCTTGAACTTAACAAAATGTTAGTGTGTTGCCCTGCCTACCGTTTCTTGTTTTGTCCTTCCTTCATTTCTTTCTCTCTCTCTCTCTCTCTCTCTCTCTCTCTGTCTCCGGATGTGTCTTCTGGTTTATCTTTGGGGCACATGTTTGCTCTAATTTGTTGATATTTTCCATACTGTTACCTACTTTATTATTTTCATTTCATTTGTATCCTACTTCTTTCTTCCATTCTTTTTGTTTGTATTTCAGCTGTTTATCTAAATATATATACGTTTATTCACCACAATTACTTCTTTAATATAATTAAGATCAGTCATGAATTGTCGCTATTTATATAATGCATAATGATATATATGATTTTCTGTATTTGTTTGTTCTATTTGAATTGTTGTTTTTTTCCTATTTTTGTATGTCCTCAATCAGGACCATGATGAAAAACCGCTGAAATTACCCGTTTATCATTTATCAGATTTTCCTCAAACTTCGCAAAGATCTGTTTTTCTCTCTTTTTCTTTGTCTTTTCTCCATTTTATATGAATATATAAGGGCTAAAGAGACAGGTGTCCGCAATTAAATATGTGTAGATATATATATAATACTTCTTGAATTATTCAACACTAGTAAATTTGTGGGAAAAAAGGAGAATAAAATATGTATGGAATGCTCTGTAATTGTATTATCGTATGATTTATCATAGAAACTGAAAATCCCATATGCTTGATTGAAGGAGTTGAAATTTTGGATTTATAAGATGCAGATTTGACAACTCTCCCCCAACCAGAACAAAATAATCTAAGAATCAATTCGAGGATTTTTATTTAAAACAAATTTGCTCAGATGCAACAATGGATTATGTCTGCCTTGTGCCACAATTGATTTTTCACGGTATCTTTCGATCGTATTACAGCGAGTTCTGCTCTGGGAAACAAGCAACAAATGTCTTTTCAGAACAACCTCCTAAAAAAAAGATAAGATATCTTCAATATCACACTAGACGGCTATATGTCGGGAAAGATATATTACTCCGGTAATATATTGTGCACTAATTATGATAAGATAGGATTATTATGCCCCAATCCTTCGTATACATCACACCAATAACAACGACGACAAACATCAGCTTTCAACCAAAATGGGCTTGGTTTTCTGACAATAACGTTTTATGTGACCTTACTAAAAATGCTTCTTTCCGGTATTTTATTGAGTGATTTTTAACCTGTGATGTTATATTTATTGTGAAATTCAAATACTTTGGGCTGCAGTAGAGTATTGTTGATTTTTTTACAAAGCCAATTATATCTTTTCGTTTTTTGTTTGTTTTGTATATATATTTCGGTTCAACAGCTGCTGGCCTAAAAGTATTGCTAAGATTATTTGTTCGAGTCCATATAATAGTTAAATGATCTATCGGAGTGTACCTTAATAAGAAAAGAAAGTAAGTAATGCAAATTCTCGAGTCATAAGATTATCATGAGGTAAGTGTGAAAAAATGAAAAAATGTCGTAGTTGCGATATGAAATAATATTTTCTCATAGTTTTATTAAATTATATAAAAAATTAAGTATGCCTTCGCAATTTACTTTGGAGTGTTACCTTAATATCTCGTGAATATTGGACCCATTACATATAGATATTAATGTTAGACAAAAAGGTTGTTTTGAGGCCGAATAGACGATTGAGAAGAGGCGCCATTGTTAACATTTGACTACCATGTCTTTACAGAGTTACTTGGGATTTATGAGTTAATATCACACGCGCATATGTGCCAGTGTTAAGTTTCAGGAACTTCGGAACGTAAGGGTGTCGAGTTAGGGTGTCAACGTATAGGGTATCGGAACGTAGGGTACCGAAACATAGGAGAGTCAGAATAAATGGGTATCGGAATATAGGGGTGTCGACTGGGGTGTCACAAGATAGAGGTATCGGAACGCAATTGTGCCGAAACATAGGAGAGCGAAAATGCATGGGTGTCGGACAATAGGGATGTCGGAAGATAAGTGTGTCGGAACATGGAATATCGGAACATAGGAGTGCCTTATCATATGGTTGTAGGGATGAATAGGTGTCACAACATAGGGCATTGTAAGGTATAAGTGTTGGAACATAGGGCGTTGTAAGGCTAAGATGTCCGAATAGAGAGTTGTTAAAGGAGAACAAAAATCATAACAGAGGGCGTTGTAGGCTAAAGGTGTCGGGAACAGAGGGCGCTGTAAGGTACAGATTTTGGAGCGTAGGGCGTTGTAAGATATATGTGTCGGAACATAGGGCACTGTAGGGTATAGGTGGTGGAACATACGGCGCTGTAAGGTAATAGGTGTTGGAACATATGGTGTTGTAAAGTATAGGTGTTGGAACCTAGGGCGGTGTAAAGTACAGGTGACGGATCATAGGACATTGTAAGGTATAGGTGTGGGAACATAGGGCGCGGTGTTAAAGGCATAAGTGTGGAAACATAGGGCGTTGTGTTAGACGCATAGGTGTCGGAACATAGGGCGTGGTGTTAAGGGCATGGCTGTGGGAACACAGGGGAGTCGTAAAATAGAGGTGAAAGAACAGCGGGTGACAGTACATATGGCTGTCGATCAGAACATGGGCTGTCAGAACCCAGCGGTTTAAGAAAATAGTTGCGGCATCCTTTATCTCTCATTCATTTACATATTTTCCATGCTCTTCACGTGTATCCTTTCTGTCCTAACCTACCCCCTCGTCTCTTCTCCCTTTATTCTACTTTCATGGGCTCTTCTGCACCCTTAGGCCCTTCCTTAACGCCACCCATCTCCTCCTTGCCATCTCGACTTCGGAGATTCCCTCGTTGCATCTCGTTGCATCTGACTGTATGCTTTGCTCAATCGAGTAATAAGCACACGCGTGCAGCCGAGCCGAAATTATTTTCTCCGCACTCGCCGTGACTTTCGGGTTTCACTGCCGTCTTGTACTCGGGAAGGCCCCTGAGTTAAACAAACCGTGAATAACCAAGATCGATTATTTTGAGCCAATACTGCGTGCATCCCACCAAGGTCAAATCGTTCCCTCCCTTCACTCACAGTCTCGGAGTAGCTGTGTCAAATAAATCAAATTCACGACCATCTTCAGATTCAACCAAACTGTTTATTAGCAAAACAAAGATTTCACAACACTCTTATGGAATTTGCACGTCGATGTGGGAGATGACGATTGGCAATGATCGTGCTATTTTTGCATTCAGAATGAAACTGTTTCGGAGTTATTCGAAATAGTTGGGCGTGTAGTGAATATGAAGTATTGTGTATTATTAGGTTTAAAGTGATAAATATATAATAAACTGATTAAATCTTGTTGAAAATCACAGACAAGAAAACCCACTGCACACTGACATGTGTATATGGGACTTCACGAACTTTGGGGATCAGAATTTGATGCAAAGTTGTGAACTAGCAACATTTGCAATACAAAATCACTTCAAGGACACCTTATATATTTATATAAATATATTTTTGCTGCTTCTGTATTCATTCACATGGGGAAACATATTCCCCTTGGCAAACCTTTGGTTGATAAGAACTTTGCAATTGCAATAAATCTAAATCCAGGCTTAAACTTAATTTCAAGTAGGGTTTTAGAATGTTTCTTCTTGTCTCGCTGCATTAAGCACTTGATATTGATGCTCCCGTCATGCCTAAGAGAGATGGACATCGAAGTGAACTAATTTCAGTCCAATGATCGATTTTAGTTAAGTATTTTTATTTCGAATACTTTATCCAAAAACATTTGTACGACTGATATTCAAGTCTAGATATATAGCAGTATAAAAAAGACATATTTACCAGAAACCAACAATGTCTTTTTTAGACATGTTAGAAAGGTCATCAATTCGCATGTCTGAATATATGTCCAGAGCATGAATATCTGCGAGCAAAAATTGAACCCAAAGAAGTGACACAGTACTTTATTTGTTTACTTATACTGGATTTGAAATGAAGCTTTTTCAAACAAATAATCGATTTTAGTTTACTCTTCGGATTTCAAGCAATTTATGTACGATTGAGATGCATATTTACCAGCGTATAACAAAACAAAAAAACTGGAATAAAGAAGTATGTTCACCAGGGAACAGTAGACGTCATCAAATAGGCCATCGATTAGCTTGTCGCATGTTCCCTTTCCAGCATTATATCTATGAGCACAAATTAACCCTAATAAGATATACCTCACTGACTTCCAGTGGCGTATACAGACTTTGACTTAAGGGAGAGGGGGACAAAATATTTCAACCTAACGTTAAACTATTAGTCAGGAGAGTCCTGGTTTTGCATTCCAGGGATGATGGCATCACTCAGAATGATTTATTTGAGGAAGAAAAGTAATGTCGTTTGATAATAGTCTACACTTTCTGCGTTCCATTTTAAACCCCCTTCCCCCTCCTTAATTCCAATTCGCCAGTCTTGACGTACTCTGAAGGGGGGGAAAGTACAACTTTTTCCTGGGGGATGAAGATGGTTGAATTTGATAAGACACTTTCTTCGATTATTTGGATCTACTTCAGCGCGCTCGACACCAAGGTCAAGTGTATTTACATGCATTATATTTAACGCCCTATTTACGCTGAAAGGGCAGATTGAGCTCTGGCAAAGGTGACATATACTTTATTAGCCTCCCCATTGTTTTCTTTGTCGTGAAGAGAATATAACAGTAGCAGAATGTTTCATGACAAAATATTTGTCTTGATGTGCTGTTTTGTTTATGATATGAGAACGTGGCACCAAAGTTGGGAATAGTCCGTAGACGTTGGAAAGAAAATCAAAACATCTGCCGGCTAATTTGAATGTCTGGAAATCTTACTTACTTATGACATTATGTATCTACATCTTTATTTATCTGCTTAGCTAGTCTATCTATCTTTGTATCTCTATATTGGATACAATGATGTACCATATTTAAGGATTTTCAACATTTCTTTCTCCACTAACGGCAAGAAATGACCCACATGTATATCATGCTTTATTGTAATTTGCTGTTGTTGATTGAATTTAAAAGCGCTTATTATGCACATTAAATAATTTCATTTATTTATTTGTACCTATGTTTTATGTTTCATGTTGCACTGTATAAAGCGCAGTGCAGTCTGCACAAAGATTGTGTATCATGGAATTTTCTCCTTCTCGCTCATTCTCACACTTCTGTCCTCTCGCTTACCAATGACTTGAAACAAACTGTTAACCCATTCACGAATTCCAATTAGGAAAGGGTTTTAAAAAATACTGTTAAGTCTGTCTTATGTAGGTTCACCTTGCCAAGATGTAACACTGTCAATTTTTTTTTTCTTCTTCACATTCCGTAATGAAATACTTAACGATTTTGCTTTGTACTCACTGAAAACGAATTTCCTTTTCGCTCCTCATTGTTCCTACTTCATTTCGTCGCTAATGTCCTCTCGCTGGCTGTCACATACCGTACTCGGTTCTCTATTCTTAAATCTTTCTCCGTTGAAAAATGAAAATGAAGGGAGGAATCGATATCAGATCGATACATCATTGTATAAATCACGTGACAAAATGCAAATGAAATTCTTTGATAGAGGGAGGCGGAAAAGGAAATGGCATACTCGTCGTGATGAAGAAGCACTTTTGACTGATGACAAGCCCTGTCGGCAGAGTGCATACTACGCTAAATTTAAGTCCTTGCACATATATTACAAGCTCTAGAAATGTTTCTCAATCATTTTTGTCCCATTCCTATTCATTTAATTGAGGGGCTTTTTTTCTGTGAAAAGAAAAAAATTTGTCCCAGTAGATATCTGCAGTAAACAAATCACCGGCCTCATGAAAATAATAACAAAAACACTCAAATCTATTTAAATAGACATTAACATTGTCACCATTTACATACCGTGTTTTCATTCGTTCTTACAACATCGTTAAGGTATCATTAGAGCTACTGGAACGTTGACAAAAAAAACGTGGACGTTGAAATAATATACTACAGTAATTATTGGTATATAATATAATAAATTTCTTCCGTTTCTTACTAATTACCAATGTGTGATAAAAGATATTGGTATTTTTTACGCTGAAAGGTGACGAAGAATGGATCTGATGTAGAAAAAACAAACGTCATTTACAAGGTCCGTCTTTTTGTTTCCATTTTGTACTTCTGCTTCACCATTAATAGGTCACCTAAAGTTGCTCCTCCCCCTATCCTTGTCCCTCCCCCTTCTCTCTCTCTCTCTTTCTCTCTCTCTCTCTCTCCCTATCTTCTATCTATTTCTACCCCCTCGTCTCTCTTTCTCTCGTCTTATATAGTACTCTCCTCACTTCTCCAATTTCATACGATTTCTGTTCACTTTAAATTTCTCTCATTTTTTTTCTTCTTTTCTGAGCTACAGTGCTCTGACTTCACCCAGCGACAAAAATACTGTGTGATCGATAAAATAGCACGCATAAACAGAACGATTACAGAATCGCCCTGTACCCGCTACTTAAATCGTACCGTCGTTTTGAGAGAGAAGGGGAGACAGAGACAGAGAGAGAGAGGGGAGAGAGATCGAGCGAGGGAGAGAGATATAGGAAGAGAGAGGGGGAGTACGGGAGAGGGAGGTTTGAAGAATGGAAGAGGAAGAGGAAAAAAGATAGAAAGAAAATGAATGAATAGAAAGACGGAGTGCAGGGGCCCGTTTCATAAAACTTGTTATCTATAACAACTGCTAAATTTCTATGACAAATTTGCTCTCAGCCAATCAGATGCCATGATTTCAGTAGCTTATAACAGTAGCTTATAACTTGTTATTGATATCAAGTTTTATGAAAAAGGGCCCTGAACCAATAGGTCGAGCATATGGAAACGCTTTGCCTCTTACTAAAAACAATATCAACTGTAAAATAATTTCGTTATAAATGTAGGCATTTGAATAAATATAGGCATTTGAAAAAATATATCTTTTCAATAATGCTTTTGTAACATGGTCATTATTATTTTATTTTGCGCTTAAACTTCCCCAAGCTTCCTTTCGCAGAGATAGTCACATGCGTTCTTCGTTCTGCACTAGTGCGCTAACTCATTTCAATTTAGAATTGCACATGATGAGATTTCAGTTAAGGTGGCTCGGTGACCTTGCCTCAGATTCTGAAACGAAATCCTGGATTTAGCTCGTGCTGCAATCATAATTATAACCCTTTAGGTCAGTCAGGGATCCCATGACCTCTACAAGCCGATCGCCTGTCTGAATGTCAAGATATTTATGATTGGAAATCGAAATTTCATTTTTCGTTTTCCTAACGGTTTTTATAACACTACACTCAATTGGGGAAAAAAGAGTATGTTAAAACCGGTCACTCAAAGATTTTTGCTTTTTTGAGGCACGTCATGATCATTTTGAAGCGCAATTTTGTTAGGGCTTCAATATTACACCATATCACAGACACAAATAACACGTAGGGCCATGCATCTCAGATTTAAACTTGTTAAACGATGCCTAATTTAACATTCATAAATACTTTTCCAATCGCTTCTCCGTGATTTTTATCCTTATGTTGATACAATAGTCATCCCTAATATAGAATATTCGTCATAGATGAATTTAGAATATTTTCTTCGATTTCTCATATCGAGGTATAAAAAAGAGAACAATTTAAGACATGGGAAACTGAAGGGGCACATGGAACGTGATTGTTCCCAAAGAAGATATAAAGACAAGAGAAAGAGACCGGAAATAAAAGAGTAAAGAAAGGAACGGAAGGAAAAATATGTTGCGACCCCCTCCCCAGTGACACCATAGCCTCTTCTCAACACAGCTCACACTACACTGCTGTCTGGGGAGGGCGGGTGCGTTACACCACAAGCACCCTTTTCCCGCAATCCCCTAATTATTTCATTCTATATACCTGCCTGCATAACGTACTTCTTAAACAGTCTCATTGCCTTCTCTGCAACTGGATTCATGCTACTTCTTTTGTTGTTGTTGTTTATGATTTTGTTTCCTTTTGGGGGGAGGTTTCGACCCCCTAACACTGCCCTTTTCATTACCCTCTAATATGTTTCATTCTACCTTTACAGTTTCCTTCCTTGGCAATCTCTAGAAGCCTGCATTGAGACCTCCCTTTCCACCCGGTTCCCACCCTCATCAAACGAAATCCTAGTCAAGGCTTCCGGCTGTGCGATCGGTCTAATAGTCCCTTCACAGGATACGTGATCCCACTACGACATTTTGGAATGGAGTCTTATACCATTGCGTCTATTTCAGTTCCCGCCCGCCTTTGAATCGGGAATGCATCCCTCACCTCCTGACAAAAACAGAGGTAGAACGAGGATTGTCGAAGGGTTGATGAAGGGATGACGACGATACTGCCTCCCGCCTTTTTTCAGATTACCTCTCAAATTTCCCTTAGCCCCCATCCCCCTATTCCAGCGGGTATCACCCGGCCTTTATTTCCCTAGGCTCGTAAAGGACATCGTATTATCTCACTTTCTTTGAGGTTTAAAGTCTTTAACCAAGAAATGATGGAGAGACCCCCTTCATTTGAAGTTCATGAATGGCACCTTTAAGTTTGGATTGAATTATCTTTTTGACACCACCCATCACCTGGCACACTGGCCACACTGCCTGTCCTTTATTAGCAATTCATGTCCAGCCCTTGACGCCGATTTTTGCCCGTAGTTACACGACCAGTCTGATTTCAAGCCGGTTCTTTGCACGTTACCCCGTTATCTTCAAGGCAGTGTCACCGTTTCACTTATTTTAATAAATCAAAAAACAAAATCTTTGGTTTGCTAGCGGGATGAGGTGGCCCCCAAGTGTTTTGTTGTAATTGTTACTTGTATTTTGATATATCAAAAACCTTGACGTATCAAAAAGTATTCTAGTTTGGCATCTGAGTGTCAACTTTTTAGCGGCGTCAGTGTTTGTTTATTGCTGTCATGGCGGAATTTTAATGACATAAAGTTGATATTGTTTTTGTTATAACCATGTATATATATATATATATATATATTCATATAAATATATTTAAGTATATATCCCTTTGAATTATATTTTCATGATAATATTTCCAGGGAATATTCAATGAGTGACAGTAATGAAAATAAATGATACGAACCGTTGTAAATGCGCTGTGGTCAAGTATCAATAGATGTTTCTGTCTCTGCCAAGGGATGTGTTCAAGGAGGTCATTGACAGTAAACATCGTAGAATATTTAATGTATAATATATGGTCTGTATGACATTTAGCATATCAATTATTCATAACCAAAAACATAGGACTGTCAAAACGATCTATCACAGAATCAATGAAAAACATTTCTTTAAAGCTGATCCTGTATCGTGAGCTGACAGCCAGGAGGGCGTTACATTGTTTTACTTTTACACCAGATTAACGTCATTCTAGCTCTCAGCAGACAATACAAACCTTTGACAGAACGGGACGTTCAGATATTTATCCGGGGGGGGGGGAATTAATTTAAATGTTAATTCAATCAGTGGTTGATTTGCATACACTCTCGTTTAATAATTCACTACCTCCTCGAATAATTGAGTCCCTTTCAGTATATGATATATAAATTGTACACAGTTATTCCTACCTAAAATCCTTTGTATATTTTAATGTTCTGTTGGAATATTTAAAAAAAAAACAATTCTCATCATTTTTGGAAGTACCATGAAAATTGGACTTTGCACATTTAGATAACCCATGAAACCAAACTTTAGGTAAGATAGTTGGATTGGTATTGAATATTTTTTGATAATCACCCCGCCCCCTCCCAAGAAAAGAGGATAAATGAATTAATATTGTTTGATTGATGAATGATCTCAAATTCACGAGCCCCACTAGGAAAGGGTAATGTGTGTATGTGGGGTGGGTGTGTCGTATCGCTTTCCACCCACAGTGCCTTCCCCAACCTTTTTTTCTTCTTCTTGTAAATTTTTTAAAAATTCTTTTACACAATTCATTTTTGGGAATTGCCACGTATCTATCCCAAATGACCAGGAATTCGAGAAAGAAAAAACGATTTAAAAAAAACACACAAACATCAGACGGTTACAGTACTAAGCCCATTTTGCTTAAAGTGACTCAGTAACATTGCCTCAGAATCTGAAACAAAATCTTGGATTTAGCTCATGCTGCAATCATAATTATAAACCTTTAGGTCAGTCAGGAATCCAATGACTTTTACAAGCCGATCGCCTGTCTGATTATCAAGATATTTATTATTGGAAATCGGAATTCCATTTTTCGTTTTCCTTACGGTATATATAACGCTACAGTCTATTGGGGAAAATGAGTATGGTAAAATCGGTCAATCAAAGATTGTTACTTTTTTGTGGCACTTCATGATCATTTTGAAGCGCAATTTTGTTAGGGCTTCAATGTTACACCATATCACAGGCACTGATAACACGTAGGGCCATGCATCTCAGATTTAACATAGTTAAACGATGCCTTTACACTAAGAAAAACGTCCATCATTTTATAATCATCAGCTAGAAATATATCAATTGTATCGCTTCCTGAATGTGACCTGCAAGGTAGCTGTAGGCTTCAATACCTCCAATAAAAAAAATTACCTAACCGCTTTTTATTTTCTTGTCTTTGCAGAAAATGCACTAAACATAATTATTAATGCATGTAAAGTAATGATTTTCCCGCTAATATGCAAAATGTTGTGCTTGCCCGGATGCGCCGGATAGAAATCCCAATTGTTTTTGTTTAAAGAAGATTGATTGTAGGCCTCTTAGGAACATCCATCAATGCTTTTAATTCATACTCTAGAAAAAACAGACTTATATCACATTTGTCATGATATGGTTTCAACAGATTAAGAGTATTCCATTTGCTGATCATATTGACTCATTTGTATGCGTCGACGCCCTGTCGAAAAAAGCATAACTTGTTGTTTTGTTTTGTCGACGAAGATGTACATTTACATGAAGCAATCCAAGGGAGTAACTAGTAGGGGAATAGAGACGTTAACCCCTACCCCAACCCCCACTCCTCCCTATTTCTTTTTTAAATGTCTCTTCTGTTTATTTACAGTTGCCTTGTCAGCAATCGGTTAACGTAAACGAAATCTGAGAAATCTGAGCACCCATTTTTTTGTTCAGGTGCTAACATAAAAAGTGGAAATGTTTGGATATTATGTATGTATTAACTTTAATGTGTCAGCAAATGTATTCATTTCACCTGATCCCCCCCCACATACACACACACACACACCCACCCACACCCTGAATTGGATATATTCTAGTGACGCCCTATTAAATATCAACTGGATTTGTATTCAACATCTTCTATCATTAGCCTTTTCTTTCTCAAAACATAGGGTAGTATGTCTGAATATCGAGACAAAAAATGGACCTGACTACCCCTCCAGATAATCGTCTAGCGACGCCCCTTTAGGTATCATGCACCTATAGAATCTCATCTGGTTTTGAATTCAACTTCTACCATTGCAAGGCGTCATCAATCTAATTCTCGTATTACCTATCCATCAATCTGGTTCAGGAAATCTAAGGCTTATACCTCTGAGCAAAGAACCTTATCCCAGGTACAAATCCTCCTTGGTCTTTACTTGGCTTCAACTGCGTCACCACAAACAAGCACTAGGTACATGTCGAGGATAAAGAACAATGAAAAATGAGAGGAAAAAATGGTAGAATAGAGGAATACTCTGCAAAAAAAAAGAAGGAATCGTGTTAGTGATATATCGGTAGGGATTTTAGAAAGGTTAAGAGCCTATACCTGTGAAGAAAAGTTTTCTGTTTGCTTTGAGAAATGTGATGGTAAATGCTAAAAGGTTTTAGAACCACGCTCATTTTTCGAGCTAATACTGATTATAAAACATAAACAGGTCACCATAAGTCACATGACAATTCATTGAACAAAATTTAAAATCTGGAAACGCTTTAATTTTCAGCTTTCTCTTTCCTTTTTATGTTTTAGTTTTAGAGATTGCCAAGAAAAAAAAAAACCTGAAATCGTCTACCCAAAATGTACATATGATGCAAAATAGCTATAATGTTTGGAACAAGGATTAATGGCACGTCTGTGTAGTCCTATATAGCATTTTGTGCGTGTGTGTGTGTGTGGTGCATGACTGTGATATCCAGCATATTTGAGTAAATTTCCTGTAATTTCGATAATTCCTAAACCTCAGTGAGCACTCATTCTTATGCAATACATAACCAACTTCCCTAACTGCTTCTTGGAGTTCTTTATATGACGTAATAATGATTTGTGCTCAATTTTATATTCAGTGCTGAGATGGCTAGATTTAGCATTTCTAGCATAATTAGCGTGTTCTATAACTAACACTATACACAACATTTTCAGGTCAATTACTATAACAAATTCCTTTTCGACTTTAAACACCATCATCGTTGCTTTGAGGAAGAGACATTAGATCGAGTTGCTGGCGAGGGAAAGGGGTCATTTTAAACCAATCGCTTTCGTATATTTCAGTCCTTTGAAATCTCTGGTAAATTCTACAGGCGACGAGATCAACTGTTGATGACTATCTAGCCATGGATAAAGTCATTCCCCTCACAGCTACAGCGCCTTTTCAAGAAAATAAAGAATTGTATCTGTTCTTTAAATCTATTTTTTTAAATAGGACAGGGAGCATGCCGGGGTCCTATACGTGCCCCAGAGGACACCCTCGGGTGCCAAGAGGGGCACAAATATTCGCAATTCAACACGAGTCCCTGGAGACTTAGGACAAGAAATTAGCGTGACAGGGCAGGATATGAAAGGGTTCGGCGAAAAAGACCTTCAATTCGACGGAAACCATTCTAAATTATTGCAACCCGGAGATTTATTATTTGTCTCTTCACAAATACCTTAGGGAGAAAGAAAATATAAGGCAGCCGGATATTGGCCACCGGAAGACGATGGATATTTTCTACTGGCGGATCGAAGGGGCGCAAGATTTTCGCTTTTGAAGGGTTTTTTTTTACTAACATGTAAGCATACAATTATATTGAAACATTATTACTATTGAAACAAAAAGGACTGTTTTCAGTCAGAGGCGCTCACGTCTATTCGAAATTTCTGATCAGGCACGGTTTGCGCTTAGTTAAAAACCCTTTTTTCTGCCTAATCTGTTTTTGAGAGGAATAAAGATGTCTGACATAAAATTTGTTAAAGTTGGACATACAGAGAAAAATCATCTGCTGACGTGAGAAACCCACCATTAAATAGGTTTTTATCAATTTTTTCTTTTTTCAATTAGCGTTTCAAGCATATGAAATTATAGTTTCAATTAGGTTTTTACACAATAAACATGTGCTGACAACACGCCGTTGCTGGTTCACGTATAAGAAGCCAAATATTTTACAGCTACCAAACTAGATTAGTACATTAAAATACCAAAATATCAGAAGAGATTATACATTTGTTTAAAATTAAATGGCAGTTGCACGTACTAAATGTTATTACTCAAAAAGACAAGCGAGCTTCCTCACTGTAGAACCTTTTCATTGGAGTTGTTACATTGATTTTGTTTACATGCGCCTCGCGTGATTAATTATTAATCTAGATTTTTTTTTTTTTGGGAGTCCCAATCATCTCCTCCTATAAAACTGCAACTGATTACGTCAGGTCAATTCTCATTAAAAGAAATGCAATAAATAGATGAAATACGAATCAATTTCCCATTCAATTCGCGTTTATTTTTCCTCGATAGGGTACTACTTTTATATCTACCTAAGATCGTCGGATATCTGAAGTAGATGTAAAACCATCCCAAAGAAGATAATAGCAAATTGAGAGGGAAAAATGCACGGCGACAGATTAAACTAACCCTTTACATAAAATATATAGAAACAAAAAGAATGTTGCCATCAAATAATGTTGAC
The DNA here is from genome assembly GCA_037976565.1 of Mesocentrotus franciscanus. Lineage (NCBI taxonomy): Eukaryota > Metazoa > Echinodermata > Echinoidea > Camarodonta > Strongylocentrotidae > Mesocentrotus > Mesocentrotus franciscanus. The sequence continues at coordinate 18,826,117 of CP137674.1, read as the reverse complement.
AAGAGGTTGTTCAGATCTTTCAAAAATTGAAAAAAAAGAAGAAGAAGATGACTTGGATAATTGCGCTCTTTCGTGATAGTTATCCACTTTCATATAGGAGATGAAATATTTTCAGACAAAGTTTAAGTTTACATTGTTTGTTTAACGATCTAAATCCTCTTTATATGGTAGCTAAAATCAAGTGAAACTTGAAAGCGATTCAATTAATTATTATTAATAATGATCCTTTGATAATGCTGTAAATACCACAAAATAACGTTCATGTACCCAGGGAGGAGGCACTCGACATCGATGAATTATTTCAGATAAAGAGTTGAGTTTCAGCCTCTAAAAATAATATAAACTGTCAAGTGTCAACAGGTTAAGATCTTATTAATGTGAGATTTGCCACGTTTTTATCCCCATGTGGAAAAATAGTCGTCCTAGCAGCAATGTCCATTGAAAAAAAATTGCTTGTAAAGTGTTCTCAATTTCATATTATTGTAGAGATCGTCTAAAAAATTGAACTTAACTCCGATTAAACATGACTGAGGAGTCAAATGTGCCACGATTGTGTCTAATTTTTTTTTCTTATGATTATTATAAATATTTGGTCAATCTGTCGTTATGTGGTTCCGACCTTCCCATGCATAAGTTCACTATACAGTCAGGGGAGTGTTTCATAAAGACTAAGATCGACTTTAAGTTGGACTTAACTATGGAAGGCCGTTCATGCCACTGTTTGCTCTCACCATTAACTGGCATTGGTTTCTCAAGGGACGTACAAATCATGGTCACATATCTACATAATTTACATTTTTTGATAATTCATTATTGAAGGAAAAAATATTATCTAAAGATCATAATGGTGAGAGCAACCAATGGTATGAACGATCTGCCATAGTTAAGTCCAACTTTAAAGTCGAGCTTAGTCCATGTGAAACACTCTCCTGGTCTCAGAATAACTGCTGTAAATTGACCAGATCCGCAAAACTTATGAACATGTAGAAATCTCACTCTTTGCATTTTAGGATAATCACTGCTACAGTGATGGAGGTGATTTATTTATGCCATTTTTGTCCTTCTTGAAAAGAATGCTTCCTCTTGTGTACCATATAATATACTGTCGGTGCATAAACATGATTAGATAACTTTCATGAACATGTATCCAGTATTGGTCTCGATGTGTTTTTCAGTTTTGTACAAATTACCTTTATCTGCAAAATATCTCCGAACCGGGTTTTTTCTTTCTTTCACAATGAAGTGAATGGCCAATCCTCAATGTCACCTTTAAATTAGGAAATGAAACAGAAAAGCAGTCAAATCGGAAGAAGCCATGCAACAGCTATTCAAGTACGACAGTGATTCATTGAACTAAACTGTCTCTGGGGAGGGCTGTGGCGCATCCAGGGAGGGGCCGGGCCCCCTCCCCTAGGAAAAAAACAGGTAAAAACACCCTTTTTTGAAAAAAAGAAGATGGGCCCCCTCCCCTGGCGCCCAAAGGGGTTGCGGTGGAAAAAATTACCCTTTTTTCGGGTGCCAACATTTTTTTGCTCACTACCTACCCCACTGAGCGAAAAATCGACCGGCACGATTTTTTTAATTTTCGCACGAAGTGGGGCCCTTTTTAGGCCCCCTCCCTTGCCGCCGGCTGGATCCGCCCCTGGGGGAGGGTGGACGTTTACCTTTTACGTGCCGTAAGGGTCGATCCCGTCGAAAAAAATGAAGTATGAAGTATTCAACATTATGTATTCAGATTAAAGAACGGATTCAATTTACTACTTAAAAACGAGAACTGGTACTTTCTTGGGGGATACTATTACAATTGAAGATTCTTTTGCCAATTAACAAAAAGCTAACAACATTGTAAATCACTTTTAGTTTTGAAAGCTAATTTAAGATTCATATATTCATTCATTCATTGTTGTATAAAAAAAACAAAGTGTACCAAGGACCGTTACCCATTATTTTCGACACGCTGTCGAGTAATTGAGAGATAAAATTGTATACCCACACTTATCGTATCGTGTGCCGTACACATAAAGCCACGGTCTCATCCGAGCCCACATAGGCGCAGCGCACACGTAGGGCAGTAAATTTCATACGTGGCCATTTTTTCTACGTGGGCAAATTCTACCTGGGAGTGGTCACATCACCTGCGTCCGGTCCACGTAGAAAATGCTTATATACCATGCAATGTTCTCCACGTAGTAAAAATTAGGCTCCGCGGGGGTCAGGTAGCTTGATGTTACTTGCGTAGTGCAGGCGGGCCACCCGTGGAGGGACACGTACAACCCCAAAATCTCTAGGTGGACCCCTCGCTTCGTCTACGCGGGTCGGAGAGACCGAGGCAATACCCTGCAAAAAGACAAATTGGTAAGTACTACCCACGTGTCCCGTGCCCCCACGCACCACCCATGCACATTCAATCGCAGGTCGAGGGGGGGGGGGCGGGAGTAGATCCCCCAAAACGCAAATCCAATTTGACATACCTAAGGTACACACAAAACATCTAGTACACGAAGAAAAAAAAAGAATGTGCCCCTAATCCTGACCCTTTTTAAGGTTTATTGTGTGTTTGGATGATTTCATGTTTTGTTTTAATTTTGTCTGGATTTCTTCTGAGGGGGAAGTTTGTTTGCTTGTGGTTGGTAACTTGTAGTTTTTGTCTTGCTTGATCGTTTCCTTGCCTGGTTGTCAGGGATGACGATCATGTATTAGCCACTGGCACACGTGATGATTATCAGAATATCCGGTCTTCATCCGTAATGGGTTTGCGAGGTTTAATTTGTCGTTAAAGACAGTTTTCCCTGTAAACGCAATACTGTGGTATAGGGGAAATAAGATTTGAGAGTCGTTCGATAGGGAGTGGATGGCTTTCCGTCAACTGTAGGTCTATGAAACCTGTAGTCACAACTGCTCGCGTATTTGCGAGAAAATTCTGATCATTGAGTTGTATTCTCGATTTCTTTTTCAGAACCATAACATTTGGATTCGAACAGATAAGCAATAACGCACTTTCCATACTTATTGTGAAGAACGTATTACACATCATTTACCAGTTCATCCAGTTACCATGGTTAATATCAAACCGCAACTTAAAACTGTAGATCAGTGAAATCTAGTCAAAACTACTCGCGTGTTTGTGAGTAAATTATGATCTGAATCTGATTGATTTGCATATTCGTTTTTTTTTTGTGTGCAGTACCATAACCTCTGAAATCGAACCGTGATGTGATAATACACAATCCATATTCATCGTGAAGCTATCACTTCGTTCAGTCGTCATGCCTTTTGGAGTAATAAAACCGCAGCTTACAACAGTAGATATGTGAAACCTAGTCACAACTACTCGCGTATTTGTGAGTAAATTATGATCTGGGTCAGAGCAAATATTTGTGGGATAGAGGATGCCTGGTACATCCGGGGGTGACTGTCTTCATGCCCCCAAACGGCACAATAAATCAATGATTGCTATGTAATTCATCCCCGCTGGCATGCACAACAGGCCAGGCCACTTCGCTCTTCAACAACTGTGCAATTTCATCTAGCGGAACAGAATTAAAGGCTCACCACCACGCGCCGTCATTAAACTTTGATAGCAAATGCATTCTTGCTTTTTTTTTCTTCTTCTTTTTAAATAAATTCGAATTTTTTAAACACCCGCGTGTACGAATTGTGGGTAGATTTTATTATCTTTATCCTCATTTTTGTCCCCTTCTGAATACCGTTTATGGTTTATTTGATATCATGATTCCTAGAGGATTTAAATTTATCATGTATTGAAGATGTCATTGGATAGAGTCCACATGTTAAGATATATCAAATACATGTAATTGTTTTAACGTTACTCGTTGAAGAATTTCCTTTTGGAATCCTTCTGTTTGTTGTGCTTTTTTTCTTCATTGCCATTCGGTTATAATATTTGAACATATTTCATTGACTAATCATACAGTGATTATATTGCTCACATAACGTAAAATGAGCAAAGGGTAAAACAATCACGTCAATATATCGCACTAGTATAACGCGTTAACACGTTCGGCGAACATTTGTCGCATTTGGTCGTAAACATCTTTCAACATTTCGTATCTGAGTGAGGAAAAGAAAAAGGTAGAAGAATTATTAAAACGTACGAAAACGGAAAAAGCTAGTCTTAATATAGTGCGACAAACAACAGTCACATTGACCTGACTTTGGACGACATCTTTGTGATGGTCTTCTTAAATTTCTTCTCGTGTTATCACAAGATCACTGAATTGAATGGACAATCTAACGAGCTCATGTCAATTGAGCATTTCTTAGAGTGGGAAATTCGATCAGACTATTCGAAGGAAGAGAGGTTTTAAACATAACTTAATACGTGTCTATTTCACAAAAATAAAGGAGTCTAGAATTTGGGACAATAGTTTTGGACGTCTGGCGTGTGTGACGTTAAGAGACAAAAAAATGAGGAAAACGATTTGAAGAAGTTATCGTCATCATGGTTATCCTGAGGAATACGATAGAGGAAATTTATTTCATTCTTTCTGTGTCAAACGCAGTAGTCATAATTTATTTCAATTTAGTGACCGTCATTAAATTTCGTCGTGTCGCTGCTTAGATTATAATGTATTTTATTGTCTTCATGTTGTCACATTCCAGACGGTTGTAAGGCCCACCTCACCGACTGCGATCTAAATTTTCGAAGAACTGGAAATTGTTATAGATATGGAAATCTAAACAAACATTATGTGTGTGTGTGATTGGGTTTTTACAGACGTGTATCAATCAGATATGATTATTTATGTCTGGGGACCGACCTTTAACGTCACCATCCGAAAGACGTGACTCAGTTTCGAACCTGCGTCCTCGGCTGAATCAGTTTGTAACTTCCACTGTTAGCTGGATTACAGGCGCACGCCACAACGCCTAGTCTTCCTGAATTGACTTCTAAATAATGATAAGAATACTAACGAATGGAATTTTAGTGCCTTTTAGCCTTCTAATCAGAATAAAAGGGCAAGCCAAGATAAAGAAAATATCACACACCCACACTAAACACACGCACACACATACGGACACCATATAGAAAACAAATAGGAGTTGGGGTTGAAGAGGGCATGTCAGGGCAAAGAAAATAACACACACCCACAGTAAACGCGCGTACAAACACCCACACGCACACAACCGTACGCATATCTTATAGACAATATAAAGGAATGACGGTTTGAAGACTACATGTCAAGGCAATGGACATATATTACACACCCACACTGAAAACACACACGCACGTCTAAACACACACACAAATACGCACACCATATAGGGGAAAAATTGTAATGGCGGTTTGAAGAGGGGATGTCTTGGGCAAAAAGCGGGGAGAGCGCATCACCGCTGTCTCCTGGAGCCATGTACACTCGGGACCATCTCACCGGGTGAAGGAGTTACACAAGCGTGATGATGATGATAAATGGCCAGATAAAGAATGGCTCGCAGAGAGGCTCTCCCACCGGGCCTTGCTGGATGGGGTACTCGCTGTCGCTGGATGACGTGGTGACGTTATATCACGTGACGAGAAATCATGAGCGTAACCAGATTTTGTTGACGTTTGAGGGAAAGAGGGAGGTGGGGGAAAATGAATGTGTTATATTTGCCCCGGTATTCATTTCGTCAGAGATATAGGGTTAGTTTTAGGGTCATAAATAGGTTAGGTTTAGGGTTTGGGTTAGGTGTAGTTTATGACACAGGTTACGATTAGACATTCGGTCGATTTAGAATGATAAGAAACTGACCGCGGGGCAATCATTAATAAGGCATGTGTCGCTAACCAACAATGTTTAAACAACAACAACAACATCACCACAATTAGGTTAGGTTTAGATTCGCGTTTGATATAATTTGTGGCACAGGTTACGATTTGGCATTCTGTCGACTTAAAATTGTGAGAAACTGACCGTTAGGCCATCATTACTAGGGCATGTGTCGTAAACCCAAATGTTCAATCAACAGCAGCGACAAAACCTTTAAATATTTAACATGGGGAAATAGAGCTTTTCTATGCTCACTTTTCAGGGGGATCAGGTTGCCCAAGCAATAATTCGATAACTTTTCTGCCAACGAATATATATTATTTGGGGGAAATCACCCCATTACCCCCGTTGGCCACGCTAATGAGGCCAATATCAAATCAATCGTATGCATGCATGCCCCCAATTGGAGTTGTCGGGATTCATAAGCAATTAGCAGGAATCCGAAGTGAAATTGAAATACGCATTCATTGCCTTCTGAAATATTCAGGGATGCAATGCAGCAATGAATGCAAAATAGGAGAGCCAGCAGAACTTCGAGAATGCTGATAATCATTTTAATGAAAAACGTTGGATGCTATCTTTTACAAGTCCAAAGAGGTTATAATTCATTTAAAGATTTTTGTTTAATTTATAATAATAATTCTAAGTTCATGAATGTTTAGATAACAAAATCACAATTATTTCTTTAAATCAATATAGCTTCGCACATAAACAGCATGGTTTGGTAGCTAAGCGATGATGTACCTAATGCCTTAAGCATCGTTTCACTCTTCTTCTTCTTCTTTATTCTCTTCTTCTTAATATCATTTCTCTTTCGGGAGGGGAGGGCTTTCAGTAGAAAAGGCCAAATTAGTTAATTATACATGTAACAAAATCTACAATCGTATGATCTAATTGGGAATTCCTTTCTCTCTCTATCTCTCTCTCTCTCTCTTTCTTCTTCTTCTTCTTCTTCTTCTTCTTCTTCTTCTTCTTTTTCTTCTTCTTCTTTTCTATTATTATTCTATTTACCCATCTTTCTCCCTTTCTCCTAGCCTATTCGGTAGCTCCTCCCCCATTTATTTGATAGACGATCTCGATGCAGTTTTACACCCGATTTGCGCGCCTAGATTCCCTGGTCGCAATTTTGGTTAAAAAAGGGGCATCGGAGCGTGTCAGATTTCTCTCCAGCGATCTATCAGAGAGGGAGATTTGGTATAGAATGTCTAAGGTGTTTTTTTTTACTCCTCTACTTTCAATTCTTCCTTTTCTTCCCCTTCTTCTTCTTCTTCTTCTCATTCTACTCCTTCTCCTTCTCTCTCTCTCTCTCTCTCTCTCCTTCCTCAACTTTCTTCCGTTTCCCTCTCTCCCTTTTTTCCATCGCTTATATATCTCTCTCCTTCCCTCTCTCCCTGTTTGTTTTTCTGCTGTCTCCATCTCCTCTGCCTTTCTATGACTCTCTATCTCTCTCAGTCTCCTCATCCCTGTTACCACCGCCTCTCTCTCTCTCTCTCTCTCTCTCTCTCTCTCTCTCTCTCTTTCTGTATGTCTCTCTATCTCTCCTTATGTTTAAATCTTTCTTCTTTTCTCTCTGCATTTTTTTTTTTTTTGCACTGCTGAACTGAAAAATTCTGCTTTCATTTCACATATTCCGAGCCCTATGAATATTTTTGTAAAGACACGTTTGCTACGTTTTTTAATCTTGTATACCTGCTTGATCTGTAATGGCTGGTCACATCGTTTCCAACCTAAAATATGTGAATCTTGTTTTAATCGTAGTGGCTATCGTCTTTAAAAATATATAGATTGCCAGGAAAAGAATGATTTGGAAGTAGGAGCCCTCTTCCCCTTATCATAATCGTTAAGTTAATATCAAATCTTTACTTCCCTCCCTACTCTCACCCTCTTCTCTATCTCTCTCCCTCCCTCTCTCTCTCTCTCTCTCTCTCTCTCTTTTTCTCGCTCTCTCTCTCTCCCTCTTTTATCCTCATCTCTCATTTCCTCTCTATCTATTTACGTCTCTTTGTCTCCTCTCTCCCTCTCTTTCTCTCCAATACACATTCATTTTATCTCATATTTTTTCTCCAAACATTCTCATTTTCGTTTTCTAAACTCATTTTTGTTCATACTTTTTTTCTTTTACTCATAAAGCGGCTCTGCGTTTCAATGACCCGTGCCTATAAGTGATTAGCCCAGATATCTTAGTTACCGACCGATGCGACATGTCTGAATGTCAGGCATATGGAATTAAACGAGGACAACGATATAACTTTATCCCAGAACAGGATACATCTTGCGAATCAACTTGGAAACAAATCCAAAGAACGAGAGAAAACTGAATTGTTAGAGCCAGCAGCGATGTAAGTCGAGTTATTGCCGAACGTCGCGTTGTATTTCCAGATCATGTTATTTAGGGCAAACTATTTGGAAGTAAAAGAAAATCATGGTGCATCACCTCTATGCATATGATTTGTAATATGCATATAGTCGACAAATCTGTGCATATTAGCAATCAGTTGAACAGCGTTGCAGGTGTACCGTGTCATAGTACTGCAACGTATATGCAGTGAGAACATGGGCATGTATATACATGGTGGCTACAAATAGGCAGTGACGGGGATGAAAACAAAATGGGTCAACGAATTTAAATGGAAGCGATAGTGTTTGAGGGAGACATTTTGTGCCAATGGTAGTTAGCGCAGGACCTCGAGGGCATACGCGGGTTTCGTCGTGGATGTTTTTAGAAATAATTGCCCGCGTTAGTGTCAATGATGGAGTTTGTCACCAGCCGGAGGGGGTGGGGATGGGGAAAAGATGCCCCACACCCTCCCTTTTTTACTTAAAAGACTGTGGCGTGCATCTGGAGTAATTGTTTACACATTTAAACGTAACATTCTCGATAGTTGAAAAGTGTTTAGTCTTTAGACGACTGCTACACAGAAATATCCACCACGTATAACACGATAATACCATGAACAAGATCACAAAGGTTTTCAAGAAATCTTCCAAAGGGCAATGCCAAGCCCCTAGTTGTATTGCCCTAGGAAATCGTGTTCAGATTATGTCATGTGACGCACGAGGCTTTTGAAATTGTCTTACGGTAATGTTCCGAAAGTATTTGCGATCATGTTAATGATAAATCAGTCATAAACATTATAGAAAATTTCGAAAGATGCATGTACAATCCCCCCCCCTCATTCTCTCTCTCTCTCTCTCTCTCTCTCGTCTTTTGACACCTTTCATCGTCAAATTCCTGAGTTAACCCTGGAAACTGTTCGTGCTAATTTATTCCTGTTTCAACCATTTTACACGTGTGTCACCTGCATCTTTTCTGGTTAAAAGTTGTAACGCTACTCGTAGCTGTAATCGATCAGTAGATTTAGACGCATTGCATACAAAGTACTTCATCTGCATGAATTTAAGGGTTTTCGTTATCATTTGACAAATGATCATACGCTTCGTGAATAAGTAGAAGCTTGTTTATGCCGATTTTTATTTTCTTGTAATGGATACGTGTCAAGAAAGATTGACGTGTTTACAATACAGTAGAAGTTGTTTTGACAAACAAATGTCAATAAAAGAAAAAGTAGCGAAATCTGCTTACCCCCTTCACTGGGATTCATATTTGCGCCAGGATATGCTATGACATCCTCTCAGGGGGGTCCGATTTCCTTATTTTTAGTATTTCGCACACTTTACTTATATATATTATATATTTCATTTCATTTGGTTCAGCAAATATCATTCACTCTATAATTTTAAATGTTTTCTTCGGTTCGGTGTCTTCTTCACCACCATATCTAGAAATCATTTTGAAATGACAAAGTGCGTAGTGGGCGCTTAGTGCCCCCGAGAAGAAAAATCCACATAGGATAACGAATATTTCGATCTTAAAGGTAAAGACCAGTTTTGGAAACGCCCCTCTCTCAAAAAAAACGAAATGGAAGCTTTCATTACCAATCATGTGAAAGAATATGTTTTGACTAATACGTGATGATACAAATTTTGCCTGGAAAGTCGGGAAACCGCCTACTAATTGATATATTTGGTAAATTATTATATCTATTCGGACCAAATAGATATCGCGCACGTGGTTGCGTAGTCCCATATACATCTTTACGTGTACACTGCTTGTAACTTTACCAAGACTGGGCCAAATTTCTTATCATTTTGATGATTCCAGAACCGTGCAGTACACACCAATACTTATATGCTAGATGATCAACCTTTTCTGATCCATTCCACAACGTTTCTTTCACAATGCAATCGCATGACCAGAACTGGTCTTTATCTTTAACCTTAAGTCTACAAAAGTAGTTGTATTATCATTCTAGTCGATGCGTCATATAAACGACAGTGATATACACTTGACAAAGGAGAACAGCGTTTTTGTTGTCCATGAACATGTTTACCTAAATCGTAACATGGAAAATGAAAAGAAAAAAGAATGAAACAGTGCCCACAGTTTATATATGGACTCATTCTGTTACCCTAATAAGTAACTCAGCTGTAAAAACTCTTTAAATTTCGGATGCGAAGCAGACTAAAACAGGAAATGAAATTATATTTTCTAATTTTCTCAGTCGATGTTGACCTTTATTTAGCTTCCTGGTGATTTTTTTTTCTTCGAAAACATGATTTATGGAAATTTGTGCTACTGTTTTTGTTTTGTGTTGTTACTGATTGTTTTCTTTTGCTTTCTTTGGTTTCATCGGTTTGTTTTTGTTTTGGCTCGGTCGTTTGTTTGTTTATTTTATTGGGGAGGTTCGTATTCTGTATTTATGATTTTTAATTTGTCTATGATGTCAAATACGTTGTATTGAAAGTGAATTGAGTTGTTTGATTGTATGTTTGTTTGTTTGTCTGTTTGTTTCGACAGGTCCGGCATTCTAAATAACTGTTGAATCGATAGTATCAAACCACTTCTCTCATATTTTCGAAAATTATTGATGATAAGTTCACTTTCCTCCATTAAAATAGAAGATGCATTAAATATTAAACAATCACAAACAAAAAATAACAATACTACTACATGTATCATGAATATTGCATAACAACAAATGGAGTGCAAAGGTTTATTTTCGCCTCGGGATATCCCTTGACTAGGCCCTTTTCCCCTTTTGCAACCCGCCTTCCTTTATCTGTTAATTTCTGTCAACAAATCTCTTCGGTTTACGAATCAGGAATTTGACGTCAAGAAGCATTTTCGTTAATACCCATCGTTTTATCACCATCACCTGTTAAAGCAAACCTTGAAAGTGAGAAAAAATGTGCAAACCAAACTTTACTTCTTTGTACTGTGATTTGTAACCTTGGAAATAAAATTTGTAGAAAACGTACGAGTGGAATAAATTAACATTCGCTGAAGCTGAGGGCAAAACTTGTCTGAACATGATAGGCGCTCTATACCTAACTAAACAACTGATGTTGGGGTGGGTGGCAAGTGCTGTCCCCAGAGGGCAGCAGTTAAGAAATCAAATACAACATCGCCATTTTGTGAATAATTTGAACGATTCATAACTTCATACGAGTGAAATGAAGACGGTAGCTGACATAAAGCGAAAGACAGAGCCGATATTAAGGTTATTTCAGTAAAGCATATGAATTGATCGGAACATTTTGAGAAAAGTGTAAAGAATATTAAAAAAAACCAAAAGATGTCTTCTCCGATATTTAATATATTCCTCGATCGAAACCTGAGAATTCTGTTTCAAAATGTCCTTGCAAAAAAAAAGAAAAAGACTCATACCATATGGAAACCCTACGGTTTCTTATTTGTGTAGATATCTTTAAAACTGTTTACAATATTATGTGTGTGTGGAAAAGGTGTACATCATTGCTCATGTAACCATATCACTTTTTCATAATCAGATTCCTTATACGATATGTTTTATTATCCACCACCCCCCCCCCCCTTCCCCACCCCCGGCTTTTCGCATATAGCCTAGGTGCAAGGATAACTCTTCGAAATGTTAATACAAAACAAAGACCCAATTCAACAGCAATCAAAGAGTTCCCAATTGAGTAGGGATCGTCATAACTTCAAACTTCGCCGACAATGACAAGGCAAATATAATTATTAATGGCAGAATTAGTTTTCGAAAAAAGATACGTTATATTTATTATTTAACTACCCCCCCCCCCTCCGATATTCGTATAATACATTGGTTGTCCTACAATTATATTGCCCGGGGGTCGTATTGCAGGGTACTTATGAGTCCCATTTTCTCACACATGTTCACAAGATAAAGGGTTCAAATTTTATCCCATGAGGTTCTGTCTGAATTTACGAAGTTATTCTACCTTCACTCTCTCTGATATTAACCGACCTTTCAAAATGAAAATCTTTACAGAAGGAGACATAAATGAGAACGCGAAGCCTCGCACCATACTAAACAAATACTACAGAAACAATATTTGTCTTCTGTATCTAACTATTCAAGTGTTTTACCAACTCCTTCGAAAATAAACCCTTGAAAATGTCAAGCTTGCATATTTTCCGTCGATTATTGCTTTATCCAAATATCGTGTTTCCATACTTTCGAGTTGAGGTTCATGGCAAGCAATTTCCCGCGCAATCCATCCACCGCACCCAGGCGCGGGTAAATCCGAACCTCATAAATATTCATGGCAAATCCCCCCCTCCGCGACAAGATGCATGTGGTGCGTAAAAGCTGATGAAATCTTCGGGTAAAGCGCAATCATGAATAACAAGAGAAGTAGCTGGCAATTCCCGGGAGAGATTAGAGGGCTCGGGAGAGGAGGAGGGAGGAAAGGAGGGAAGAAAAGGGGACAATCGAAGAGATGGAGGGGTCGGAGTCAAATAGTAAGAGAAACAAGAGATACAAAGTAGGGCTACCATGAGGGCTTGAAACATGTACAGATATACGTATTTGCCTCATAGATTAAACATATTTCGAGGTGTTCGTGTATGTTCACGCTGCAAGCGGCATGTTTTGAATATTGAAGATGTGATTCTGTCAAAGAATAATTATTATTAATATTTTAGATATTATCATTTGAGAAAACAATTTTCATTTCGAAATTATATCGTAGTGCTGCCCAGCGAAAATGCGAGAAGCTATCATTAGAAAAAATAAAATAAAATAAAAAAATAAGTATATATGGGAAAGCTTCATGTGAGTAAGAGATGGGTGGGATATAATTTATAAGTACTAATGGAATACATACATAAGAAGCCAAAACTTCATATTGCCGTATAACTGACAGACTTATACAGCAGTATATCCAGATGCCATTACTGTATGTTGTATTGTGATGAAGTAGTTTTGCATATAATTATTCATTACATTTTTCAAGGTCAAGATTACTTCACTGCAGTATAAGTAAAAGAGGGTTACGCTAGCTGATAGCCGCTTTCGAGGTATTGAGAAAAAACTTTTTAAAATATCAATCTTAATCTGTCTTTGACATGTTCAAATAGGCAATATTTTCATCGCATAGGACAGTAAAATAAATGTCTATTACGTATACTTTCTCTACGCACGTTTGCAAATCATTATAAGGTCTTGTAGACATAGAAAACAAAACAAACATAATACGTGATTTATAGGAAACATTGACAAATCTTTTAGTTGAACATTACCGGTGCTCTATTACTAAATTTCTTAGTCTTCCATTGTCACTGAATTCGAGATTCTAACAGTAGAATACGATATGAAAGTGATAAAAACCCTGTTTTTGTGTACTTTCTAATATTGCATTTATTTGTTATTTCGAACTATATTCTGGAACATTCTCTTTTTTCAGCCGCGTGGAAAAAAAATCGTGATTTTATGAATGACATTTTCAGCCCCTTCAACTACTCATACTCTGACAAAAAGCATGTCAGCTCTTGCACGGGCAAGAAACCTTTTTTTTTAATCATTACTATTCAGCTATGTATTCACTTCGAATCTTGATTAATTGCCTTGATTAGTCTCCTTCGACAAAAGGATATATATATGGTTTCTTCGTGCAGCTGCATGTTTAATCATTCAAATCTGATGTTTCTTCATCTTATTCTTAGTGGTCTTCTTTGTATAATTAATCGTCCTTTTATTCCTGTTCTTCTCTCATCTTCTTTCTTCTCTATATATTTGTTTTAAGGAACATGCTGTCTTCTTCTTTGAATAATTTTCTTATTTTTGTTTTGTACATTCTCTTCATTCTTTTCCTCCTTCTTTTTCATTATTACTGTTGCAGATATTTTCTTGTTCCTATTTTCAATATTCTTCTTCTGCTCCTCTTCCCCCTTCTCTCCCTTCTCCTCCTTCTCCTCCTCCTCCTCCTTCTTCTTCTTATTCTTCCAATTCTCCTTCTTCTTCTTCATTTTATTCTTCTAATTTTTCTTCTTCTTCTTCACCCTATGTATTTTTGATCATTTTCCTCTTTTTCTTTATTCTTCTCCATTTGTTCATCTTTTTTTCTTCCATTATATCTTTTTTTATATGCCTATCCTTTTTTTTTTTAATATCCGTCCTTATTTTCCTTTTTTTCTTCTAGCATTCAATGTTTTATTCTATTAACCTGTCTCCTCCTTCCTCAACTTACTCGTATTATTCGTTCTTTTACCTTAGCATGATAGTCATTTTTCCTTATTCATTTTCTATCCATTTCTTTTTTTTTCTTCCTCATTTCACCCTTATTGTCTCTTTTGCTTCAGTTGCATCAAAATTGATTCTGATATGCTGATTTTCATCCAAAGATATTTAAATGAAGATAAATCTAAAAATAAGCCCTTAAATATTCAAAGGTTTGAAGATCAATACGAAGTATTTATAAGTCCTTATTTTCTGTTAATTCATATTTATATTCGAAGAAGCATTTCCTTACCTTACGAACACGTACATGCTCGGCATGTTTGCGTATTATCAATCCCCTCTCTTCCTATCTTTTTCCCAAGCTCTCTCATCACCACCCCCCCCCTCCCCAACTCTCTTTCTCTCCCACCTTCTGTGTGTGTGTGTGTGTCTCTCTCTATCTCTCTATCTTTCTCTCTCTCTAGCATTTCGTTTTGGGTGTAGATAAGAAAGTAATTAAAAAGACTTATATAGCAGGCAGGGAAGTCTATTATTCTTATGTGTGGAACGTAGCGACTTTATTTTACATTTTAAAACACCACGGTATAGAGATGCGCGAATAGACACGGCGTCGTTTGCGCGGCGCCACGGGCGATGCTGAATGCTTAAGGCGCTCCGCTGTATACCTGTTTGCAGCACGCCTCCAACAAGTTGGTACGCCATTTTCTACCAGTGCCATCCTGCCAGCTGAACCCAGAGACAATTATCAGGAACATGGTGGCCACACGGTCGACATGGTCGATTGACGCTAATCCTGTCCGCACAGTCACACTAGGGACTTTTAGATTTGCACGTCGACGTAGTGGACTGCCACGTGTGCCATTCTTTCAAGGCACTGGCCCGTGCCTGGCAGTGCCTTAAAAGGACGTCACATTACCTTAAAAGGATGTCACAGTCCACGTTCTCGTGTAAAATCTAAAAGTCCCTACTGTAAAGTCAACGGAGTTACTAAGCAGAATTGTTGAGAGAGAAGGGAAAAATGGTGACATCTCTTTTAAGACAGAAAGCTTTCTTTTGCAAGTAATCAGATTTAAATTTGTTACTAAGCAGATTTATTAAAAGAGAAAAAGAGAGAGAGGGGGAGAAAGAGAGAGAGGGAGAGAGAGAGAGGGGGTTGAGGGAGAGAGAGAGAGGGGAGGGAGAGGAAGAGAGAGAGAGGGAAGGAGAGAGAGAGAGAAAGAGAGAGGTGAGAATGCCACCCCTCCCACCAACATCACGGCCGCCGTATTACTGTTCATACCTCCTCAGAGGCGTGGCCTACTAGACACGTGCAGCATGTCGATATCGTATCCTGCTAGCCACGCCTGCGTTTAGGCCACGCCTCCCGAATCGTGGAGCTTTTACCATCTCCGATACCATAGATCGCAGAAGGATACAAATTAGCAGACTCCGTTCAGATAGCGGTTGGAAAAGATGTCTATACCATGTCACAGCTCAGGCACACCGCCAAACCGACTCAAAGCCGATTCCAAACCCATCATTTGTCTACCATTTGGTAATAAATAATTTTTGGTTCCGCCTGTAATGTCGGTCACTGATGTGACTGATTTACTAGACTGATCTGTGTATTCTGTTTAAGAAAATTTTAATTTATTATGGTGCAAAACTATGGAATGAATTGCCGGTAGCAACTAAATATGAACCAACTTACTATGCTTTCAAAAGGAGTTTATAATATTTGTGAAATCATGTTTGACTTTAGCAAACAAAACAACTGATTTGTTTTTCTTCTCTTTTTCAAGTCCTCTCTTTTTCTGTTCCTTTTTCTTTTTTTCTAAATTAGGGCTTGTTTGGATTTCTCGCCTTATAGCCTTATATGTATATATATATATATATATATATATATATATATATATATATATATATATATATGTGTGTGTATCTTTTATTTAACTTTGTATGTAAATCATTTTAATCTAACGTATGTTTATTTGTAAAATTGTGATTGCTTTTATAAATGCACGTCCATGCTGAAGAACAGCCATATGGCTGAAGTGTGCCACCGTGCTCAAATAAAATAAACGAAACGAAACGAAACTGGATAATTTTCTTTAACAATTTACATGCAGCCAGGTCCCTAACCCTTTATAGGCCTACACTGGTGCCTAACCACTATGAAAAGAAAAATCAATTCAATTTTCAATTCAATTCAAATAATGTTATTTCGAAAACCAATCAAAACATTAAAAATGCTAACATAAAATTAATATCAAATGACATTTGCAATATAAAATAGAAAATGGAACTTAGTTGTAATTATATGATATCAAATGCCGATAAGTAATAAACGCATTTTAAGTTACAAGATTTAGAAGCATAATATTTTTATAAATTAAGTAACATTTTAAAGAAATTGGTAAATCCACTAAAAAGCAGTGCTTGTATTGGTGTGGATTACTCAAGAAAGAAAAATAAAATGAACACATGCACTGCTCAGAATTGTGAGCTTTCATATGCATACGAAAAAACATAGTCGAGCAATGCATGTGTGTCAATGCTCGAATGAACTTGCGAAAATAATCTCAGTTTACAAAATTACATGAATGCTTTCTTGTTTGCCTCATTAAGATTAACGCAATACGTGCACGATATCAGGAAAGATTAAAAATATGCATGCAAATAATAATCTGCTATGTGGTAACCGAAGTTGCGAGATAATGTGATTACTGGTTGTAAATTGACACCACAAAATGAATTAGTCTTTGTTTTTTGTAAACATGTCACCACATATACAATTTCCAGGAAATGACTCTTCTTTGTTATTGCATCAAGAATAGTAGTCAAATAAATGGTGGATGAGAGCATTGGTTAAAAATTGACTCGACACAAGTTTGCATAAACTAGGAAGTGATCATATTCTCTCCAAATTTGATTGTTGTTCCGAAAGTCTTCCTTGGAATTTGAAAGTTTGATTTCGTGCTTAACGTGAAATAAATTGGATGGCTTTTTAGATTCCTGCCACTTTCATAGTATGAATAAGTGTATATAGGAACATGCGAGGGGGGGGGGGGTGAGTTTGGTGGAGAAAGCGGAGCGGGCAAAAGGGGAGAGGAAAATATAGGAAAGAGAGACATGTAGACAGACAGACAGACACAGAGAGACAATGAGAAAAAGGATGGATAAGAAAAAGAGAGGCCGAGGGGGAGGGAGAGGAAGAGAGAGAGAGAGAGAGCAAGAAAGAGAGACATATAGGTGATGATGATGATGATGATGACGATGATGATGATGATAATGATGATGATGGTGCTGGTCATGATGATGAAGGAGATGATGATGATGATGATGATGATGACGAAGATGTAGATAATGATGAGGCGAGCAGGAGGAGGCAGAGTAGGAGGGTGATTAAGGTGATGGAACTAGTGATACTAATAATAGAGATGAGGATGATGAAGGTGAAGATGACGGTAACAATGATAATGCGGATGCAAATGAAGAGGGTCGTGATGATGGAATTAAAGATAGTGATAATGAAGAGGAGGAACAAATGGATGATGTTGAACCAAGAGGAGTAGACAAGGAGATAAATGAGGAAAGGTACGTAGAAAGAAGAGGGAGCGAGAGATAAAGAGTGGGAGACAAACTGAGAGCGAGTGAGAGATAGACCGACCGATTGAGCACACCAACCTGAAATAATGATAATGTAATTGCTCCAGTACGTGTCGAAGACATAATAGCACGATGCCTGCTTCTTGTTCCGCGGTATGTCCATTTCGTTTAACTTGTTTAATTAACCTTGTTGCTCCAACTCCTCGGAGAAACTGCGTGCATAAAATAATACACATTAGGTTGCCCCGACACGTAGTCCGTACATAATAGTAAGGAAAGAAAGGGGTCAGTGGGTAATACCCCCCACTTTTAAAACGGAGATATCGTATTTTAGAGGGTAGTAGTAATAGTAGTAGTAGTAGTAGTAGTAGAAGTAGTCGTCGTCCTCGTCGTCGTCGTCGTAGTCGTAGTAGTAGTAGTAGTAGTAGTAGCAGTAGTAGTAGTGGTGATAATAGTATAGTAGTAGTAGTAGTAGTAGTAGTAGTAGTAGTAGTGTGGTGGTAGTAGTAATGGTAGCGGTAGTGGTGGTAGTGGTGGTAGTAGTAGTAGTGGTAGGTGTGGTAGTGGTAGTAGTGGTGGTGGTAGTAGTGGTGGTAGTGGTGGTAGTGGTAGTGGTGGTAGGTAGTGGTGGTGGTGGTGGTGGTGGTAGTAGTAGTGGTAGTGGTGGTAGTAGTGGTAGTAGTAGTGAGTGGTGGTGGTAGTAGTAGTAGTGGTGGTAGTAGTAGTAGCAGTGGTAGTGGTAGTAGTAGTAGTAGTGGTAGTAGTAGTAGTAGTGGTAGCAGCAGTAGTAGTAGTAGTAGTAGTAGTAGTAGTAGTAGTAGTAGTAGTAGTAGTAGTAGTAGTAGTAGTAATAGTAGTAGTAGCAGTAGCAGTAGGAGAAATACACTAATTTATTCAAATGCTGAATTCAATGCTACTTAAATGAGTAAAGGTTCATCCTTTTAAGATAGTTAAAATACAAACTTTTACATTATTCTGCAGTACGTACAAACAAGATGAAATGCCCTTGGGGAGGTCTCATGTGACTGAAAATAAATGCAAAGCGATCAATTTGAAATTCCTACTGTAAGAAATCGCACCCTGCATAAATTATAGGTCTAGATATTTGACGCTCTATTGATGCTACTGATGATGTTATTTTTGTGATGGTCCTTAAAATCATTTTTTCTATGATCATGACAAATGAGCAGTTTTAAGCAAATTACGTCCAATGTATCGGTTCTTTTTTCAAGAATTTGTGGTATCTTGAGAAATTGAGATACCATTTTCAAGGATTCGTGGCATCTTTAAGAAATTAATAAGCATTCATGCACAAGCATAAGATTTCTTTCATCGCAAAATTGTCATCCATCTTACCTAGCCGAATCGCCACTGGTGATAGAGGCTGGCTAAGGCACTGTGTCCTCTGCTTCCTGCCAGGGCTCAACGGAATGAAAGGGACGGGATATCTCTGTCAGCTCAATTGGCATGCGCAAACAGTTCGGAGATTTGCGGCCAAATCCGCAATCGTGCTCAAGAACGAGCAAATACGGATAAAATATATCAAATATGTACACAGTTTAGCCCGGAACCTCCTCAATCGTGTGATTTATCTTACTCAGTCTCCCTCTCTTCTCCTCATCCTGTTTCTCCCTCTCCCTCATCTTCATCGTCACCCTGCTTTTTCCTCTCTCTCTCTCTCTTTATCTTTCTTTCCCTCCTTTCCTCCCCTCTGTCTCTCTCTATCTCTCTGCCTCGATATCCCCCTCTTCCTTCTCCCTCTCCCTCCTCTCTCCCTTCTCCCCTTCCCCTTTCTCCCCTCTACCTCTCTCTCCTTCCTCCCTTCCCCCTCCTTCTTGTTATCATTCTCTCGCGCAGTTCTTTCTCTATTCCTGAATTCGGTTAATCAATCACTTTGTACACAAAAACGTTGATGATGAATGGATAAAAACCTATCAAGTTAGCATTACATCTTGACCCATTTTTTTTTAGCCGAGCATCGTTGTCACTGGGTCTGTATCCTTTCCTCTCTTTCTCTGTCATGCTGAATAGAGAAAAAAGAGGTCATTCAGACATCAGTTTGCCCAAATTCTGTCAAACCTCAAAAGAAAAGCGAACACCAAAGCTTGAAGACAGCATAAAGATTGCTGTATAATTTGTTAATGTCAAACTAAAACAGTAAAACATCAAAAAGGATTGTCTTATTTTAGAAAACGTCGCCTCTCTGTCAAAGCTCAGACAGTTCTTAAGGTGATGTAGAAGTAAATTTTATTTTCGATTTTTATTCAATTGAATTAATGGTCTTGTGACGAGATTCCTGGAAGAGAATAGCAGTCATGATATTCAATGTAACTTTGGCATTATTACCATATGGATTAATCACAGTAAACGGCATTGATTGTGCTTGTACTGGCCCTATAAATATACGATAACACTCAATTATGTACGTTCATACAAAATGCCTGTTTAAATATTTCCATTTTGAAATACTGTGCCACATATTGTAGAAATTAACCTTAAACCACTTTATGCCTATTGACTACAGAGGGAAAAGTTAAGTCGCATATACCGCTGTGAAATTGTTCGAAATCACATTTGCTGTGTAAATGTGGGATGATAGTTTTTTTTTTAATAGTTACATTGAGGTATATAAACACCCGAGGATTCTCATTTTGGTAACACTGTGGTATGGACACAATGCAATGCTCTCTGGGGCTCCACTGTGGTATGAACATTCTGTAATTCTCTCTGTGGTGTCACTGTTGTATGGACACACTATAATTCTCTATGGTGCTCCACTGTGGTATGGACACACTATGATTTTCTCTGGGGTTCTATGGTGCTCCACTGTGGTATGGACACACTATGATTTTCTCTGGGGTTCCACTGTGGTATGAACATTCTGTAATTCTCTCTGTGGTTCCACTGTTGTATGGACACACTATAATTCTCTCTGGGGCTCCATGTGGTATGGACACACTGTAATTCTCTCTGGGGCTCCACTGTGGAATGCTCACACTGTAATTCTCTCTGGAGCTTCACTGTGGTATGGACACACTGTAATTCTCTCTTGGGCTCCACTGTGGTATGGACACACTGTGATTCTCTCTGCGGCTCCATGTTGTATGGACACACTATAATTCTCTATGGGGCTTCACTGTGGTATGGACACACTGTAATTTCGTCTGGGGCTCCATTGTGGTATGGTCACACTGTAATTCTCGGGGCTACATTGTGGTATGGACACACTGTAATTCTCTCTGGGATGGACACACTGTAATTCTCTCTGTGGCTACACTGTGGTTACACTGTGATATGATCACACTGTAATTGTGTCCGTGGTTACACTGTAGTCTTAACAAATTGTAAATACCCAGTTTATAACACTGTGGTATGAACGGACTGCAATTATCTATGTGGTTATTGTTTGGTATGAACAAAGTGTAATTCTCTCTGTTATCATACTGTGCCATGAAAACTCTGCATTTATCAATACATGTACATGGTTTAATACACTGCGCAATGGACACTATGTAATTCTCTCTATGGTCACACTGTGGTATTAAGATCATGTAGCTTTTCGCCGTGCTTACACTGTAGACTATACACACTGTAATTCTATGACCGCAGAATGTGCCCCTCCCCACCCGAGCACCTTTGAAAATCTGATTACCTTTCTTCAATTTTTTTTCTTTAGTTCTTTTTTGTTTCTGTTTCCTTGCTCGCTTGCTTTCTTGTCAGATTTTTGGGGGGCTGAAAGGGGGCACCCGAAAACTCTGATAAAGGGATGTTAAGACCCTCTTTCAATAGAAATCAGGAAAAGGTTGTCTTTTACATAATAATGACAATTATCATATTTCCTGTATTGTTTCTATTAAAAGCTGGAAAAGGGGAAGGATAACATTCTTGACAACATCAAATATGGGCCACTTCAAGAGTATACCGAGAAAAGGGAAACCCCATGTGTTCTGAATATATAGATTCTTTGCGTCCTTATTTATTTGAAAGCTAGATCTTTGCATAAAAATGAATACATAGATTGAGAAATACGGGAATGTAAACAAATCCTGGTCACATCAAAATTGATTTATTGATTCGTATTTTTCATAAAAGATCCAAATATTTTCTTTATTTTGGGAAGTTCATTGCAATAGTTCCTGTTCAAATTTCATCGTTATTTAATAAATGTACAGTTTGCAGTCTGTATTCAATTGATCGTCATAATTCAGAGAACTATTTCCTTGTATATTTAAGGACACAAGATATGCTAACCATAAAATGATAATGAAGTTATAGCCTGGATTGCCGAAAGGGAGACGGTGATGATGCAAACCGCAATCGTTGCCATGGCAACATTTCATCCCCAACAATATACATGCATCCGCACACAAATATCACATAGCTGAAGCAGGCAAATGTTTCAAATGGTATGTCTGTAAGATACTGGGTTAAATCAATACCTAACCATGATATTCTAATTGATTTTTTAGAATACACACTGATCTATAAATATGATATAAAGTATATAAATGCCATATATTCCAGTGAATTTCATATTATACAAAGTCCCTTGGTGGATGGCGGCTTTAGGAACATAAGGAAGGACCAGCTTCGACCTCTTTGTGTAAATGTAGTCTACTCGATCATGTTATTAAAATGGTAGGCATTTCATCGGGATACGAATTTTCATTGCAATTGCAAGTCCACTGTTCTTCTTCTTCCTCTCGAGTCACTGCACAAGCACGGTCCAGTGCAGGACGCATGGTCCGGGTGGATGTGAACTCTTCTACACTTCTTTGTGGCCTTTGGGAGGTACAGGGTTCTGATAGGAGGGGCCAGACCGAGGGGAGAGGGGAGTTTCATCGTTTGTTCCTCCCCACAGCATAGTCAGACATAGTTTATCCATCCTTAGTATCCTGACTATAGCCCCATGAGGACTTTGCTCTCATTCTGAGATGGCTTTCTTCAAGGTCAAATGCTGCATACGGAGGCTGTCCATACTGCTGGTAATAATATATAGAACCGGTTGAGTTTTGCCTCACGGATCAGGTAATCTCACACCGTTGTCGGCTTCCATTCAGTCTGTAGTACCGTTACGTTATCAGTTACGACGAGTATAACACGTTCAGCTAAAGATTGAGGTAACTAAGGCTTGCCTCTAAATATATATGCGAGGTAAAAAAAAAAAAAGGATGAGAGAATATGAACATCATGTTGAAATTGTTCTCTCATTTCGTATGCAGAATCACGTACAGAGCATTTCTGCACCACGCACATCAACCAAATCTTTACAAATTTAACGGAAGGCTAGGAATTGATAGATACATGTCTTTCGGATGGATAACAAACTTACAAATACGATTGTTTCGCAATTTTTTATTGACGGGCCTATAGATTGCCATAGGCATGCCCCACATAGCAATTTCTAATCAGTTTCCAAGGTGGTTTCTATCGATAGAAGTTTTGGCATATGTATCATGTGGCCGGATAATAACATTAATCCTTCATCACCTGGGGCTTTATAGGAAGGAATTTCCCTAATTTTAGATCGCTATGTATAAAACTATTTTCTTTCAATTCCCTTCTCTTTTTTCAATTATTTCTTATGCGGGGATAGTCTGAGTGGAAACAAATTATATTTAATTTCCCGAAAGCGGGGTATTCTTTCACAATCGGGTAATCGAGGTTCACGATAAAACACTGCGATGGGAATGGGCTGGCAAAAAGTTTTATAATTACTTTCTTAGGCGGCTCACGGATGAAAATATTAAGCAAATAACTCCGGCAATGGAGTAAACTATCCTCGGAGGGGTGATCTCGGGGCTACTATCTTTCCGAGCTGAAGGCGAGGGAAGATAGTATGGCCCCCAAGATGACCGATGCGAGGATAGTTTTTCCACGCGCCAGAGTAAAGGAGGTTATCATTTGCTAGATATCCCTCATCGACAATATTTTTCCAACAAGAAGATGAAGGATGAACACAGAAAGAGGCAACGCTAAATACATTTAACTGTACAGTAGTGAACTGATTATACGTGTGCATTGTTGCACGTACGCGCTTCGCATTGACCTACGTCACAATAGCCTACGCGTATTTCGCAAAACCATGGCCCATAAACTCCTAGTAAACTCCGGTAGTCTCATTTTCGCTCGCTGGATCTGCTGCAGCGGAAACGTAGCTCGCTCGACGTCACTACCAAACTAGCCAATCAGCTGTCAATGACGTCTTATTGTATGCGACGGTAAATATATTTTGTGAAACTATCGGGAAAAGTATTATTTCTACTCGCAAACTGGTTTACATTTTGGATGAAAACGCAGCCATTGTGATCTAAAAATGTATTGAAGTCCTCAAGATAGGATAAGCTACGTCTATTAAATATTAATTCTGAGGTGCATTTTGCAGATAAACTCTCAATTTATTAGAATGTTCCACTGTGTTGCAGGGGGTATGCTAAGCAGTTATAACAAAAATAAGCAAAAAATATATCGTACGCCACACTCGTCATACATGCATGACAACAAACGCCTTTTACAACAATTATTGATATTTTCTAATTAAACAGTTAGTAAAATGAATCTGCCAAACTATGTCATACAATGAAATACTTGGTTGAAATTAGAGGAGTTTGAAGTGGTGTACAATTATTGCACCCCTCTGTAAATAATCGAATAGTGCAATACATGTCATGAATATTCATATATTTTTGCTTCCCTCGGCAAAACGTTTGCCTATCTTGAATGGGAAAAGTACGATGGGGGTGTCAGAATTTCCCATAACTAACCAATCAGAACTGAACTCTGATAATCCTTCGTGTGATTGACCTATAACATAAAGCTATGGTCACAACCACAATAAGTAGCCCGCTCGGCGGCCGGGCGGCGATTTTTTAGCCAATTTCGCCCGGGCACCGCTTGTTTGAAGTTTTAGCGCGGAGTTAAGGCGCCTGCTCACTTTTCACTCGCCGCCCAAAATACGCTCGGTCCCGGGCACCGATCCAATCGAGCGTTCGCCGTCGAGCGATTTAGGTCAAAAATCGAAGCCGCTAGGTCAAAGGCTGACGATCGGTCGCAGCCCGGTCGCCGCTGGGAGATCAGTCGCTCACTGCCGGGACGCCGCGGGAAGAAGCTCCCCGATTTCGCCCAGTTTTTACCTAAAATCGAGTGGCGACCGACGGGAAAACGATTTTTGGGGGTAATAGTTATGCAGCGGGACTCCGATAATAGAGGGCGTTGCCAAATGAGACTAATCGCAGCTATATTATATGATACATTTCACTGTAAGCTGCAAAAGGGAATTCAATGTCCCATCCTTGTGATGGTGTTGTCTTGGTGTATTTTTTTTCGTGCCGTGTGATCTTGTATCGTCTGTCAACGACACAGTCGGGAAATTTCACGTTATCATTAAGAAAATGAAATATGTGTCATAAATCGAGTAATACGGTAATAATGACTTAACCTTCTTTTTTCGGTCGCACGTTTGACTACGAGATATTACCTGAAGAATGGCCCAATCCTCCTCCCCCACCCCTCCTCGTAAGCTACCAGGAAATAGATTGGATGGACCATATTCTCATATTCTAAGAAAGATATGTATACCTCTCGTCGATGTCTCCATCAGTATCTCTCTCTTCCCCCTCTCTCTCTCCCCCTCTCTCTCTCTCTCTCTTATCCTCCCCCACTTCCTTTCTTCATGCTGTAAACTTCATAAACTGCCTATATACTAATGGACCTTCATCTTTGTATTTCATATCCTCTCTGTACTTAGTTCTCCCTTTGTCGTTCTCTGTCAAGGAAAATAAAAAAATGTCCTTACGTGTGTAGTTTTCATCTTTACCCGGAGGTTAGGATACGTCACAATACAAGACGTCCCTGGACTCGGCTCTCCAGGTCCAAACTCATATCATAGAGAACAAAACCTCTGGAGGCAGTAAGAGGATTACAGGCAAGTCGAAGAAACGAAGAAAGGAAATCCATTAATAAATGAGCAACACACACCGCCGAGTACGGTTTGACCGGAGGGGTCTAGCTGCGTTGTACTGACCATATATATGTATATATCATCAAGATATATAGTTGCATTTCCCCTATCCTATACTTTTCGTTGAATATATAATTCATTTCCTAACTCATTAGCAGGATTATCCTTCCATTTCGTTCGCTTTGTCATTCCCCTGTCGCTTTTTCATTTTTTTCTCGTACACTCTAACTCGAAACAGTATTTGATACAGATTTTGGGGATCATACTCGTATTGTTAAATAGGCCGGCTGGGTTATGCTGTGTAATTCACTTTCTCCTTCATCAATGTTTAACAAACACTAGTTGATTTTGATGTAAAGTAAAGGAAAAGTAAGACATATTCCAGAAGAATGTTTTGTATTGTTTCAAACCTTGTCAATAATGGAGGAAAATGCAGAAGAATAAACACACGGAGAAAATACAATGGATGTAGAAGTGAAAGAAATATGTATCCCTCCAATACACACACTCTCTCTCTCTTTCTCTCCCTCTCTCTATCTCTCTCTCTCTCTCCCTCTCTTCTAATTATTCAAACTGTATTTTAGCGCTATTTCCCCCTGTTGTTGTTAAACTGCTTGCAAACTAATGTTGGACAGCTATTTGATTTTTTTATTATTTTACTTTATTTATAAATATCGCTCTGTGCCGGCTTCTCAAATTGTGAACTAAAGGGCATTCCAACCTTTGTAATAAGTTCATTTGTATGAAAGCAGAAAAATAAGAGAAACAGAATGGCGAAAGTTTGAAATGAATCTGACAAATATGTATAAACTTATGAATCTTTGAAATATGAGGTCACTAAATCTCAAATTGGCAATTAGGTCACAGCATTGTGACGTAGTCGCGGATAATTCTCCCGCTTGTCGTGTATAAAAAATACCATTAATTTCTGTTTTTCTCCTAGGTCACATCTCCCTTGGAGCACTACTCAAAATATATCATGGATAGCATATTTTAGGTCCTCTTAAAAAATATCTTCCTGATTCATACATTACAAAAATTGTATTTCCCTCGTTTTATGTGTTAGAACAATTGGGAAAGTTGTCCGCCACTACATCACAGACACATTACCGATTCAATTTGAAGAGCCCATTCCTATCATTTTGGAATAGCTTGGACATTAAAAAACCGAATCACCGTCGCTATATTCCTTCAAGCATATAGCTCAGAGATTCATTTGTTCCCCATTATTTCACATTATTATTATTTGTCTATGTTACATGTCTACCGTTGTTGAATTATGTATTCTCTTGTTTTTATATATGAGACAATTTTGTTATGTGGCATGTGGAACAATACAAAATAAAAAGAATAGTGACTGTAACTTTCAAAAAATCATAACTTTCTCATGTTTCGTTCGATTTCATTCAAACTTTCACCAGTCTGCTTTTCCCATTTTCCTACTTTCTTCCGGAGTTTTTTATAACAAAGGTTGGATTTCCCTTTAAAACCGATTTCAATCATTTTAATTACAGAACCCATACGCATTAAATAAGTAATTATACCCAGACAAAGTTATTAAATGAATCTCCAGGGTACGAGATAATGTATAATTTCCCTGGAACATATCATATATTTTTTTTAATTGAAGAAGTAACCCCATTTAGCGCTTAGAGACTTCGGTGGTAAGCGCTTTATAAGAAACGTTGTTATTATTATTATTATTATTATTATTATAATTTAGGTAATCAAGTTTATTCGAGGTTCAATGCCCGGTCTGAGAAATATCATGTGACTTTTACGAGTGTGATAGGAAATAATTCAGACTCACACGGAGTTCATTTGATGGGGAAATTGTTTCCGTCTACATTACTTCTCGTTTAAGCAAAAATTCGGTATAGGTAAATACTTGAATTCTGAAAAAATGTTCGTTGTGAGCTTTATAAATTTATCTGTAGAGAAATGACCCAATATTCCAAATGTATTTATTAACAATATTGACCCTCTCGTGGTATTAGAGTACAAAAAAATGCATGTTTACAAGTATCACACTTAAATTATAAGTGTGCACAAAGTAGGTAAACATTGTGTGGTAACAAAAACATTTTGACATGACTAGTCGTTCAGGCTTTTTGACTATTCTACCACTACGAATATAAACAGTTCTAATACTCTTATGTTCTATACCATGACATTGTTCACTCTTCGCTTTTGGTGTCTGAGAAAATTGCATCACAATAATTAATAGTTCTAGCAAATTTTGCTGTTTTCTTTAAGCTGGCAAGTACTAGAATAATTAAATAACTGTGGCATCTGTAACACTTTTTGTCTATCTTCATACATTGTTGTTGAGAAATACATGCGCTTCTCCCTCTGAAAGCCTTGTACCAAATGTTGATGCCACATGTGTGATCGGTCCCACATACGCCTATTTCTGTGTATCTTGACGTTGTCAACTATGTGATTTCCTGAAAGCTGACATAAACAAAGCTTCTCCAAACCATGTTCATTTCTGATGTAATCACATGGCCACTATTAAAAACTGACTCTCTCTCAAGATTCTCTATATGATTCGAATAAAGACGGCAAAATTTGGAATGCCATAATGGCAGCCATGCTAAAGCTGGGGTAATGATCAAGGAGCGCCAAGAGTGCCATATCTAACAGAAATGAGCGCTGTACAAGAACCCTCTATTATTGTTATCATTATTATTTTTATTACTATTATTATCATTATTATTATTATTAATAATACAATAATTTGGCCTATGAAGCTTATCATTTTCGCAGGGCAATTATATTTTGGGGGAACTTTTGGTTTTGAATTTTAGGATATTTTATGATATTGAATCATTGTGGATTCAGAAAGTAGTTTACACTGCTTTTTTGTTTTAATATTTGGGTGTGAATTGGGAACTAGCTTAAACTTGGCTATGGTGGGTTCATATTTTTCTTTTCTATTCTTTTATTCTACTCATATTCGACGGGATGAGATTAAATTACCTTCCGATCAATCTTAATATCTGTTCATTACGAGTCCCCCGGCCCCTCGTAACACAAGCTCCTCTTCAGTGGCTGGAGCCAAACTAAACTTCTAGCAGAACTGACGATTGCGCCAAGATCATTCTCATTTTCCCAGTGTGACCGTGCGTTCTTCTTCCCCGCCAAATGGAGATGTCTCGCAAAATATCAACCGATACCAACTCCCTCCCCGTGATATCATTTTCTCCTAAATGGCTGGATCCACGCTAAATTTCAACGAGAACTAACGACCTTCCTAAGATCGCTGATATTTATCGAATGTGAACAGGCCTTACTTTTTTTCCCCGCCAAATAGAGATGTCATGCAGGTGTGAACGAGTGATTGAAATTAGGAATTCTGACTCGGATCCGATTCCAACGCCGTGACCGGGCGCGCGTCAGGAAAACGGTGAGGAATACTACATCAAATAAAAACCCACGGCTTGGTTTCACTTCTCAATTGTTGCATGCGTGATGGCCCAGTGACAATTCTACATAGTGGTCCAAAAGAACAATCTGGAACTACGCATCTTTGCCCGCAATGCTACAATCCAATTTGAAACGAAAAAAAAAGAAAAAGAAAGAAAAACATGACTCTGTCTCACTTCTCAATTGTCGCATGCGTGATGGCAATTCTACACGGTGTTTCACAAGAAGCAACTAAGCAAAGCGCCTATTTGCCCACAATACAAAATAAGATTTAAAGAATATACATACATGGCTTGGGGTCAATCCTGTATTTTGTTGCATGCGTGATTGCCTGACGACAATTCTACACGGTGTTTCCTCCAAAAAAATAAAACTGTTCATCTTTGCCTACAATTTTAGGTTCAAATTTTTTAAAATATAATAAAAAACTTGACTTTAGTTTTGCTTCTCAATTGTTGCATGCGGTGTTTCCTCCAAAAAAATAAAACTGTTCATCTTTGCCTACAATTTTACGATCAAATTTTTTAAAATAATAATAAAAAACTTGACTTTAGCTTTGCTTCTCAATTGTTGCATGCGTGATGGCCCGGCGACAATTCTCCCCTGTGTTTCGAAATGACATGCTAAATCTGCTCATCTTTGCTCGCGATTTTACAATAATAAAAAAAAACATATGAAAATATGGTAATAAGAAAGGACTTTGGTTTCACTTCTCAAATTGTTCATGTGTGATGGCCCGTCCACCATTCCACACGGTGTTAATTTTTTTTAAATCGTCTTTGCCCACAATGCTATTGTCAAATACCAAAAACAAACCGTTTAGTTTCAGCTTATTAATTTGATCATGCGTGATGGCAAGCGGACAATTCTACAGGATGTGTAATGAAAAACAAATAACTCTATAAGAAATTAAAAAAAACTGCTCCCATTCGCTCACTCAGCACGATATACAAACATTTTACTCAGTGGATGCTGAATGGAATTAAATTAGTTTGTTTTTTTCATCAGAGAAATAGTCTGCAAGCTATTTCTGGCATGATCTACCGTATATCCCTTACAACCCGACCCGGTATACCATATGGCGAGGATGATTACCACAGCCGTTTGTCAGGGATATACGTTTGGTGACTGTACAACTGCTTTGATGAATTATTCTTCGATGCAAAAATCGAAGAATCTGCATCTTCATCCGAACAAGTATCGAGATGATCTCTTGCTTTGTTCGACTCAAACGAAAGTTCTACGTAGAACACGTTCGCTTAGACTGTCCAGAAAATCAACTGAAGTGTTATGTCGATCATCACCCCATGGCAATTATGTTCGGGTTACATAATACGACATGGTAATGTACACACATATCAAAGGGGGATGGATAAGGCCATTGAACTTGCCTTGGGTAGATTTTTAGAAAGTCATTACGATCTTTTTGCAGTTCCGCATAACTTTAGGCACTGCCTCTTGCTTATCGTTGTATTTTTAGCTATGATGAGACTTTAGGTTCCATAGCTTGTATCTTGTGAATGAATTGAGAATTCACAAAAGACTGAGAATGGATAGTCGGGATACGTTTAATAGTCCTTAGTGAAAGAAAAGAAAGAAAGAAAGAAAGACGAACAAAACAAAAATAATGAAATAAATGAATAAATTAAAAAAACACGAACAAACAAACAAAAGAAAGAAAAAAAGAAGAAAAAAAGTAAAGAAAAAAAAGGGAGAAAAATAATAATGAACGAACGAATGAATGAGTGGATAAATGAAAGAAAGAATGAAATACGAAATGAAATTGAACGTTATTCAAGTTATCATTTGACCCCCGGTATGAAATGAAAAACAAAAAAAACGCGCAATGACACCGCTCCCCGAACTCGATACAAATTTACTGGTCGATCACGGGATAAAAATGTGGTATAAAAGGAGGGGTAAGACCAATGCAAGCAGAGCACGTATGATCTCGACAAAAGTGTGCGACGTGCTTTGCGGACCAATGCAGAGTCACATTGTATAGTATTACCTCATGAACGGACGGCTCGACGTGCAAAGTGTTACAGATTTTAAGATCTGACCAAAAGGAAGTTTTGAGAATGAAGTATCGCAGTGGTGTTGTCTTTTACCCATCCAGAGAGTAACAAAAAGTTCAATTTTAAAAGAGAATGTCAAAATAACCGTCTTTCAAGAAACAAAAAGGTATAATTAGGTCAAAAGGCAAGTTTAGACATCCCTTAAAAAAAGAGTCTGACCAAAATAGGGTCTGGAGAATGTCCTTTACCCATTTCGAGAGCCAAAACAAATATTAGAAAAGAAACGATTTCGTTTAAAAATTACCTTCATAAACGAAGCCAAAGGTAAGTTTTAACGAAACAAATGAAAAAAAATCTCTGTTGAAATAATCCTCATAATGGAAGCCAAAAAAAAGGAAAACGGAAATTATAAAAGCTCTGTTAACCTCATCTAGAAAAGCCATTCAAATGCCTGATCGGCATTAAAAGAAGCCTTACAGCTACAACATTGTTGCATATAAGAGCGTACGAATTATGTTTCATATTTACCACAACTCAATTTTCCCTTCCATACTATTTTACCTAAGTTGAAAATGGAATGCGTTTCAAAACCGGTTAGCTCTAGTACGCAAATGCCGCGTCCACAACAGCATTGGAACTAAACGTCATGGTGATTTATCACTCAAGAACTTCAAGCCTACCTTCAGTTCTGATGATAAACTGCATCTTGAGGGAACCTGGCTTAAAATGATTCAAACTAGTTTACCATACACCTCATAATTTATCACCACAAGATAAAATAATAGTAATAATATTGAATATTTGTAAAGTTCCATATCCATTTCGCAGAAATGCTAAAGGCGCTGAGAGTATTTCATGAAAAAGGTAAACTATAATTAGATGTAAATTACAATATAGAGTACATGGAAAAAAGAACATTAAACAAAAATAAGTTGACACAAATATACACAAATGACAAAGATGAAATATGGAAATATGGAATTTTTCAAATTTAAAGTGGTATTGAACAGGTGCGTTTTAAGAGAAATCATGAATGAGTTTACCGTTGATATATGCAGTATCTTTTTGCTCTCAGGAATATTCACTTTAAACAAATATATAGTAGTAGTATAGCTGTCTGTCGCAAGCGACAATGACCGCCTTCATGAAGGCTGCTTGCAAAGGTGGGTAAGTACCGGCAAGTCTTGCAAGTTACTAACGACACTCTCTCGGGAAACTGGTGGCAGTTTCACACCGGCGAGGACAAGCCTGGACGGGTGTGAACCACTAGACCCTGCAGTGACTGGTCAAAGGATGTCGGGAGTTCGGTATCGTCAATTGACCTCAATGCTGTCACGGTGGCATGGTTTTCTGTTAGGGTTTGCTCCCTTAGCCTTAGATTCTAAAGAGAACCCGAACCACAAGGCAGTTGTTACAACTACACTCTAAAAAATCAAGTGCTAATTTTAGCACCTCAAGATTTGGAGGCAGCACCTGTAAGGGCACGCATAGGGACTGCCTAAATTGTGCTAAAGTAGCACTTGTACACGTGCTATAATTCAACACCAGTCCAAGTGCTACTTTAAACACTTTAAGTGTAAGCCTTTTACACTTCTGGTGCTATTAGACGCATGCAGCTCGCAAAAACCACACTTCTAGTGCATTAAATAACCCCTTTTAGAGCCCCCAAAACGGCACTACTAGTGCTAAAACTTTTGCACCCAATATAGTGCTAAAGAACACACACAAACAGGATGCACAAAATCACACCTGTAGTGCTGAAAACTCACCCTTCTGTTATTATTATTATTTTCAGCCTACTTTAAGCACCTAAAACATACCCCTCAAGACGCCACATGTCACACTCATGGTAACGAATGGGTAGTCACATATATGAGTTAAAAAGACTCACTTCTTTATTGACAAAAACCATTGTAAAATCACAACATCCCTTCAAAAGTAATACATGTATTTGTATCAAAGGGTAAAAACACAAAACTGTTTCATGCATACTGATAAAACATTAAAGCTCAACTCAGCTGCTCATCACTGGAAAGTCATCATAATGGATAAACAGATCAAACATGATAAGCTAATACAACAACACTGCAGGATTCCAGAGCATACAGAGTTACAGAGCATTCTCACATTAGGTTTACCTTACTGCAATCTAACTCACATGCATTTTATACATTGTGACATGTGTTATATATCAGAAGGTTCAATAAAGCCTGAAAAGTAACAAATAATTTTCCAGGCCCGGTAAATAATAATGCTGTTTACATTATGTCTGCACTCCTAATTTAGTAAAGCCCTCAAACAACCAAGACAAACAAAATACATATTATTATATTAGTCTGAAGTTTTTACTGTTACATTGAGATTGCACATTTCTATGTCAATTACATGCAGTGGTAGTCTTGCTGCCATGTAGAATGTTGGAAATGGTATCATCATGCACATTCAAGCAGAATTATTAGGCAATGAAAAGAATACCTTCTCAGATCCCTCTCTTTTATAGCCGAGTGGCGACCTATCTCATTTGAATTTTAAATTACTTTGAATTTCTTTTGTGTGAAGCACTGCCTTGCACCTGGAACGCTGGTGCGCCTGTGCATGGAGCGCCAGCACTACCGGTGTTTATTCAAGTGCTAAAACAGGCAGGGTCACACTTAGGGTGCAATTTCTCGAATAGCACGTGTTTCCAGCACTCATTTTTCTGCTCGTCATCGCTTCCCAAACGCTGCATGCACGCCAAGGGCTACACTTGGCACGTGTGGTGCAAATTTGTACCCAGCACCCGTGATTTAGCACTTCATTTTTTAGAGTGTATGCATGGCAATAACAATTAACATTTATTAAAGGGATCCGGTAACTTTGTCTCAGATTCTGAAACAAAATCCTGGATTTAGCTCATGCTACAATGATAATTATAAACCTTTAGGTCAGTCAGGAATCCCATGACTTTTACAAGCCGATCGCCTGTCTGATTATCAAGATATTTATGACTGGAAATCGAAACCAAAGTTTGCGTTTTCCTAACGGTTTTCATAACACTACAGTCTATCGGGGAAAACGAGTATGGTAAAACCGGCCACTTAAAGATTTTTACTTTTTTGAGGCACTTCTTGATCATTTTGAACCATATCACAGACACTGATAACACGTAGGACCGTGCATCTCAGATTTAACATTGTGAAATGATGCCTTTAAAAGGATGAGACGAGTAAAATTACTATTATGTTGCGTTAAGTTAAGAGTACTCAATGAGTACAACCAAATACTACTTTTTAAGTACTTTATTGATTATGTCTATTCAGTGCTGTGATAAAAATCACTGATTATAATAGAGAAACAAAGATTTTTTTTCGAAATGAGTGCACAAATATTTAGGAGATTGATGGCAGATCGAATTACCTTACAAATATATATATATATATATATATATATATATATGTATGTATATATATATATATATATATATTATATGAAGAGACAGGGGGACGGGACACTTTAGATAAGTGAACGGCAGATAATCATGTAGAAAAATAACAATTTGGTCTCATTAATACCAAGGATAGCCACATCCGTATTGATACTGTTCTTCACGCAGGCCATGCAATTATTATTACCCATTTTCACCTGGGTGAAGAGTGGCAAATGTTGCTTAATGTCCTTGCCATTAGTGTCGGGCTGGGATTTGAACCCGCAACCCTTTGATTGAGAGTCAAGTGAATGAACCACTATACCACGACACCTCGACAGTATAGATAAGCTGCATAAATGTCTTAGGCCATGTGTTCTGTTGCTAATTTGAACAACTTTCGATTTTCTTTGTCTTTCTTTGTTCTTTCCTCAGTTATTTTGTTTTCAGTCAAATTCGTTTTAGCAAATAATATTAGTTTGTAATTTAACATTACCCATGCAGTCAAACTTTGAATCCATGTAACACAATTTTCGTCATCACCGTAACTCTTGAAAGATTGGTTCCACCTATAACGAATGAGTACTCAGAAGTCCAGGCACATTTATGCAAGAAATTAGTATCTTTCAGTTCGGTATCTAATTGTCCAATTCTTCTTTAAAGCGATACTGAACTGGTGAACTTACTGCCCTAGCGTACTGTTTATTGCACAGCGCCATCTCATAGTCAACTTGCCAACAATGCGTATATGCCCGCGTCACACTGTCCCGAAGTTGACACCAGATGGATACACGATGTAGGAAATGTTCAAATTCGGCTCTGATCGTAAAGACATCGGGCCATCCATGATGTCATTTTAAGCCATCGTATGACCGCCGGTGGAGCTTTTCAGGCTCCGGCAGCAACTTCGTGAGCAGTGGCAAAATCTTTGGCATGCCAAAAAATTGCCTGAAGACCTTGCGAAGGTTCATTTTCGTGTTGAATTCGTGTCCATGTTGCTCTTCGTAAGGCCGTCGTGAGGGCATCTTGTCAAATCGTGTCATCTTCGCCTTTACTTCGTCTGATCATCGGTGCCATCGGGCATTTTTGCCTCACGAAGACAATACGAAGGTAACAAGAAGCTGCCCGATTGTCTTAGGAGGCAACACGACTAGGTGAAGCCCTCGCAATGCCGTCGTGTAGCCATCGTGTTAGAGTACGATGACATCGAGATGGGACCACGGTGTCGGTAAAGACAGCCGAATTTAAGTAGCTCAAGTGTTTCCCATGTGTCATGGTAACGTGAACATAAAAAAGGCCAGCCTCAAAGCCAGAGGCGGCGCTCCGGGGCAGGGTGCACAGTGCCTCCCACTTTTCAGGATACTAAACCAATCTTCGTAAGAAGTGCCCCTTTTTACATAGGAAAAGTGCCAATATTACTTTGAAAAGTGCCCCTATTAATTTTCACCTTTGATAAGTGCCCCTTTTATTTTGACACGTGTCCCTTTTCCTTCGACAAGTTACCATTTTCCTTTGCAATAAGTGTCCATTTTCCATTCTCATAAGTGCCCTTTTTATCTCTAGTAAGTGCCCCTTTTCAGGTACGAGAAGTGCCCCTTTTCACTTTTGATAAGTGCCCCCTTCACCTCTGATAATTACCCCATTACAATTTGAGAAGTGCATCTTTTCTTTTGAAAGAAGTGCCCCTTCCTCTTTTGATAACTACCCCTTTTTGACTCCGATAATCGCACCTTTTATTTTCACATGTGCCCCTTTTCCTAATGATAAGTGCCTCCATTTAAACAAAAAGAGCTCCTTCCCCTTCTCATAACCTTTTCAGGTGCGATAAGTGCCCCTTTTCACCTTTGATAATTTCCCTTTTAACAACGATACGTGCCCCTTTTCCTTTCTAATAAGGGACCTATCCCCTTTTCATAAAATGCCCCTTTTCACCTCTTATAAATTGCCCTATAAAAATCTGATGGGTGCTCCATTTCCGTCGAAAATGACCATTAACCATTCTCATAAGTGCCTTTTTATCCCTGGTGAGTGCCTCTTTTCAGGTATAAGAAGTGCTCCATTTTCACTTCTGAAAATTACCCTTTGTACTTTGACACGTGCTCCTTTTCTTTTATAATAGGTGTCTTATCCTTTTTGATAAGTGTCCCCTTTTCCTCTCATCATTAAACGTGCCCCTAATTTAAAGCGACTAAGAGCAATTCCCCCAAAGCTCGCTAGCCACATACACTCACATTTATAGATGATATAATTATGTTACTTATCAAAGGCCTTTTCAGTCTTCCGTTTTGAGAATGTGCTTATAACCCCATCAGGATTGGGTTTTTTCCTCTTTATAAGATGTATTTTTTCGCACTGCGACCTCGATCACAAATCTTAAAATATTTCCTCGCTTCGCTCGCTCGCAAATGAATATTTAGACCATCACATCCAACTGCAAAGTATGATGCTTAAGCAATATCTTGTATGATGTATAAAGAGAAATAAATATTGAAAGCATCCCAGACAATGTAATCACAATGTAGGGGTATATACCAATGTCTAAAAATTGTATATTTTCGCTTTGAGATTTCCCTTTGGGGCCTTTTTCCCCCAGAAAGTCCCCTTTTGTTGGTGAGATTTCTCTTTGAAGTTGCCCTTTTTGTTGGTGCCCCCCCCCCTCCCACTTTGGAGCATCAATAATCTCCGATCAGCAATTGATTTCCCACGCTCGGCCGAAGGTTTTATACCATCGGGATGTCACGTGACGCCTTCGTTACCTAGTGGCCTGCGGGTAAACTACTTAATACAAATTCACATCTTCGTGTTGTCTTCGTGTATGGTTCGGGTGCTATCGTGTGACCTTCTGTAGGCATCGTACTTGCTTCGGCTGTTGATCGGCTGCTGACCAAGTTCGTGGCCATCTTCGTGCGAAATTCAAAATTCCATATTCGTGTGTCCATCTGGAGTCAATTTCGGGGCAGTGTGACACGGGCATAACATAATACCTAATTTCCGCTTCGCAAAGCTAGGACTCGATGCGAAAACCGGCATTGCAGCGAGCTACGGGACAATACAGCTACAGCTGACCTGAGATGGCGCTAGAGGGGATTTTTTTTTTTCCGGTAGTGCTTCTGGTACAGTGTGGCTTTAAATAGGTCTAACAAACGCGGAGGAGGGTGCTTTGGGTATAATCTAATGTTAGAAATAGATTTTTGTCAATGTGTGTGATTCAATCGTTGAACAAGAGTACACTAGGAATTGTGCAAAATTGTAAGTTACAGATATCCGAAATGAACACCTAAGTCACGTACCCCCCATAAAAGGAAAAGAAAAGATTTTTTTTCTCTGTGTGTGTGTGTCTCTCTCTGTCTGTCTGTCTGTCTGTCTCGTCTCTGTCCCTCCCTCTCTCGCTATCCCTTTCTCCCCTCTCTCCCTCTTTCTCTCTCTCTCCCTCTCTTTGCCTTTCTATCTCTCTCGCTTTCTCCATTCATGTGTCTTTTTTATCTCTTTTTTTATTTCTCTCTTGGATCTTGGTTGACCCCCTCCGCCCCCACAGAAATATTTGAAATACTACTCACGGCGAAGGGGTATATGTAACTGACGCATAATTGATACTCTACGTGTTTGCTTTATGCATCTTGCCCTGAAACAAGAAATATGAGGAGGACATAAATTATTGTCGTGATGTTGCCATTTGTGAGCATCTTCTGTCGTTGAAGCCCTCAAGAATATTATAGTGTATTCCACCAGTAGATGGCGCTAGACCCCTGCCTTGATTCTCGGCGACTGATGTTTAGAGTGTTTAACACTGGAGATACGACTGGTCGCCGACACCCGACAACCGCTGGTTGGGAAGTATTTGTCAGAGGTCGTAGAGAGTTTTTTTTTTTGGTCAGTCTTTATAAGTCTGTCAGTGGTCTCTGGAGCATTCTGGTCGGCTGGAGGTTTACGCTGCTGCACCAATTACTTATTGCCGACCAAACTGGTCATGGAAAGGTTTCTCTTGGTATTCCAAGGGTAGGCAACAGTTCTCAGATTGATCACCGACTGATTACGGACTGATCACCAGTGGTTGCGGCCTATTACCGGGTGATGTGGGTGAAAAAAGGTCGGCAGTTGATCTACAAATGATGTACGTTCACTTACCAATTAAACTTCAACGTTCGCAGTACATCAACAACCATAAAGGAATTTAATTTTGAAGTTTAAAAAATATATTATTGCTTATAACTGCTGGTTCACAAATTTAGATTGTTTGATACTTTTCCATTGAATGAAAGAGGAACGGGGACAAAAAGGAATCTTAATTGCCTATACTGCTTCTTGATCTATTGCGATCATGTTATACCGTGATGTTTTATTAATGAAATAAACTATTTTTCCTGCTGCAGCGGCCTGGTAAAAATAGCAAATCTCAGTCAAGAAGTTAAATACATTCTGCTCTATTCATGGATACATGTTACGTTTGCTATTTATATGGATCCGGAAAAAGTCTCTCCATTTCATAAAGAGCCACTTACTTTATCCAAATGACCACCAAATATCCACAGGTCGTTTACACAATGAAGACGTCCCACTTTGTGCATTTTAGAATAATTACCGCCAAAGTGATGGAGTTGCTTCACGAATACCTGTTATTTGCCCTCTTGAAAAGAATACTCCACATGTGTAACATGTAATGTACCACCGGTGCATAAATGGATAACGATTACATTGATCTCCGGCCAGTTGGTTATTACTGCCGATCAATATACGAACAACTGCTAACCATTCGCAAATATTTCCATAAGCGGTCACAAAATTAGTTTACGAAAATCTTTCATGTTCGGACAATTTTGTGTACGACATTCGGCAGCCAATCGGCAACTGCCCTAGAACCTATGGGCAACTGACCGCCCACTATAATTTTGTTTGCAAACTCTGGTTGTCATAAGGTTGGAAACAGTCGTGCGATTAGAGTGTTTCAGATTTTTCATAGAGAGTCGAAGAGTATAAAATGAAAAAGAAAATGAATTAAGGTTTGAGTTGATGTCGCTTTTCTAGTCTTTATAGTCACTAACTAAATTTTCATTCATATTCGTTTGTTTGTTGGTATGTTCTTATTTTTTCATATTTCTTATATTTTTTGGTTTCTATTATTATAATTTTGTTATTGTTGTTGTTATTGTAAGAACAGTAATCCATTTTTACATGTAAATTATGTTTCCCATTCTATTAAGAAAAAGAGATGAGAAATATCCAGAAAATATCAAGTCCAGGGGGGTGTTTCACAAAGACTAAGATTAACTTTAAGTTGGACTTAACTATGGCAGGCCATTCATGCGTCAGGGAGCTCTCACCATTATGATCTTCAAATAGTATTTTTTCCTTCAATAATGAATTATAAAAAAATGTAAATTCTGTAGATTTGTGACCACGATTTGTAAGTCCCTTGAGAGACCAATGTCAATAAATGGTAAGAGAAAACGGCCTGCCATAGTTAAGTCCAACTTAAAGTCGACCTTAGTCTTTGTGAAACACTCCCCATGTGTCGTAAAGCACTGGTCTGACTATAGATATACCTACGAGGGCGGGTGGATTATGTGATGTCCAGTGGCGTAGCATGGGCCCAGTATTAATTTAGGGGGCACTGGTATCATGGGGGATGAAACCGCATACATATTAGGTACATGTAAACAGGACATTAAAAAGTCAGCAAGTGGTTGGTCTTCTTCTCATGTTTTCTTCTCTCTCTCTCTCTCTCTCTCTCTCTCTATCTATCTATCTTCTTCTTCTTCTTCTCTCTCTCTCTCTCTATCTGTCTTCATCTCTATACTCTCTCGGTTTGTTTGTTTGTTTTGTGTCTATGGATAGGGGCAATTGCATCCATGTCCCTTCCCTTAATCTTCACTACTGGTAATTAGTGTCTTTGGCAACTCGTGGAAGATTCTCTATCTCTCTCGCTCAATTGAATATAATGTTTATGTTCCTCAAATCCCTGGATGAAATAACGTGGTCGTATTCCAAATGATCTATGGCCATATCT
This sequence comes from Mesocentrotus franciscanus, assembly GCA_037976565.1. Classification (NCBI taxonomy): domain Eukaryota; kingdom Metazoa; phylum Echinodermata; class Echinoidea; order Camarodonta; family Strongylocentrotidae; genus Mesocentrotus; species Mesocentrotus franciscanus. Next base: position 18,785,422 of record CP137674.1, on the reverse strand, counting down.
AATGGGCTAAATAATCCGAGTCTAAGAGAAACATAAGATTAATCATTTGATAATATTACGTTACGCAATGTAAATGTCTATTAAAATTGTGATATATGTAGGTTTTATATATCTCTTTTATTTCCTCATGTTGCTTCATCTGCTTCTACTTGTTTTATGTATATCTGTTTATAAACATGTGAAAGGAATTTCCCAGGATTTGTCTTATAATTCTTGTTCGGAAAGAGGATCAAGCTTCATGTGTAAGAATATTTTATATCACTGCGCTTTATTTTGTTACACTTTTTAAAGCTTCCGTCTTAGGCTTTTCTTTTTTTTTTAGCTTGCTTTGGCTCTTTATTTTTGTGTCGGATATGATACCATATCCTTATCTCACGGCCACCTTCATAATAAAGTTTTATTTTATTTTGGGTTCGTTTTTTATTTATTTTTTGCTTTTTTGAATTCCGTATTTTGCTTTCGTTTTTGTTTTGTCGGCATAATAATGGCCACTTATTTGTAATACTGGCTGTGGCACACCTATTGACGAAGTTTTACTATTTTACTCCATTTTCTGATAAATTCTATGAATACGATGATAAGCAGGCAAAAAGGTTTTTCAAATTTTAGGGTTAGAAACTAAAGCAGGGGCACAATTGGGAGACATATTTTTTTGGGGGGTGTACAAAATGAGTACGTAAAGTATGACAGACTTGATTTTAAAACAGCCCTCTACCCCCTCAACTATTGATTTGAATATTTCATGGCCAGTTTTAGAGTACTACAAATACTCTTGAGTTAAGCTATTGTTCTTCAATCTCTATTTCTTTCTAAATTATTTTCAAAGGACATGCATAACGAATAAGCCTGTTCACTATCTGCATCGCACCCCACCCTCTCCCTTTGCTACACCCAACCCTCTCAAGAGAGTTGCGACTCTTACGCCACTCGCTGTTCCTCGTCCCTCTATACACAGCCCTCGGGCGCGAGATAATGATGGCTATTTTGACAGCGTGTGTCAATGTGTCGTCCCATCTTCTTGCATAAGAACGAAGGAGAAACCATCGATGGCATCGGTAATACAAAGGGCATCCTTCTGCATCCTTGTCATGCGCGCTGGAAGACCCCCAGGCCATAGCCGTCATTGCAAACGAGAGGAAGAGACGTCAAATACCTTGTCTCACTATCACCATGGCAACTGGGCTTCTTCATCATCAGGTTATATGGCGGGAAGCGGTAGCCAAGCGTGTGTATTATGCGCAGAACGCCTGTTTTTATTCGAACGATATTATAACTCAATTCTATCTTAAGGATGTATAGCCAGTTAAATATGACACAGATGTTGTAGTAGGCAGACATGGTGTGTGTAATTTAATGTATTCTAAGATATTTCAGCAGAAGAAGGAAAGAACGTCTAAATGATGCGTTTTGTTCCAATTATTATCTTATTCTTCATTTTATATTAAAGCACTGCCGAATCCTAATAGCAATAGTAATATTACCATGTATCTTTCCAGATTTAAAATATCATTTCCGGGTTCAACTAAAGAATAAATGAAATAATATGGAATTATATAATTTAACAAAAAATACATTACAGGCAAAATTTACGGAGAAATCAAAGCAGTTTAAAGAGAAAGACCAGTTCTGGTCATGCGATTGCATTGTGAAAGAAACGATGTGGAATCGATCAGAAAAGGTTGATCATCTAGCATATAAGTATTGGTGTGTACTGCAAGGTTCTGGAATCATCAAAATGATAAGAAATTTGGCCCAGTCTTGGTAAAGTTACAAGCACTGCACACAGAAAGATGTATATGGGACTACGCGACCACGTGCGCGATATCTATTTGGTTCCAATAGATATAATAATTTACCAAGTATATCAATTAGTAGGCGGTTTCCCGACTTTCCCGGCAAAATTTGTGTCATCACGTATTAGTCAAAACATATTCTTTCACATGATTGGTAATGAGAGCTTCCATTAGATTTTTTTGAGAGAGGGGCGTTTCCAAAACTGGTCTTTACCTTTAAGGAAAACACGAAATCATTTTTAAACACTCAACCTACACAGACTCCCGATTTTCGTAAATATAATTTGATCAGGCCTATTAGATATTATAATTAGTCTCTAATTACATCTATCTCGTTTTCGATTATGAAATCGAGATGAAAGTTAGTATGACGTACTTTAATTATATGTGAAAATGGGTTGAAAGTAACGTTTTAATGCAAATTTTCATGCATAATTTTCGATAGCATCGACCTTATGAATGAATGAAGGTCTTGTCTTTGGATGAATAAGTTTTAACTGACATACCTTTAAAACTATATACATTTAAAACTATACACACTGTCACCCCCCTCCTCCTCCGAATTGAAACCTCTATTATTATTTCTTGTTTTGGGGAATGTAAAAACCAGATCGTCGTAAGAAACACTGTCTTTAGATATCATGCTCGGATTATCTAACAATATCACTGTCATTTTTGCACATTTCAAAGATGATGCGCAAGGCTATTGAAATTTATTGAAAGTCTTTGCGATCGTGTTCAAAATGAATTTAAAAAAACCGCGTAACTTCATGAACTGCTAAAAAATTGTTGTGTGCTTCAACCCATCCTAAAGCAATCTCGTGAACTAATCCTCACTAATGCACACGGAGTAGTAAACGCATTGCAATTAGCTATATTATCATATTTTGTAGCGCCATGAATACGGAACGGAAAATGTAAAGTTAAAGGTGCACACTCTTCTTAAACCTCGATATTACTCGTTGTAAATTAAGAATACTTGTAAGCACCACCAGAAGCGATAACCAAAATTTATGAGAACCCGAGAGGGCGACATATCACTATCCGTACAACTAAATGCTGACTCCCCGCGCGAGACTATTTGGGGGTTTTGGTCTTTGTACAATAAAAATGAGTTTAAAATGGAAGAAGGAGAGGATAGGGAATGAATGTGGTGAGCTAGATCGGGAAGGTTGTGAGCAGATCACAACAGTTGAGTAGTAAAGAATGTAGTTCTAAAACAGTTAGTATTCCTCCGTAGAGTAGCTTTGAAAGAGAATTCCAAATAACATTATTCTAAAAAGGAGTATTATCTGTCTGCGTTTCGAACAGTGTGCTCTGTTCGTCGTCAGGAGATTAACTGACCATGAACACAGTTCATTTCCTCACTTGTCAATTCTCCCTTCTGTTTCCTCTCTCTCTCTCTCTCTCCCTCTCTCTCTTCCTTTCTGTTCATCTCAGTCACTCCCTCTCTAGTCCTCTCCACCCCCCCCAAAAAAAAAATCCCTCTCTCTCTCTCCCTACCCTATAGGATTTTACAGTTCAATTTTAAGTATCTGTGCTCAGTTTCTAAATATCCACACCTCTCATTTTAGGTTTTCCTTATTGCCCATCCATCCCTTTTGCTCTCTCTCTCTCTCTCTCTCTCTCTTTCTCTTGCTCTCTCTCCTGCCCTCCATCTCTCTCTCTCTTTCTCTCTCTTTATCCCACCCCATCTCACACAACACACACGCACACACACACGCACACGCACACAACCTCCACTGATCTTTCTCTCTCTCTCTCTCTCTCACACACACACACGCCCTATATCTCCCCCTCTCTCTCTCTCTCTCTCTCTCACACACACACACAAAACGCACACACACTCCCTCCATCTCTCTCTCTCTCTCACCCCCTCTTTCGTAGTATTTCGTTCGCATTGAATAAACCTCTGTGAAAGGAACATAGCCGTGCAAACCATCCAAGTAAACTTCAATCTTTAATCAACTATTATAATCTGCAAAAACAATTTCCAAAGTAATGTACATATTTACCCAAAAGTAGATGGAAAACTCTCAAAATGTATTCCTATTAAGTTTGTGAAAGGCCGTACGTATACAACGCATATCCCATTTGTTATTTCTTAATTTTTCTCTGAAAGGAAATGTTAAAAAGAACAACATTGCCTAATGTATGAAGCAATAATTGTCATTCGTTAGATGCCATTATACCTCTTTTTGAAATCGAACACGGCAAGTATAATAATCATTACCACATCCCCCAAAATCGGTTATGATTCGCTAGTGAGTTAATAACTTCATTCCGTAGTTCTTCATCATTGCTCAGTACTAACCCACCACCCCGAAAAAAATCTCTACAAAATGAAAAAAATCTTAATTTCTGTAAACAGGCAAAGACATTTTCTTTACAATAATATTTAACTTAAAAATCGTTATGGTCATTATAACGATGGTTTGTAACGAGATCATCAAACACTTAAATGTAATCATGCCTATTTTCCAAAGTTTCCACCAAATAAAGAGAAAGTAGATTTCTCATTAACATAATTTGGGGGAAAATCTTTACAATGATCATGAAACAAATTTTAGGAGATTATTGTTCAATAGTAAAATCCTCCCTTGCATCGCTCATGTAGCAATTTTAGTAAACGCCTTGGTTATACTCTACATGTGCAATGTGATTCCTCGAATTTCCTTCACTTTCAAAATATTTACAGGAATCCAGATTAGCAACTTTCTCTTATACAAGGATGTTTTCCTAGCAGATTCCCAACTGTCATGTAATAAAATTCTCTTTTTCCTAAACGTCAACCACTTCAATATTATTTTTTAATTGTTTATAAAATATTTATGAAATGAGAAGAATAGTTTTTTTCCCACAGACAGGAACGTGATTTTTTCAATTTGAATTAACTATAAAAACAACTGTACATAAATAATTCAAACTTATTTATGGAAATGCTTGTGTTTTCATTCTTCAAATATCATGCTATAAAGTTTTGATTTTTTTTTCTCGGTTGAAATATGAAAGCAGTGTACAGAACATATATTTCCTCAGACAGGGACGTAATTTCGTCAATATAAACTCCCCGAACGATTATACATTTAAAAAATAAAGGTAAATAGATCACTTTGTGAGTTTTCCCAAGGGCATGATTGTTCAAAAATCAGAATATCAGTCACTTCCAAAATATTGACTTTGTAAGTAGGATATTTTTTCTCCACAGAGGCGGTCCTTCAACAGTATGCATTATTATCCGAACTGCCGTGCATAGCCATTTCTCATCATTTTTCAGTACAGTATTTATGATGTGGGGTGGAACGAGACAACGCCATGAAGAAGACCATCTTAGAAAGTACAGTCTTCGGGAACCTCCCAATCTAATCAAACAATCACTACTGCTTAAATTATAAAAATCTAAATCTACTATAGTTTATATATCTCATTGTAAAATTATTTGGATCAGATATTTACACATTTGCCTTCCATCAACGCAAAGAATTTAGCATGACGTTGCTATTAAGTTGGATAAATGCTTTCAATATTGCCAAAAGACATTGCATGAATTCAATTGCACTGTACGTAATTTAGGATTTGTTACAATTATTTTGTATTCAGTAGACGGGGGCATGGTACAAAGCAAGTATCTACTACCCAGTCAAATTCTTTTCCACACAAGCATTTTGTATAATTTATTCTTCTGTTTTTCCTTTCATCTTCTTTTTTGAGGCAGAAAATAAATAAATGAGAGATAATCATAGCTATACCATTATGTCACAAAGTGGCATGAAGTACCGATTTGGACGGAGAACCTTCGAATTCTTGAGATCGAAGTTGATTTCTTTCACTCTCTTTGAAAAGTAAACCTTTCATCAAACACATCGATCACAGTAAACAGATAAGTGGTTCAACATTCAAAGGTGCCTTAATTTCTATTGAGGTGCGAGACAAGTTACATATACACACCAATCAATAGTCATGATAATTTTTTCTTTTTTTTTTCTTGCATTTTCTTTACATCGTATTGCAAAATGCGAAAAAATAACCGTGCTCTGCAGATAGGGCATACATAGGCGTCACTGAAGAGTTACCTTTTTAAGGTCTTAAGAATGTGTAATATAGTAATTGCAGTACAAAATTTGTGTCGATATTTCCTTCTTAAAAGTAAAGTACACAACAAATGACGTTCCGAGATAGTATTGATATTTGTTGTGAAGAAAACAAAGGTCTATGTTCTTGATGCAGATCACGCGTAAGCTTTTGATAGTAATGGCGATACCAGTATAAATTTAAGTTATTTTCTTTCATTCCAAAAGGGGTCAGTTTGCGATTTTAATTTTCATTTTTCTTAAGGGCTGATTTTATTTTCATTTTTTCTTCTCAATGCACTGTATCACTGACATCCACGTCGTATCTCTTGAAGCACTGGACACTACAGATAGATCTTGTATGACGACATGATGGCAGGCAGGAATTTCCGTTTTCGTAGAACAAGCACTTCTTTGCGCAGTTGACGAAATCTGCTATGCACACTTCGACGAAGCAATCTAAATAAGAAAGAAAAAAGGTTGAAAATTACACTAACAAAGCACAAAATGAACTTGAGAGTTTACATTCATTTTATGATAAATTTGTCATATTTGTGTCACCGCCTCGAAAGAGCTCACCTTGGGATCCGTCAACGAGTTATGGCCAATACCGGTTTTCCACTATCACAAAAATAGCGTATTATCGCTATTGTTCGAGAACCACCGATAGGGGTACAATTTTTTTCATGACAATGCCTGAATGCAGCAAAATAGAGAAAATTCATATTATTATATGAAATGCGCTTATAATGGGAATGCTATTGTTTGCAATGTTATAAATGAATGGTGGAATGTTTTGCCAACAAGTGTAAAAACATGTCTTTTTAATTTAACATGTTTATTGTGGGTGTTTTTTCTTCTTTTCTTCTTATCTTCTTAATTAACCGACAATAGCGAGAAGAACAGTTACAATATCATGAATTGTGAAGGGTCATCAAACTTCCCCGAACCCCCCCCTACCCCCGCCGACCTGCTCCGTTCATGGAGTTGCCCCGTTGGCATTAATCATTACGTAATCATTTACATACCTAGAACCTCTTCGGCGTCATTGGCCCTCACTGTGAAAAAGTCGGTGTCTGAAATGAAATAGAGAAACAAAGAAATCAGTATAGGACATGCATGCTTGCCTGATATTTCGTATTGGCATACATTCTAACAGATTTAGATTTTAGAAATGTATATTAGAGTTGGTATAGTGGTCAAATATTTGGCCTGCTTTTACGATGACCCTTAGTTTGATCGCATCCTTCAAGCGGTGATATTAAAGCTCATTGGTTATTTACGTGTTTATTTTCTGCAGTTATCTACTGATTGACGTATATAAAGGTGACTTACCTACTGGATGGTCCTTCTTGTCTACCCAGAAGACTGCAAGGTAAGAGAAAATAATAATAATAACAATAATAATAATAACAATAATAATAATAATAATAATAATAATAATAATGATAATAGAAATAGTGGTAGTAGTAGTAGTAAAAGTAGTAGTTGTAGTTTTAAAGCGCATAAACATATTGTGAAAAAAATCTCTTCGCGCTTCCAAAGTTCTTTGGACATTATTGCCCTGAATGTTCTGGTAGCTCCAGCACCCACACAGTACACCTGGGTCGAGAGAGGCAAATGTATATTAGCGTCTTTCTAAATTGAGGTATAGTGCTGTGGCAGGGAATCGAACCACGTACTTTTTGTTTTCCAATTAGGGGGGTGTTTCACAAAGACTAAGATCGACTTTAAGTTGGACTTAACTATGGCAGGCCGTTCATGCCACTGTTTGCTCTTACGATTTACTGGCATTGGTTTCTCAAGGGACCTACAAATCGTGGTCACAAATCTACAGAATTTACCTTTTTTGATAGTTCATTATTGAAGGAAAAAATATTATCTAAAGATCATAATTGAGAGACCAATGGTGAGAGCAAACAGTGGCATGAATGGCCTGCCATAGTTAAGTCCAACTTAAAGTGTGAAACACCCCCTGGTGACATATTCATTGGACCACAACTCCTTTAAAAGAAATTATGATTCGAAAAAAATTATCAGACAAAAATAGCACCGATTATTCGGTGAAGTGAGGAGGACTATGTGATATTATTTACTAACTGTATTCGGCGCCATTGACATACATCACATGAAGTTTTTTAAATGTAACATTGGTTAACCATTCATTCTGTCTGAATTGATATGGCGCCCTCATAGATAATAGCAGATGTATTTACCATTCATCCCTTCAACTCTCTCTCTCTCTCTCTATTCTGTTCCTACTTTTCGACTTTCCTTATTTCTCTCCTTTTATTTCATATAATCCATAATCATTTTTGCCTACTGGCATATGACGGGAATTTGACTTTCTTAAAGATAAAGACCGGTTCTGGTCATGCGATTGCATTGTGAAAGAAACGTTGTGGAATCCATCAGAAAAGGTTGATCATCTAGCATATAAGTATTGGTGTGTACTGTAAGGTTCTGGAACCATCAAAATGATAAGAAATTTGGCCCAGTCTTGGTAAAGTTACAAGCACTGTACACAGAAAGATGTATATGGGACTACGCGACCACGTGCGCGATATCTCTTTGGTCCCAATAGATATAATAATTTACCAAATATATCAATTAGAAGGCGGTTTCCCGACTTTCCCGGCAAAATTTGTATCATCACGTATTAGTCAAAACATATTCTTTCACATGATTGGTAATGAGAGCTTCCATTTCATTTTTTTGAGAGAGGGGCGTTTCCAAAACTGGTCTTTACCTTTAATGTCAAAATAATTGCTCAACCTTCTGTTCCCATCTATTTTTTTAATCTCTGTTTTCGAACCCAAAAATGAACAGCAGCTGATGTATTTCCAGTGTTTAGTTAAAATTACTTTAACGTTATTAGAAAATGGGCTAACCAGAGGCATGTACATGATACAAAATAATGTTGTTCTTTTTTTTTTAACATGCGGGCCTAATGAAAGCTTTGTACTTACGTCTTTTTGCCGGTACTCTATCTTGTGTTGTTTCAAATTGTAGACTGCAAACTGTAGATACAAAGAAAAGAAATGCCTAATGAGTACATTTATGCAAGAATTTTATTTTTAATTACGTTCAGTTCAATTCCATTCTCCAAAGTCACCTTCATTCTCTATCAGAACAGGCGGCTTCGTTTAGATATTCTCTTTTCCTTTCTCCGATTCTCTCCTATTGTTCTCTGGAACCAAGCGTTAACATGATATTAGGGTTACAACATAGCAATATGTCTCTTCAACAACTATCATTGCAAAGATGATATATGTGCTAATTTCCTCGTTCATCATGCTGGCATTGAAAGTTCTTTTTTTTCCCCAAACCCTCTTCCTCTTAACACCACAGTCACACCGCAAAATCAACTCCAGCCCGACTCCAAACCGACCAATTCCTTGCCATTCGGGGTTAGGTGAATTTTTGTTCGGTAAATAGTCAGTCTGGTTTCAGTCTCGTATGTGTTACTGACGTTTGAGGGGGTGTCACCTTTGAAACACTAGGCACACCGCCAAACAAAATCCAAACCAACCCTTTTTTACAATAGAGGATATTTTCCTCGGTTTGTTATCGGTGTGGTATCGGTCTTGTCGGTGTGAATCCAAACCACCCCAATGTTTGGCCATTGAGGATAATTTTGTTCGGTCTAGTGCCGGTCTCGTCGGTCAGTGTGACTGACGTATAGATAAAGAAAGGAATGTCGCCTTTGACACTCCTGTCACACCGCCAAACCATCCAATTCTTACCCATGTAAGATGAATGTGATCTTTCGTTCGACCTGTTATCGGCCTGTTGTGACTGGGGTTTAAATGATGACATCGCGTTGTTCGGTTTCCTTTGCAAAATCTATTGACGCACTGCGCTACGACTTCCGTAAGTCACACGCCATTCGCCATATCATCGGGTAATCATCATCCATATAATCAAAACAAAACAACAAAGTGTAGCTTTAAGACATATCGATGGAACAGATTCCCTTTCGGCCATAATCTGAAACGAAACTAGGACAACAAGTTCTTGGATTTTCACGTTTCCATCTAGGTTGGTTGAACCGAGATGAAATTTTAGTTCGTTCTTTTCTGAAACTTTATCCCAAAGGTAAGAAATGGTATTGATCGTGCGATGAGAATATTGAGGACATTTTTTTCTTTCTGATGATTTTTTCCACTTTGGCGTTGTCGTTTAGATGTTCTCTTTCCGCTGTACGTTTCAGGACGGGAAGTAAATTGAAGTGTGATTTTTGAAGGATGGTCGGGCAGTGGAGATTAATTTGATTTATTTCGTTATGTCGTGAGATCAATCCAGTCTGGACTCATATCATTACCCAAACGCTTGCGAAGTTTTCATCATACACTCAATGCACGGTTCATCTCTTGTTACGCCTGCGTCTTTCTAAAGTCCAATTGTAAATTCATGAATATAGATTTATAAAGTGCTCCAACTACTGGCAGTGAAAAAAGGCACGCTATTAAAAAGAGAACCCGTTTCTAGAATACCAACATACTTACTGCATTTTTCAAGCTGCATTAATGGGAATTCACGCCCATTTAAAGCAGTCCATTTGTTGGATGGGGTTCTGTTGTAAGCGTGATTGATGATGATGATGATGAAGATGATTAGTGCAGATGATTGGTGTTTATAATGATGATGATGATGATGAAGATGTTGATGATGATAATGTTGTTGATGTTGATGATGATAATGCTGTTGATGTTGATGATGATAATGCTGTTGATGATGATGATGATGATGATGATGACAATAATAATGATGGTGGTGGTGGCGATGATGTTGATGATGATGATGATGGTGACGGTGATGATGATGATGGTATAATGATTTTGAATTTCCGAAGGGTGCAAACATGTTAGAAATGCACCCTTTCCGGTTCACATTCGCACCCCTGCCCCTACAGAATATTAGTGTAGGGTTGTGATGTTGCTTTATATAAAGCAATGTAGGACGACTTTAAATGTTATAATACAATTTTCTGTAAACTCAAATGCTTAAGAAGTAAGCGCAGTAGAACCAATCAGTAACACTCCATTATCAGATTATCGCTCGAGTGTTTGCTTCAAGGAATCATCAATCGCATGGGTGCCATATTGAGGGCGCTGTAGAGTCATTTCTTGTGTCGAGGATTGACGGAGACTGTTGTCAGGGAAAAGTCAATATTTTGTGAAACTAGAAAAGGTAAATAGATCGGAGGTACTGTAACATTTTTAGCATATGGGGGGGGTGGATTCATCTTAAAAAGAAATCCATCACGTTCGTACATGTATGATTTTCCTAACGGGAGGGGGGGGGTGTCTCTTATCATAATGCCAACTGATTGAAATTGAATTGTGATTGTTCCGTCATAATCTTACACTCAAATTCTTGAGGATTTTTGTCTTTTGTTTTGCATGTCTACTCTTAAGATGATGATTAAGATTTTAACAGTTTACCATGTTAGCCAAGTGGAATCGCTTTCCATTTCAATGTGGATTCAATCCTTCTATTATCCAAGGTGCTTTCTCAAAATTCATGACTTTAATTTACGATTCTTTTTATAAGGTTAAACCCTTGCTCTAAATAGCCTATGTGCCCTCTAAATAACCGTGTTGCATGGTGACGACGAAAGTCAATCCCCAATTTAGATCCAGTAAGGAATTAATAAATTCCCATTCGTCGCTGTTTTAATGAGCCATAATACATGCTTGTATGATCGCTAGGGGGATTTCCTAAAATCATTAAAACCGTAACATGTATATAAAATATCTTCACACAGCAATTCAGTGGTAGTTTGTGACTAAATGACTCCGTTAAAAAATTTTAACAAGTAGTGCGGCTGTGCTGATCATTGACATTCATAATTTAATGAACAGTATCGAAGTCATGTTCAAGAGAATATAGTTCGAAGAAGGGTTTCAAAAAAAATTGTGAACTTTGTCGTGTTTTTTTGTCAGGGTAGAAGAAAATCATAATAGAATTGTCCCCTGAAAACATTCATTCATGAAATGCCCTCATAAAAAAAAATGAATACTAAAGTTTGTACCAAATGTCCAGGCCATATGCATGACGTGGTCCCATATACATATTTCTATGTGACGTGCATTTTACTGTATGTGATTTTTCCCCTTTGTATCATTGTAATAATTGCACAATCCTATAGATATACTCATTCTTACAACTAAACAATCCAATCAACCTTTCCCGATAGCCTGCAGACAGAACCTGTCAAATTGTAATTACATGACCAAAACTCTACTTTATCTTTAAAACTTAATTCAAGAAGATACAGTCTGGATGACGTCATGTGAGTCATGATAAGAGTCAGTCACGTGGTAGGGACCAGATGGCATTTGCCGAATCGATTTTTTATTTTTTTTTAATACAGTATTGTCTAAATACCCTGTAAAATGTGTAATTCTCCCATTTCTCCCCTTCTCCATCTGCCATCCATCGTTCAAAGAACATTGATTTCTTCTTCATTTTGTCTTCTGAATCATAAAGAGCCTGTTCCCTTGAGTAATCGTAATATATTTGGCGTATTGTCGTACATAAGGGAAAAAGAATTGATTATTATGACGCCGGGCATAATTGAGACTCGTTTTGAATGCAATTACGGACGGGATTTCGGTCACTGGATTTCAGTGGGAGGGAGGTCTCTGAAGGACTGTCTAATACGGGAAGAAACCAGTGAGAGCTTGTGAAAGATGAGTTGTCTCTGAAGGGGTGCAATCCATCTCACTATCATCTTAAGAAGAAGGGTGAACCTCTCGCTTGAAGTATCCTCCCTCATACACCTCTTTTATGACGGATCTGTCTTACTGATTTCGACTTTTAATCAATACTTTTTTCATCCCACCTAATCCTCGAACACACATGGTCTTATGAAACAGCGCCACTTTACATGATCGATGGTTTTCATGTTTTTGAAGGTCTATAATTCCCTCTCTGGTTTTCCAGAGTGGTGCGATTGTGTTCGCGAAGTTGAAGCTGATGAGGAATGATTAATGATTTCCGTTAAGAGTCATTCGATAGTCAGATACTCGTCACCATTGCCGTAACCTTGTATCTCTGAAAATGTGACCTCGGGAAAGGTGACATGATTTTATTTTCCCTTCAAACCCCATACCTCTTTTTTGTTCAATCTCGATACTCAATACCCATTTCAAAAGATGAAAAGTTGTTGTTGCCCAGTATTCTTCGTACACCAGATTCTGATATGCCGTCTCGCTATATCTCTCAATGTCTTTTCGAGACGAGAACAATTTGTATTCTAGATAAGTATGGTATCACTAAACGTTAATTCTGTTAACAGCTATTCCGAAATGGCTGACCTCTGCATTTCGATTGTTCACACAGAAAGATGCCAAGCACTTTTCACTAACAATCAAACAGCTAGGAGAATATACGTAAGGACTTGAAAGAACGCCAGGTTATGGAAACTGGAAATGTTTGGGTACAAACTAATGTAATGAATTTCAAAATCTTCAATTTGTATAATTAGACGAGTTTTTGCAGTTTCATATCATTTTCTGTTCACTTTTTCTGGTACGTCGATAATACTTCTGTTCCCGTCAAGGACAATGAAATGGACATATGAATAGGAAAATTTTTGTGAATACAAATTTCGATATTTTGTTTTGCTTTTGACAGTAATGGAGTGAGAGTTACCCGATACCTCCAAGTGAAAACATACTGATGGATGCAATTTGTCAAGACACGCTGAAAGAGTCTATAGAAAATTAGTCGAACAGATTTAAAATCCCAGCACAAAGGAGTTTAGAAGAAGAAGAAAAAAAAGTTATTCATAATGCCATGATGATTCTGAAAAGCAACATTCTTGCTGATCAGTGGTAAATTCGAGTAAAATGTATATATATTGATATGGCTGGTTAACTTAATGACATATCCCGTAAACTTCACCCGATAACTGGTAACAAACAAACAAACAAAAAGTGTTTGATGGATAAAAAAAAGTCCAATACTGGGTTAATTTTACCTAATTTGGCTACATTTTAACGAGTTAAAGCTTACCCAACTTACAATCATCTCTTCCTTTCACACGCAAAAAGTGAATAAATTTATACCCAACCTTTATTATTGTACGCAAGTGAATCTTTGTTCGAAAAACCAGCGCAATTCCTTCATGGTTTATTTGATTCTGAATCACCAGGCTCGCTCAGGTACATCTCCGAAAATGAAATGAGAAAGTGTTGTTATTTATTTGTTACGAATGTCACCAATATAAATTTCGATGGTGTAAAGGATAGAAGACTGATTTGGGGACGAATTGTTTCATCATGATCAAAGTTTATGCAAGAAAGTCATCCGTATTAAAATCCAATCTGGCCTTTGAGGGTTGTTAAGTAAATTTTTATTTATTTGTTTGTATGTTTAAACGTTTCTGTCGTTGTTAGGGAGTCAGTTGTACCATGCCATAACCTATACCCATATCAAACAATGTTAATGGTATGATAAAGTCATATAGCAAAGAAAGGTTTTGAACCAACCACTTACAGAATATACCTACTTCGGTTTTCACAAGCTCATGGATTAAGCACACAAAAAAGGTGCTACTGTAATAACATTTTTAATCTAAAATTCCTTCAAATCTCTTGTCATCAAAGTATACATGGCAGTATACAATGAACAGCTTTCACACTTATAGAGTTGTAATCGCGGGAAATAACTGAATGAATTCCCTTTCTTAACCCCACGTGACTACCGACCCTCTCGGCCATTCTCGCGAAACAAAAAAACACCAAATAGGTAACGGAAGCTCTGTCAGATCACATTTCTGATAACGCTCCTGAAAGCTTTGTTCTCAATCAAGTTGTCAATCAGATTAGATAGCCTCATTTTTATCTACCGGAGAGTACGGAATAGGTGATTGTAATAGGGTTGTAGAACAGTCATGCTTCTGCGATAACTGCTCCCGCGGTAAGTTCATATCTATACTAGCCGACTAGTGTGGATGTGTCGTAGTATAGTGGTTCATTTACTTGGCTCTCAATCCAGGGGTTGAGGGTTTGAATCCCAGCCGGGAACTGACATCTCTTTAGCAAGAGATTAATCCACATTCACCACTCTCAACCTAGGTGTTAATGGGTACCAGGCAATTGCTGGAGTAATGGAAATTGCAGGATCCTATAAGGTAGAACAGAAATTGAAGCTGATGAGGCTTCTCTTATTGTTATTATTATTATTATTATCATCATTATTATCATTATTATCATTGTTATCATTATTATCATTATTATCATTATTATCATTATTATCATTATTAATTGTATTATTACTGTTATTATTCTTGTTATTATTATTATTATTGTTCTTATTATTATCATTATTAGTATTAGTAGTGTTACTATAAATATTAGTATTAATATGATACTACAGCGAATTCCAAACTTCAACCATGGAGCCCCACCTTATATCTACCTAATCCCACTCGCAACCCTAACCCTAATAAGTTTGACAAAATGAAACCAGAAGCGATTGCCGCCAGAGCAACTTTCAGATCACCAACTCGGGGAACGGGGAACTGCCGCTGTCGGTATGGCCACGTGGCTATACTGAGCTCTTTTGGTATGCGCATGGTCAATGGCTGACTTCAAAATAAGATGTTTAAAGAGAAAGAGATTGATTTTGTGCGCCTGTTCGTGATAAATTACTACATATGCAAATGGATCGATATCTGTGTTTAATACGCGAGGGAATTTAAATTTCACGGTGCATGTGATTAGGGGTTAATCGTGAACTTGCAGGATCTTTAAATGTCTGCGGTGATCCAGATAAATCCATAATTATTTATGTCCATATCCGTTTTTATATTGAATTTCTCTGGAAGTAAAAAGCTATTTTCTTCAAAAGAACCCGATGAAGGACTGACCGTAATATTCGCGCAAAGACTTCTTCAGATATGCTAGTGATGTTTGATTTGCCCAGTTCCTCCATTATGTGTGTAATATTCATGTCGCGGCGTGCTAATGAAAGCGGAATGCAGCGTGATATAATGGGCTTACTTCGATTCATCGGGTCATCGCGTCCTGCCGGGTTGTCGCTTTACACGACCATTCGTGAAATGAAATTAGAAGATCATGTGAAGATGCATGTTAAGGACGCGACCTTTCTTAGATTTGCCGTATGGTTTTCACAGAGTATCGGGTAAATTGGACCAGACCATTTGTAGATGAGAGGGGTTTATTTCACAAACATTACCCCCGACATTTCGTGAATAAAGAGGCATGTTTTCACAAAAGGTCGGGTAACGCGCCGACACGACCCGACGCGATGACCTGATGATTCGAAGTTAAGCCGATATTATGATATCATGTTGATATCAAAAGAATGTTTAATAAGGGAGGCACTCAGTTTTTCCGAAGATTTATATTTTCCGAAACACAGATTTCACATACAATGGGGTCCATAATTCCGAACAATTGGTGCCTTATTCCGAAAAACGATACCAGGTCATTTTCGAAATTATGAGCCTTATTTCATTTTCGGAATAACGCACCCGTCTTCATTTTCAGCAATACAAAACTTTTAGAATCAAGAATCTTCAGAGTAATATACCTTCGGGGTTACGATCCTTCGGAACTACGAACCGATCGTGATTCCGAACCTTCGGAATTATGAACCTTCGGGAAAATGAAATTTTACCATTTAGTATTACTGTCCATACGGCTACATATGTACATGCCATATAAAACACAAACCTGATTCAGCTGAACTAGAATGACAAAAATTAAATAAATAATTTTTAGAAGCAGGATATTGATACATTTTGCCAAAATATGTATCTAGGCCTAGTTAAAATAATTAATAATAGAATATTGATGATATGTTTAATTTTGGTATTGATATATCGCCAGAAATGAATTAACCCGTTTCCTACTGAATTCTCAAGCTCCTCAATGGATTAATCTAGGAACCACCATGTTCCAGGAGGAAATAAGTTAAGGAATTTATAAATTTGTATTTGAAAATATCATTTGTTTTTTCTGATAATTTGGTACTTCATGAATTTGCTAAAAATGGCTGAAGTTTAAAGGTAGTGTAGCATGGCAAATACTGGTTAACGCCATCTACGTCTTCTTTTGGACAACTACACGTAAACGAATGGTCTTGATTAACGGTAGTCAGCGACTTAATCTCTACATGGTCAGCGCGCTAGCGTTCGCGTAACAGACCGAAGTTCTCCTCACGCTTTGGTTTCGCATATGTTGCACGCACGTGAGTGCTGCGGTCGCGTTGTCCGTAGTCGTTTTATACCCGATTGGCCCCGAGTAGGGCCACGGGAAAGACACATAGTCTCGTCATGCTATACTCCCTTTAAGAAGATCTCGACTAGAATCACCAACCCTGTTGTACAAGCGTTCTTACCATTATGATTAATGGGTACTTGAGCGTAATTTAGCGGTAGTCTCACGGGTCATAATCAATAAAACAAACACTCATTATTTTCTTGAACGATTAGAACTTCGCTTTCGTAACGAGCTAATGTCACCGAGTGACAGTTCTAATATTGGCAAGATAGGAAGCCGCGATAGGAAACTCTCACCAAGAAAAAAATAAGAATTTTGAGATAGATAATGAGAAGAAAAAATGGGTGTGTTTGTAAACAGTCCTTGTGCAAAT
This sequence comes from Mesocentrotus franciscanus, assembly GCA_037976565.1. Lineage (NCBI taxonomy): Eukaryota > Metazoa > Echinodermata > Echinoidea > Camarodonta > Strongylocentrotidae > Mesocentrotus > Mesocentrotus franciscanus. The sequence continues at coordinate 18,767,925 of CP137674.1, read as the reverse complement.
ATACAGAACACTTACGTGTAAGCTTTAACTCTGTAGTTAGTATCAAAAGGTTTTTGACATTTTAGGGTACGGAATGCTATTGCGATTGGATACGAGACCCAAATGTGGCTTTAGCTTTAACCAATAGGCGCACGGTTTCTTAAATGGGGCTGATGTCTCTTACCCGAGTAGTAAAATTCATTTGCGAGTGAGCAAAGCGAGTAGTTAAATAATGTAACATGTTAAGTTACAAATAACTCTCATCATCAATTTATACTAGATAAGAATGATGTCAATTAGCTAAGGTCAGACCCCTCCCCCTCCCCTCCCCTGCCCCTCTCACCAAGAAAAAAATAAGAATTTTGAGATAGATAATGAGAAGAAAAAATGGGTGTGTTTGTAAACAGTCCTTAATTTCAAATTTCTCAATCTGCTTTCTGTGTAATTGTGTGTGAAATCATTATCCATTTTTATTTTTTTCGACCCCACGAAATGTAGAATCAATGGAATACTATGGTTGGATACGACCAGGGTCTCACTTTAAAAAAAAAGGGTTTTTATTAAAAAGGGCTTGGATTAATAAAATATAGTGTAAAATCATAACAAATTAACAAACAAGTTTTCGCATATCTCTTAGACATATGGTCGATCCATGGCTACTGAATGTTTCAATAAAACCGTGGGAGGGTCCATGCTAAAACAAAGAGACCGATACACACTACCTTTCACAAACGACTGAGGGTGAAATTAGCGATCATTCTTGTAAATTCGTATTGACCAAACCCACTGTCGTGATGAGTTCGGAGAAAGTCGAGAAGTAGTCAGTCTGCGCTATCAAATATCGTCGCTTAATTCAATTCTCCAGCGAGTTGCCCGAGTTTGTTTACGCCAGCTCTGTCAACGTAGCAAGAATTATCGCATCCTGCATGTCAAACATACTGTGTACACCATGTTCGTCTAGAATGTAGTTGGTGTTTCACTGTTTCCAGATATAATGGTCGAATTCACCTGGCAAAAGCGTGTAAAGCGAAGGCAAATAAAAAGCAATGCTCAGCTACTTTTTAGCAATTGCTTTCCTGAAAAGAAAGAATTTGTGTTTAATCATGTTGCCTTAATATGCTTGCTTTGTTTAAGATTTTTTATGGTACAACTCACGATTTCACTTGAAATTCTGTCATCAGAGAATAACTCTTTGTACCTTATTTGCCCCGTTTCGTTTCAGACTGTTGCAAAGCTAACACTATCTTCACTTAAATCTCACAAGTTAAAAAGGGATTTTTATTTTTATTTAACTCTCAATCTATAGTATTTCAAATTTAATGAGAATATGTACATGCTTTCCCCTTTGACATATATAGTTTTATGTGAGAGCGGAATATTGAAAGTTGTGATTTTTGTTTTACAAAGTTTACCATCCTCTATAATCCGTTCCTTAAGTCCAAAGTCATGCGTCGGATATCCTGCTTATCATTTTAATTAACTTCTACGGGTTTCCATTTGCATAAATTAATATTTACAATGTATTTATCCACTTTTGAAGCATAAACCATTCTTTTAGACAGGGTGTAATTTCCTGTTGGGGACAACAAAATCTTGTCTACTTAGCTGAACTCGATGCAATCGGTTGTAGTTTTGCATGATAACTGGGTGACAGTGTTCTAAAATTGATCCGAATATTTGTATTAAACATGAAATCAATATTGTAACTCAAATTACATAGTCAAGATTTGCTGGACACTCTTCGGGGAGAGGGGGATTAGCATACAGATGCGACTGCGTCCAAGATTCTATTTTCAGAAGCGATTCTATTTACCTGTGGGAGATCAGCGCTTGGAAATGAAATATGATTCTTCTTCTTATTTCCGAATGACCCAAGATGTTGAAGTGGGGGACAGTAAACAAAACGATAACTTTTCCCCTTTAGTAATTCTTATTCTGTGTCAGCTTTATCAACGTAAAGCTAATAATTCGATCCTTGTTTTATTTATATCACGTCCCCATAGCAAACAACATAATTGAAACTAACGTTTGATAAGTTTTACTTGCTTAATGTGAATGTATCCTTATGCTATTTACGAGTACAATCTTTAGTGAAACCCACTAACTTGACGGCTGTGTCCTTGCACTGTTGCCAAAAGAAAAGGTTTTTCTATTACTTCATTGAAAGAGGATGAAACATGTGCTGAGCACCTGACGATGAATGCTTTTGCCTCAATGACATCATTTATGCCTTCAGGAAGTTTAAATACATTTTCCAAAACTCAATTTTCAATTGTAAGATCTTGCAAATCGTCTTGATATGCAATCACTAGAGCACTTGTATTTCATTGCAAGAATGATAGAATTTTACGTGCATAAATGAGGCTATCTTTACTTCAAAATAGTCAAACTCGTATCAATTATGGGGTAAAATTAAAGGGAAGCAGTGATTTCAAATGATCACGCCGTATGGAGCACAGGTACTCATAACCAAAGCTGAAGACGATGCATTCGATAGATTTTCTTTTGGGGGGAGGGGGGACACCGATAATATTAAACTTAAAAAGTTTGCCGATGATGTGAGGATGAAATCATTCCTATATTTCGGCCTCTATCATGTCCAACCAGAATACACGAGGGAAAATGGTTCAAGTGAACTATATTTCTAATATTGCTTTTAGAATCAGGGGATCCGAAACACTATAGTGCCTTGGGGTATGGTGATGGTATTTATAATCCTGTGTTATCTCGTCTCGGTAATATAAACGAGAACGCAAGGTTCTCCTATTACGTGTCTATCAGCTCCCCATGTTTGGCTGTTGGTGTTGTTGTCTTGTCTACTGCATGTACATGTACATTGTTCGTGTTGTTAATGAACTAGAAGTAAAAGGAACTTTAAAGAAGGACTTTTAAAATAATTCCTGCAAATTTGTAATTCAAAATGATAAACAATTATTGAGATATCATAGTTAAGCATAAATATTTTTTGTTTAAATGAAAACCTAAAATAATGCTTTGTTTTTAAAACCCCCATGTTTGTTTGTTGGTGTTGTTGTCTTGTCTACCACATACATTGTTCGTATTGTTAATGGACTAGAAGTGAAAGGAACTTTGTTAAAGCACTTTTTAAAGAATTCCTGATAATGATGAACAATTATTGAGATATCATAGTTAAGCAAATATAAATTGCTTAAATGTTTTAATATAAATTTTAAAAAATGAAAACCTAAAATATTGTTTTGTTTTTAAAATCATGAATAGCAAGGACAATAAAATGGATATCAAAAGTTTTGGCACATTACATCGGAATGGTTGCTTGCATTCCGAAATACAAATCGGGTTTGACTTGGTGAAATCTCCTACTGGAGTACCACGGCAATTGGTAGTGTCATTTTCTACCCACGTTGTTTTTCTTCCCTCGTTTCCTTCGAACTATACAAATTGTCCAGTTCGGGAGCCAATATATTGATGGCGATATGTGCCCCCGGCTGCGACTTTGCGTTTTACACCCTGGCCTGGACATTTTCCCGGTAAATAGCAATGAAACTGCTTGAATGAGTCTAGTCTACGCTCCTCGATCGGGCGCGCCAGTTCCAAATCGAATCGTACATGCACAGACGTACGTTGATGCAGCATTTATACAAAAACTGGTGTATAATTTCCTTTATATGTTATGTGTCTGTACATTACACTAGACAAAGTGATGAATGGAAAAAGAGAGAAAGAGAGGTCTTATAAACAAATATCATGAATTTAAAATGAGAAAGAGAGAAAGGGAGAGAGAGACAGAGGTCTTAGAAACAAATATGAATTCAAGAAGTGAGAAAGAGAGGGGGTCTTAGAAACAAATATCATGAATTGAGAGCTAGAGAGAGAGAGGTCTGAAACAAATATCAAGAAATGAGAAAGAGAGGGGGGGGGGTCTTAGAAACAAATATGAAGAGAGAGAGAGAGGCCTTAGAAACAAATATGAAGAGGGGGTTAATGAGAGAGAAAGAAAGAGGGGTCTGAGAAATACATACGAGAGAGAGAGTGGGTCGAGAGAGAGAGGTCTTAGAAAACAAATATGAATAGAGATGGGGGGCGGGGAGAAATGGGTCTTAGAAAACAAATATGAAGAGAGATGAGGGGGAGGTCTTAGAAAACAAATATGAAGGGAGAGGGGTCAAGAGAATTAGAGAAATTAGGTCTTAGAAACAAATGACATGAATTTAAAAATGAAAGACGTGATCCCACAATAAAAGAAAATGGTACGAGTGCAATATTTAAATCACAGTTTATGTATTACATTACCATTACACATATTATGTCGAGTGTAGTCTGTGTATGTGTCGATATGTGTACACGTGTGTTAGGGGGGTCCGAATCAGCAAATGGTTTGAAAGTAGGCTACACGTCAAAAATTGAAACCCTGAAGAAGGCGGAATTAAACCACAAAAACCATAATATTATTTGGTTTCTCTCTTTCCTTACTTTGATTAATTCCTTCTCTAATTTCTCTCTTTCTTTCAAGTTAGTTTTTGTTTTCTCTCTGCTTATGACATTCTTTGTTTCCTCTCTGTTCTTTAATTATTTATTGTTTTTCTATTTCCTTCTGTTGTTATTCGTTGTTTTTCTCTCACTCGTACGTCTCGATACAAAGTACATGTACCGCGTACCGCGACACTGGACATATAGGACGTACGTTGAGCATTGCAGAAGAGCTACGTGCGCGCGCAATATCTTGTCATGGATAGACTTTTCCCAGTCGGTTCCTTGAAATTTATTGGGAAAAGGTCCAGGCCAGGGTGTAAAACGCAAAGTCGCCCCCCGGCTACGCCTCTGTTTACGGTGTCCACAAAACCACAAATTTGTTGTTTTTGTTGTTGTTGTTGTTGTTTTAGTTTTTACTTATTTCTCATGTATCGAGTTTGCTCTGGAAAATCATGTTGAAATCATACACAACAGATTTCCCGAAATTCTGTGTTACTTTGTCGAAGAAATTCCTCGCAGTGAACAGCAATAAGATCCCATGTTGAAATTAGATTCTTATTACACCATGTAGACACTTATATTTATCACCATACTTCTACTATTCATCGTTTCCGTCTAACTAGTAGAAGCATAGGCATATTTCTCACTTTAATTAAACAGGTTGATTATCAAGTCCCTAATTATTTGTTCCCTTTCCCGTAGGAATGTCTGTATCTTAACTCTATCTTAAGTATAGACAAATTCCATGAATTGTCTTGTCAAATCGGAATAGAAAATTTAGCCAGATGCGAACATGGCTAATATGGGCAGCCCCTTTTTTTGTCCTTGTCCTATGCCAAATTCGAGACGACTTGCAATTTATTCAAATCAAGTACACATGATTATAATATTTAGAAGGCAAAAGAAATCAATTTTAAGATGTCCATCGTCTATTCTTTTTTCGGAATTTTTTCTCAGATTTTGAGAACTCGCGTTCGTGACCACTTTAACTGCCTATTCAACAAGATTATTAGTATGCGTATACACTTCACGTACTAAGAGCTATATAAAAGACAGGAAGAACAAATCTTACGAAACGCCGTTATAAGTGGTAAATATGTATTGGAAATCATTTCCATTTTTATATAAAATGTAGATGAACCTGATGAAAAGATTGACTTTCACATGAGTCGAAATATTTTGTTTTAATTCAGGCTTAAAAATATAGTGACCAAACAGACTAGATTAAATTTTGTTTCAACTAGAGACTCCTTTCACCATCCTCCCTCCAGAACATTGCCTGGCCTGTTTTTGTGCTTGCTGCCTTATATTCTGATACTAGAATGGTGAATATTAACATAGCCATATATGAACATTACATGTATTTCAACGGGGAAATTGTTCCCGTTTCTCCTGCAATTAGGAACGCCATTTGGTATTTATAATATCATTTTCGAGAATGTCGTTATGTATATATTGGGTATGAAATCGTTGCCTTTTCATTTCTTAGCTGTTGTACGAGATAATCATTCATATCAAGTTTCTTTGAGACAGTTGTCAGTATGACGTAACAATGAGAAAACTATACATGTTGCCAATTGAGGAGTTTGAAATACGTACCGGCTTGTGTGAAAAGAGTGGCTAATGTCATCACGACTGCTACTGAAATTATGCTGTTGGGCTGCATCTATAAAAGGAACGTAATAGAAAAGAAAATGAATCATTTAGTAAGGCTGCACAATAAAAAATGTATTAAAAAATCAAATATGTCAATAAGCATTGATATGATGATACATGTATATTAATACGGTTTAATCGGTAATATCTGTTTAAAGAATCTTATCATCCAAAATATAAAATGCTTAAGCAAAACATGTAGTGAAAACAATTGAATAGGGTAAGTTTGAGGAAGTTTACACTCTCCGAAATTGGGCGTTATTTTAACAGTTTAATCTTATCCGCTATGAGATACAGTATGTCTGAAATCAGACGAGACAAAGTTAGGAAAGAATAGGTTTCAAATTGCAACTCAGCTTCAGGCATTTATGTTTCTTCCTCACTTCCAGAGTACTCGATTTAAACAAGGACAGTTTAAAGCTCATGTTAGTTTGCAGTAGTAGGCGTACATGTCGTCAAATGGCACGAAAAAAAACAACATTTCATTCGGTGAGGCTATTAATTTATTTATACACTGTACCAAGAATACTTTCTGAAATAAGTGAGCCTTCGACGAAGTTTTCTCAGATAGAGCAATCAATGTAGTTTGCAACTTCTATGCCAGAGGAGGGTCAAGGCGCTGAAATAACGAGGGGTCCGGGCGCCTCTCGCGCTGCGAGTTTTATCCATTCAGTGCAAAACAAAGTTTTGTGCGCGTCCCTGCACATATTTTCAGGCTAGCTTTTAAAGGAGTGTGTGCATGCTATGGGGGCTGCCGGAAACTTTCGGGCTCCTTCCCCCTCCCCCTCCCCCTCCCACATGTTCCACTAACAGATATCCGTCTCACATAATTCACCTCTCAAGTTGCGTTTTAATCAACTTTAAAATGTCGGGAGAAGGTTAAAAAACGAAAGAGTTTCTTGCCGCAATTTACACATCAGGCTCTACAAGTAAATTCTAAATATAAATCTTCTATGTTTCCTGTTTACAATGCGTATAAGAAAGATTTACAACCATGAAAAAGGATGTAGTGCATTTGTTTCTAGGAGAGGGGAAAGGGACTGATTCTTTCGTAATTCCCTTAATGTTTTTGCTTTATTTTCGCTATTTTACTTTTACTGCTATCAATGTAACCATCATTACATAAGTCTCAATAACAATAGAGTATAAGAATGCAATTACAATCATGATACATTCACTGTTGTAAATCTCCATGGAGAAACACGCAGAGGTTTGGTAATATAAGCCTAAGGATTGAGACGTTGCCGCACCTATACCATTCAATTTATTCTTGAAGTGATAAAAATACTAAATATAAATACTCTCTCTCTTTCTCTCTCTCACACACTCTCTTTCTCGCTCTCTATTTCTCTCTCTCTCTCTCTCTCACACTCTCTCTCTCTCTCTCCCTCTCTTTCTCTCTCTATTTTCCTTACTTTCTTTCTCTTTATCCTTTTATCTTTTTTCTCTATCCATTTTCCCGAAGTCTCTATCTCTCCGAATTCCTTCCAATTCTCCTTTTGTTTACCTCTACATTTTGTTATCATTCTTTTTCCACTGCATCTGTTTCCGGTGCTAAAAAATGGTCTTTTACCAACACATTCTCATGCAGACTCACACTCTAATGAAATTAGATGTCGAAATTTCCGAGACGCGCGTCGATATTTCTTTTTCGGTGGCCACCTCCAAAGTTACAGTCTTACCATGCATCCAAGCGTCTCGGGAAGCTGGTGGAAGATAATTGAAGTGATTTTGTGGGAAATCTAAGGATATCATGAGGAGGGACGTCTGGGACCCCCTCAGATAAAAAGTTTTAAAAGAAAATATATTCCCAGGGAGCTCATTCCCGACTGCCAGAAATATACCAAATTAACATGCGAGTGAGCGAAAGAGGCATTAATGGGCGGAGCTTTTTAAGGCGCGCATTTCGCCCCCTCAGATTCATCGAGGCTAAGGACATTATTTTGAAAATCTGATTCTCCTGTTCTCGTCTCTCTTTCAAACTATTTGTTCCCTTTCGTATTAGAATCTCATTTTTTACCTCTTCTACTCGGTTAATGGCAATGGCTCCGATTGTTTTCCTGATTGAGTACGTTTTTTTCTTTCTTGGGGTCATTTCGGTGTTGTTGTTGTTTTGTTTTATAAAATCATCATCAGTTTATTAGTAAATCATAAACATCCAAACAAATTATATGTTTACATATTTTTATTTAGATTTAACGTTTCATTTCCACGCTTCTTTTTATTTTTCATTTTTTGTCTAGGTTAATATTGAATAATCTTAACTTTCTGTACTGAATTAAATTCTAGATAAATGATATATATAGTTTAATATATCATTTATTGTATAAGGGTATAATATTTTTGCCAAATTTCACATTTTAATAAGAGGTCGTTACGTCACATCGTATACGCATCCGTGTCCTCGAAAAAACAGAGTTATACTAGGGCATATTACCATCGACAGGAAACAGCTTAGTTCTTTCATTTCTTCTCTCTCTCTCTTTCTCTCTCCCAATGAGTCTGAATTCTCATTGCCATTCTCATCTTTGTAAATGTCTATAATTACTTCTCTCATTATTCTTGGGTTAAAATTTAACTCTCATTTTGTCTCTCGGAAAGAGAACAGATTTAAGAGATATTATTCTGTGCATCCGTTTTTGGCATCTCACTCTCCCTATCTAGTGAAAACAATATGAAGAGCGTTGCTAAGGACTGAAAGAAAGAGAGTCTTTTCTAAGCGCAGGCTCTTGGGAACTTTAATTAGAGCCAACCCAGTTCGCCAATGATGAATTGGGCATTTTTGTCATATCATTTTGGACATGGAAACGGGGTATTTTGTTAATATCCAGAATTAGGGGAAATGTCAAAAGTGTAGAACAAATACTTGAGATGGGAGGTTGGGCTTCAGTTCAGTTTGCTTTCAGCATAAGGGCTTCACAGAGTGCTACACTAGATGGTTTGAACATTGTTTTAAGATGTGGCAAAGATAAACAATTTAATATGGCTCACAATCTTCTTTTTTTTTTCTTCTTCTTCACCATCATCATCTATTTTTTCTTCTCCTTATTATCATTATTTTCTTTTCCTTTTTCTTCTTCCTGTTCTTCTCCTTCTTCTTCTTCTTCTTTTTCTTCTTCTTCTTCTTCATTTTATTCTTCAATTCAATAGCATTTATTTAAATTTACACGTCGACATAGAAAATGACGTAGCCTAGACTTACAAGATAATTGGCAATATAATTATAGGAAACGGGAATCATGGAACGCTTTTGTCTTTTTCTTTTCCTTACTGCATAAGTATGTATAGCTATTCCATTTTTAGTTCTCTTTCTTTGCCTTTCCCTTCCTTTCGCTCTTTAATCATTGAAACCCTTCAAATATAATTTACAAATAAAACAAATATACAAGTGAACATGCATATTAAAGAGATGTATTCACATGCGTGTGTTCTGCATTAGTGTTATATAACTTTTCACCACGTAATTACCCTTGATTACTAATAATTATTCTTTCAGGGAAAGCTCCTCCTTTTTAACTCATTTTCATTTACGTCATATTGTTAGCGTATATTCATTACAATCACAATACCCTTCAATTAAAGATCCTGAAAAATACATTCCACACGAATATGTCCTTAATTATTCTGCCTTGTCATTGGTTCTTTATGATTGGGGTTATTATGATTTCTGATGATTATAGAATCATTTGTTTCATCGTCCTCCCTCTGTAATAATGCCTGTTGCTTTTTTTTTTTTTTTTTTGGTTGATGCAAAAGCGACGCTCATTAGGAGTGCACTCTATGACGTAGATTTGTCGCCAAGCTTGTTGATGTTAAATTTCTTTGATTCTCTGTCCAAACAGCACTCTCATCATCAACCGTGATTCGTATTATTAGAAGAAATAAAAAATTGGGGGCCAGATTAAAAAAAGAGAGAGACTGAGGAGAAAATCAGCTTTGCGCAGTCGTATCTAAAGATATTTCATCCCATAATTTGGTAAAAGGACAACAGCGCCTCACTCAGACCCGGCCTCACTCCACAATTGGAAATGATTATTGTTGATTTCAATGATGCCAATTTGAAGAGTAAACATATTTTCGATCGTCTGCGCGGATATTACAGACATCGGTTTCGTTAAAGCGCGATTTATCAGCTTATGGCTTCATTAAAATTAATAAAAGCGGCACCCGGTTCTTTACCGTGATAAGAAATACAGTTATCTTGTAACAAGTTCGACCTTTAAAGGCATCAGTAAAGTCATTTAAAGTATAGATCTTATCTTTGAAATGTAATGAATTTGTCGCTTCCGGAGGATGTTAGGAATGTGAAGTTTTATGTTGAATGTAATTCCTTTGCAAAACAAGGGTAAACCCCTATACACTGTTTGGAATCGTATGCATGTGTGCGTTTGTGATGTGTGTGACGATGCAACATAGCTTGCCTATGGCGTGCAACGTGTGCGCACCCATTTGGACATATCTGTATAAGTACCTATAAGTTGGAGTCTCCACTTTTTTCCACATTCTCTGTCATTATCCATCGTTGTCCGTCGATTTTACTTTCTATATACCTCTTTTTTCTCTTCTTGTACATCGCTCTCGCACTCTCTCTCTCTCTCTCTCTGTCTATCTCTCACGTTCTAACGAATGATTGAAACCGTCCCTTAACATATCTATATTTGTTTGTATGTATATCTTCCTGTTAGTATTTTTCCTTCTAATATTTTAGTTTTTCGCGCCTTTACTTCTCCTGGCATGTCAGAAACTGTTCTAAAAGAATGAAAAGGGACCCCTTTTTCTAAATATCTTTCTAGAAGAGATATTGAGGTAAACGGCGCAAATGTGGCCAGAATTCGGAAGAAGCATCCAAGAGCTCTCAGTGTTCCCCCGGGAGTCCTTGGTTCCTCACTCACAGCTAAACAACAAACCGAGGAGCAGTTGAGGATCCGGGCAAAGAGAAGTACCTCTTTGGCAAAAGACATAGAACTTACAGTTACAAGATGCATTTCAACATTGCGCGAGTTCTTAAAACGTGACATCCCGTACCACCGTGTATTTTCTTTTTTAGTTCAACCTTAGTTATGATTGACATTCAAAACTTCAATGAGGTACACTTTCCAAACGAAACTAAACAGGTTAGCACGTATTTGTACGAATATGAAGGAGAAGCGCATGTAGTGTTTTTTTTTTTTTTTTTTGCGGTGTCAAGCACTTGTATTTTTAGGCTGAATTGCTAGTTGAATCGGCGCAAAGTAGCTGAACGGCATTCTGTTGCATAATTCATTATAATCTTAATTTGATTTGGTTGAATTCGAAACGTATGACTAGTGTACGTAAGTTCCTTGAACATGTTGAAAGCCTCTCCTTGTGGTTTGAGATAAAGTTGAGTAGTGGACATTAGGATTCCATTTTAAGCTGGTAGGATTTTATTTAGAAAGTCTGAAGTTGTAATATACAAAAATAATTGTGTATTTTGAGAAATACAGGTTAAGATTCGAACGAATTCTCCGACAATCCTGTTCAGCAAATTGGACCATAGTTGCTACTTGCAGTGAGGTTACAAGAGGAGGGCGTCACAAAATTGGAAAGTTGGCAATGCCCGAAACATGGTAGGCCTGGCTTGTGATGGTCAGTTTGATAAGAGATGGTCATCAGTGGTCATCAAGTTTAAGAAACCAGTTGACCAATCATGAATATGTTAAACTGAATTGTATTAAGATCATGCGTGCCCTCGCCTCTAACATATACAACTGGTTATCCAATTTCTTATGGCGAAGACAATCAATCAGGAGTGCATCAAGCCCTTAGCAAGGATGGGTAAAGATTTTCTACATGTCAAATTAAAATATCTAAACAAAAATGATGGAAGATCAGTCCACAGTATATTGGGGAAACATTGTAAATTGCAAGCTGCATTCTGTTTTTTGTTTTTTTAATGAAAACAGTTGTACATTATTGCGAAAGGTTTCAAACCATGCCCGCCAATGTAAACATGTGTTCGACAAAATTAATGGTAAATAGAATAAAACAATTTCCTTTAACATTACAATAAATCATTTTGATAAACTGTTTTTCCTTCCACATTACACTATATATATAGATGGAGAAGGCTCTCACAAAATAGTTTATTACTTTTTGTTGTTGTTGTTTTCGAACGCAGAGATATTAAACACTTAGCACCAATGATACTAATGATTAATATTGATGTACTTCTCTTAGTATCACTTCACTCCTCTCTCTCTCTCTCTTTATCTTACATAACGATTTCAGTTCCTAAACATATTTCAACCAAATCAGATCAATTTAATTCATCGATGTACTCATTAGCAGTAGATGCTTACTTTGTATTTTCTTCGAAATTTAAATTTCAAAATTCTGGCCATCTTTTTTTTACACTGAACTCTTAACAAATATCTTCTTCTATTCTTCTCTCCAAATCACCAGAGCTGGCTCAAGACAAGCAGTATTCCTGTGGGGAAACTAGTACCCTGGATTTTGTTTTCACAATGATTCAACTCTTTCTTTCGAACTTTCTTTCCAGCGAGATTCAATCACATTCTGACGAGAGATTGATGCGTGAAATACCAGTGAAAAAACAAGGAAATAAGAGATAGTTGTGGTTAATTTTATTTACGCATGCAAAATTTGAAAGATTTAAGTCAGGACTCGCTGAATAGCGGACAGGATGCACTTTCTTTTGATAACCACTAAAATTGCGTTTTTCACAAGCAATAATTGAAAGAAAGACAGATATACATTACGAAGACATAACTGCGCTTGGCTGCGTTTAAGATTGGCATGCAGACAAAAAGAAACGATTTATATATCACTTTTGAATTTCAGGATAGATTATGTACCCGAAATAGGAGCTCTTGTACCTATATAGTTTGCCACATGAACCCACATTGTACTAATTCGATTGGCAAACTCTTCTATTTCACATCGGACACGTTTGGCATGCTTAGAACGATGACTTTAAAATAAAGGTTGGAATAATTGAAAGGTGAAAATAATGCGATGACAGAGATGCCACTGAAATTTGATTATTTAGGAGTAACGGAATTCATCTTCGTATTGAAGCTATATTTGTGGAACGATTTATTCCAGTGTGAAATATCAGATTATTAAATCTTGAAACATTTTTGTTTTAATGCGTATTTCATGATTGACAGTGGCACAACTAGATAATAGAATAGATACATAGGCATGATGATTCCAACAGGATGAAAGAAAAGGCATCTGTGCAGAAAGGGTTTTCAAGAAAGAAAAAAAAATCATGAATTTGGTCATGACAGACAAAATTTAAAGTTTCTGCAACATTGCGGATATTTCGAATTTTGTTTTTTTTTAAATACATTTTGTTTTTATATTTGGATTAATTTTTTCTCTTTGTGAATTTTATGTTACGACTAACAAAAATCATTTGTACAAAAAATGCTTCCAATATAAAAAAATAATAATTATACGATTTAACCTTTTGCAACATTTCGAATAGTCTGTTGTTTATGTTATTCTTTCAGTTAGTAACTGCCTTTTATTTCTCGAATTATTTTAAAGAATTTACTTTGTGGGTTCTATGCTTTGACATCAACGGTGAATAACCAGGGATCATATGTAGTCTAGAATAGAAGATTCACATGAGAGAGCATAAAGATGTTATATATAAGTCCCATGGAAGGGAATAAAGTTTAGGATAAGTCTGAAAAGGAAACTCGCGTAGTAATCCCCGTAATCACGTAGCTACCAATCAATGGAAGATTCTAAATTTCAGTTTTATCAGGCCAAAACGTCGTTAAAATATGCCAACGGCTTCATACTCTTACCTCACTACAGTTGTGTTAATTTCAAAATGCATTAGGCGTAATACAAAGCTACTAGAATATCATGTCATATCTCTTTATGCGAGTGCAATTGCATATATTTGTTTCGAATTTTGTTTTGCTCCTCTGACTCAGGTATTTAATTATCTTTTAAAATTACTCTCTTGATTCAAGTCGTCAACAGTTGTTTTTAAATCATTTAATGTCTTTTTCATTCTATATCATTTTCAAGTTTCATGATTTTCATACAATTAATATTGTAATTGGCGTTATACCTTTAGGGAACTTCGCCTCCTTCCGACATTGTAAATATATATTTCATGACATTATTTTATTTTTTCATAAAAGAAATAAAAGTCTATGGAATTAATTGTTATAATGATGAATGGATATATAGTCAAGAACATTGGTTTAAGAGGGAAAGAACATGGAAAAGCACATACTTTCACAGCCTCTATATCAGAGAACGAATTATGCACTTGCCAACGAAGCAGTTGAAAAGTAATGATGTATATAAAATGGAGAGGATTATGTTTAAGATATTTGCCCATGTAATATGCATTGGATGCCGTACAACTTTAATTGATTTCACTTTCACACTAGTAAGATCGTGTTACATGGGAAAACCCCACATTAATAAGGATCCATTGAATATATTAAGCTCTGCCCCTTTTATCTCTTCCCACCTCCCACCTCTATGTTTCGGCGTGCCATGCGCATGCTTTTATGTATCTTTTACAGTTTTTGTGGTCTTAAAGTTCTCCCTTTCAAATGTATATTCCAAAATACCCCATTTCTAGTTGACGCTATCATCGTTTGTTTCATTCGCATTTCAATGTATGTGTGTGTCTCTCTCTCTATATATATATATATACATCTATATATATATATATTTCACTCTATATTCTCTCTCTCTCTCTCTCTCTCCCTCTCTCGGCCTCTTTCTCTTTCTCTCTTTATATTTCCCTATGCAAACTTATTTCTAATCTCTCATAGAGATCACCAGCTCGCTTTACAATTTTCTTGTTTGCAGGCTACGGTGTGTGTGTATATTTATATATATATATATATATATATATATATATATATATATATATATATATATATACATATGTTGGTGTTTAGTTCCAAAAAAGTTTACTAACTCTTCATGAAATTTCCAGAAAAGTACGTTTCTTTGCTCCATTTTCCCCTGTATGCCCTTGAATTTGACGAAAATTGCGCGTATAATACTCCGTTTCCATGACAACCTTGTCACCAGATACCTCATCCTCTTTCTCTTGGTAAAACATCGGAGATCAAGTTTCTCACAGAGACTGAAGATGTTTTTTTAGTTGTCAGTTCTGATTTCGCGTCACCTACTTCACAACCGCATTCCTACCTAACCCTCTTTCATATAAGCCGAGCTTTAATAGTCAATAGGCTCTTTCAGCTGATGGACACAATGGATAAAACTAGCACATGCTAGAGAAGAAAAGGAACAGCGTGCCACTTGGTGGTAGATGTTTTCCCCACGGGTAGCAACTTCTTGCTCGAATAGAAAGAATAATCTGACATCATCACACATCTGGTTTATATTTCTATCAGGATCCTAGTTCTTTTGGTAGCTTACGCATTTATATCTAGAGAGATGTTTTTTTTTACTTGCTTACGGTGATGGTGGCTTCTGTTGTCACGCCGCAACACTTTGGCGCTCAAACATTATTAACCTGTTCATAACTGGCGGTCGAATATGTAGCGCTCCCGCATATCGGGCACTGATTTACACCAGGGTGGAAAGTGACAAAAGTGGATTAATGTCTTACCATAGGACGTTAGTGCCGGGCTGGGATTCGAACCATCAACCTTTGGATTAAGAGTCAAGTGAATGAATCCCTATACCACGACACCTCCTTCTTTATAACAAAAATTAATCCTTTTTTTTTCTTTCATGAGTCATTGTCATTTGGCTAGTAGATATCCTTCAAAATTATGATTTTTAAAGAGATAATTCAATCAAACATGAACTAGTTTGTCCCATTTCATACCTCAGTCACATAGACGAGGCCGTAACCAGACCGACAATCGAACGAACAAAATCATACATTACCATTTGTTACAAATACTTTGTCTGTTCTCGGTAGGCTTTGAGTCGCTTTGGCGGTGTTTCAAGGGGTTTTGCAGCAATATTATCAAACTGCTCTCTGTGACAATTTAGGAAAATGTGCCTGGATGAAAAATTAGTTTGACTTTGCCGTCTAGACCATTGTTCAAGTTCCCCACTTCCCCTCCTCGTCGTATACCCATTGATGAATATAGCTACTGTTCAAAACTGAAGCGTTTTGCTTGAGGTTGACATTTTACTTTTATTGATTGCTTGTATAATGAATTCGGTTCATTATTTGTTCATCCGATCAGATATACCCCGCCCCCCCCCCCCAATATATGTTTATACAAGTGTGGGTTTGGGTGTGTGTGTGTGTTTCCGTCAATATTTCTCTCGGCAGTAGAGTTAAATTTGTGACAAAAGAGCGCCTGAACATGCATGTCGTCTGAGCACCAGACATACCAGAAACCAATGATTATAGTAGTAGTAATAACAGTGGTAGTATTAGTAGTAGAAGTAGTAGTAATAGCAATGGTAGTATAGCAGAAGTAGTATTAGTAGTAGAAGTAGTAGTATCAGTAGTAATGGTTGTAGTAATGCTAGTATTGATAGTAATAATGGTAATAGTAGTAGTAGTAGTAGTAGTAGTAGTAGTAGTAGTAGTAGTAGTAGTAGTAGTAGTAGTAGAAAAAGTAATTAAATAATGGTAGTAGTAGTAGTAGTAGTAGTAGTAGTAGTAGTAGTAGTAGTAGTAGCTGTCGTCATCACCATCATCGTTACTATTTAAATTATCATTATTATCATCCTCATCGATATTATAATTATCCATAACATAACGGTTAACTAGTCAAATAGGGGATCGCTAAATATAAAAGGGATTACAACCGAGTAGAAGGACAAAGATGCGTATTCGTCTATGTAGACAACTTTCAATTCATCCACTCACCGTCTCCAATGAAACTATTTATATCCTTTCGTCTCTCGACTCCCTAACAAGATCTCAAAATAATACGTGAACTCTTCGAAAATGAGACTAAGCTCGGATTAGTAGACTATTGACTGGATTCCGAGGCTCAGTTCTTTAGCCGTCGATTTGATATCAAAATAATATCTGAATTGAAAGTAGATTACTGTTTCACTATCTGTTTCTCTATCTCTCTCTCTCTCTCTCTCTCTTTCTCTCTTTCTCTCTCTTTCTTTCTCTTTTTAATATAATCCTGTAAATTTAAAGCATTTCCATATTTTACAGAATTTACAGGCAGATTATGAACAGGCCTCTATGGCTCATGTATTCTTGTAAAACATGAAACATATTTTGCAAGATTTTTATACCTGTCGGTTTTGACAAATATCACAGCCATCTATCGCATGGATGTAACATTTTGATATCAGGGATAGTGACTCTTAAACAATGTCGTGAGGTTGTAATGGAATTAGTCGTCACACACGTGCAAGGTTCTTGGTTCGTTGAATTCAAGCAATATCGAGATCTGATTATCTAATGTTCGCAATTTTCTCTTCATTAATGTCTGAAATATTCCCCGGAATTGTATGTTCGCTCAATAATTTTGTATCACGATTTTTGTTTATATGTCGCGCTTTAATATGTGTCAACTTACCAGTTAAGTTTATGTTGATTTTTCGTGAAAAGGTTCATTGTTAAGTTTCTTAATGGATAAACCCGTCATATTCCGGAAATAGTGACCATTTGCATTTTCTAGGCTCCCATGTAATTTTCCGAGGGGCAACCCAGAAAGCACGCCCCAATTCCATTAACAAGAGCTGTGTTTATACGCCCATTTAAAACCGAAATTGACCTGGTTATATTTAATTCCTATTTCACTATTTGTACACTGGGAGTTATACACAAAGACACCGAACTTTATAGCCTTTTGCTATCCATACGACGGGAAATGTGATATGGAATATTCGTGTGATTCCACGTCTTATGTGAATGGTAAACGAAACTTGTTTATAATGAAACTTAGTGGAATCGGGTTAAAGAGGCCATGTAAACACAGCCAATTTCTTCTTAAACAGGCGACTTTCAGAATTGGGTTAACCCGAACATGAATTGCAAGGGGTATTAACCCCAATGAAAGTGTAACCACTAAAGCAATTTAATGTTCAATGGGGTAGAAAGTGACAATGCCACACCTCACCCCCCCCCCCCTCCCTCCCCTCCCTCTCTCTTACTATTTCTCTATCTCCTGTGCTATATACCTCCCAAACTACATACTTCAAAAAGGCCTGTGCTCTTAATATCAATGTATTTAAACAATGGGTTTGGAAGTCAACGGAATTCTGCTCCCTTTTATCGATAGTCTATTCTCCCCCTTTTTTTTAGTAAATCAAAATTATCAAATGTCTTGACTTCTAATTCCTTCGAACTCTCTTCATCAACGGAAGTGTGCCATGTATTTAAACGTCTTAGTTTGGAATCGCCTTATGAAGTGTAAGTTACTTACCAAAAATTATTTTTGAATTAAGTTTTGAATTTACATGTTTATCGTATTTGCAGGTTGTGAAATCCGATTTGTAATAAAGCGCTGTTTAACAAGCAATGAATCATACTGTCCACTGCTAACAAAATATGCTGCCATTTTTGTTTATTTAATCACTCGTACCAAACACACACACACACACACACACACACACACACAAAAATTGTTTGGTATTTCAGATAATCATGACATTGGGTCCTGGCTTAAACAACAAAAGCGAATCCAGGAGCAGAGAGGGCAGGTGTTCCATCCTCCTTTAAAGTCAGTTTATTCTGGTTTGCTTGTCAGATTATTTGTTAAGGTTTGAGACTCATGCCCCTCCCCCCTTTTGGAAGTGTGGATTGTTTGTTTCTTTGTGGGTTTTTTTCTATTCCTATTGTCAGCTTTTTTATATTCTTATATGTGCCCCTCTCCCCAAAGAAAGAAGAAGAAAAACAAAATATAAATATATAATAATAATCCTTTACTCGTCAGTTAACATGGCGAAGTAGATCCTAGTTCATGAAGACGGAATATTCACATGTAGAACCTTATCTCATTGATTCATTTCTGCATCCTCGTTAATGTGACAGCCCCTACACGGAATGTTTCAATATTTTGACCAATTAATCATTTGCTCTGTTAATAACCCCAAACATGCCCTCCCATCGCTAAGAAGGAAAACAAACAGTGGTTTTGCGAACATTTATTGATATAATTAATCACCTACTATACAAACGTTGTGGCTATACTGCCCGTGATGAATCGTTTTAATCAAATCTCATACGCTATCATACTTCATTCGGTGCTAACAATGATTGCCGGGAGATGGACATACGTGTAAATCCATATATTCACAAGTGTGACAGTCAATTTGTTTTCCATCCTTCTTATATTAGCCGTCAATGTGTTTGAATTTGTATTTGTTTTACCATCGGTCTCTACACCATCTTGCAGTCGGTAGACATAGTCCTCCCCCGTCTCTCTCTCTCTCTCTCTCTCGCTTTATTCATTTTGCGCGCTCTCTCTCTCTCTTTAATTTGATTTATAGTTTCTCGTTCTCTAATAATGATAGTAATAATCACAATAATAATGAAAATAAATAATAATAATAATAATAATAATAATAATAATAATAATAATAATAATAATAATAATAATAATAATGATAATAATAATAATAATAATAATAATAATAATAATAATAATGATAATAATAATAATAATGTATGAGATTTGTAAGGTGCCGAATCCACTTGAAATCAAATGCTTAAGGTGTACTCGTGAACCCCCCTCCAAAAAAAAATCAGAGATCACCTAATTCAATTTTCTCTTTCTCTCTCTCTCTCACACATATACACACACACACACACACACACTCATTCCCATTTCTCACTTTCTCTTTCTCTTCCTCCTTCTCCAAATATATCATATTTTATTCCCGCAATATACAATCATTGTCCTACTCTCCACATATTAACAGTTGCTTTTATCTAACGACTTACTCTACCGCTTTTTTTTTTACTTACCCTCTTTCCTGAAAATAATTAAAATGAATGATGTACTCATGAATTTGCTAACATTACATGACATCAACCTATTAAAACCTTCTAGCAATTTTGGTTGTTTGTATATTCACTCCTATAAAGCTATAAGACGCTGGAATGAAAATTAATCCGATTAAAAATACTAACAAACGCACGACGTGACCTTAAGTATGAAGCAAGAATTATTTATATTTCTGTTCCCGAAGTACCCTCATAATACACTATTTTCTTATTGCAAAGCGTATTCTTTCTAAGAACCAAACTAATGTTAACGCAGTTCCGAGATAAGGCGTTGTCAAGTTCTTGCTGTTTTTCTCTTCATTCCGCCCTTTTAATAGTCTTGCTTTTATATTCTTTGAAGAGCAGAGAGCTTTTATCTTATTTACACTATGGTCAGTATGGCGTTCATCAGCTTTTTGACCAGGTAGACCCGTATGAGGAGAAATTATCTTACTACCTTCCATGGTCTGATACTTGTTAACGTTCGTCTTGAAAATGAAACATAGGGCCTACGTATTTCAAACAGCTTTGAATATGTTTTTTTACTTCTTTTTGTTCATTTTGTGTGCATTTGCCTAATTGAAATTTCATGTAAATGAGAAGTAACATGATGAAGCCATACGTAAGACTACACTGACGAGCTTTAAAAAAAAAGGTAACATACCCTTCACGTCATACCGAATCAAAGTATCGATGTTTATCTGTTCTATGCAAATGATTTCGATCCAGTTTAAACCGTAGCGTTAGTTTACTGCTTTTGGTTTGTTTTATGTTGCGTCTCATATTACTAGAACGCAATTACTCACATTTTCCTCAAACCTTAAACCATAGGGACAATGGGCTTGTGAGTTCTCAATACTTTCTGAAGGACATCTGCAGATGACAGCAAATACAAGGACGTAAAAGGTCACTAATTTATTAGACACAGAAAACAGCTCCAGGGAATGTCGGTATGCTTTCAGTTTGTGAAAAGGACCCGGAGGACTGAAGCAAAACATGATATCCATATTATTTTTACTTCTTAGTGCCTTTATAAGATTTTCATTACACCACCGATTATGCTTTTGTGGTTTCTTAATGTTGAATTCTGTCTATTAGCCTCTGTACTCATTAAGATTGCATTCATCATTGGTTTTGTATTCTTGACAATGTAGTCTCGTACTTGAAATTAGTTTCATAATTATTTGCTATATTCGGAAACATAAGTACCTCTATATTGGGCAACTTTTACCCAACTTTTGTAACAGAATGTAATTATTATTATCAAACTGCATAATCAAAACCTCGTATATGTTCAGGATTTCTGCGTCTGGGAAATCTTATGTTGTGAGATTGGGTCATTATCAAATGGCATAACATCCATCGTAATGACCACCATTGTTTATCAATCAACCGCTTTGTTTGCCGTACCATATTTGCATGTTTGAATTAAATATCTCTCTCTCTCTCCCTCTGACACGCACATTTTGTGTTGTCTTCCCTTGTCTTTGCTGATAAGGAATGATTATATCCTCATCAAAGAGCTTTGTCTGAAGATTCCACGTCTATGAAGCTTTATTTGTACACTTGTTACACATCCATATCGCACTCTTAACCCCGATCGCCTGATTTTGATGGTGGACAAAATATATAACAATTTTGACAGCAAGATTTACAATACGCGGTGTTTAAAGTATTATAAAAAAGAGGGGATTCGCTCAATAATTATGTTAAAGGAGATGGAATCATAATCTTCACATTTTCTTGATCTGTCGACAAGGAGTACGAGAGCACACATTTGAGGAAAACAATGACAACAAACAGTTTGCCAACATAAATTTGGAATGGTGAGCTTCACACACCCCCTTCCCCATCCCACCCCCTCCCTTCCCTCTAGCGACGCTCCTAGTGTTTCCGCATATTTAACAACCTTTTCAAAGAATGTATTCCGATATTATGAGTGACGAACACTCAAAGGGTAGTCAAAAGGACGTAGAAAGGGAGAAGTGATTAACCAAAAATATGCCCGTTTCCAGCAAAAGTTGTTTCCCCTGAGTTTTGTCCACTTTTACGTTCGTGACTAGCAAGAAGTAAGAATTCCCGATCCGTAATTTGATTTGGTAAAGTATCGTGTAATGGTGGTGACAGAGCCGTCAGCATATCTGTAGCATAATGAATGAGGAACATCATTTATCGTCTGAAGGGTTATCTCTCTTAACGTAATGTTTCCCTGAAATGGTGATGTTGCAACATGAATCTTCGTCTTCTCTTCGCTTGTGTAAATTGCCCTGCAAGATGTAATTACCAAAATGGACGTTTCATTTGGTGAAAAAAATAAACCACCGCAGGTAACTTATGTAAATGAACTGTGTGTTGAATGACTAATAAAATAATGCGTTATGCGATTGATCACGATTCTCATTTACAGATAACGTATGAATAATTGTATCCCATTATTTTAATGTGATTTTGTTGTGTGTGGGCGGGTGCGAGCGAGCGAGCGTGCTTCTGCGCACCTGGTTGTGGGCGTGCGTGGGTGTGTGTTATCATTTTCATCTTTCGTGAAGACATTTCAAGAGATGCAGCTGATATCATTATTTATTTCAGGTAATGAGCGATTGACATATTTTCAAGCTTGGATTGCAATGTTTATAAGTGCAGAGCGTATAATTTAAACAGCCCCTCACATGATGATATAAACACTCGCTGAGATTACAGGTCACTGTATAATATGCCCATTGGAGATGAAAATTGAAATCATATGGTCACGTTAGGGAATCAAACGGGCCGCCAAGCCGGCCTAGGAAAAACAGAAGCAAACAGACAAAATGTGGATTGAATATACAAGACATTTTTGGCAGATATTTAGACTGCTCTATCATATAACTAATACGGTCGGAAATTATCGGTTCTTCTTTCATCTTCCATGTGAACCCATCCGCCTTAATAATTATACAAGTCAACAATAGCTCGATGCGTTTTACGTATCGTTAACTTGATAAGAATTTATTTTTCTTTATTTCATAATCTAATACATATTTCAATATTTTACACTTACTTTTGAAAATAGGAAATCCTCGAGAAAAACATATAACATTTTTTGACATTTCTATTTCAACATGGGAAAAACCGAAGTTGTTTGCTCAATCTGTTCGTTATAAGATATCAACTGTCAGCCATAATTATGTTGAATTAACGTTCTACTATAATCAACATATTAAAACTGGATAAGATTATTTTTTGTAATGCCATATAGCAATGGGATATTTTCGTATATTTCTAGCGATACAAAAGTGGTTGGTCACGACTAAAGGCGTGTTTTGTTGCTTCAGTTATTGGTAGCTATATATTTGTTAACACATTAAATGCTCTAGGTGACACACTTGCGGTTATTATTCGGATAAATGGGGGCTCTGATGTAGGAACCCTTCCCTTCCAAAAAACGAACTTTTTGAGTAATGAACAATGTGAATTAAGTAAAGTTTAAAAATAACGAGCCTTCAGAATAATAGACATTTAGGATGATGATGGTTCTGAATAGCACACCTTGGCAAAACAGAACTTCCAGAAAACAATTTTGATTAAACAAGAGTCATGGTTACTTATATTCAGAGTCGTGAACCTTCAAAATAAAAAAATTTCAACAACGACCTTCACAGCAACAACAACACGAAATATTGGGGAAAAGAACGAATATTTTAAATGAAAAAAACCTTCGGAGTTCTAAGAAATATTGAGAAAAACAAATCTTCAGAATGAACCTTCGGGGTAGGAGTACCCCTCCACCTCCATTTCTTTTTCTTTCATCAGTATCATGACGTGGATGATATCGGGAGACTAGCTACACGTTGCGTCTCTAATTGTTTTCACACTGCCGTGAATGATGTGCGTTTGGGAATACATTGATGACGATCCAAAGACAATAACATCGATTAAAACCGACATCAGATCAACCTAAACCAACCTCATTATTCCACCATTATTGACATACCCGGCGTCAAAGGAAAACAGAGATCTATTAACGCCCTTTATATGTTTTCAGAGTCACGCTCAGCGTTTCAAATCCCACTTTGATTGATTTTGCTGTATCCGGCAACTGTTTTTTCCTATTAAATTGAAACCAAAATGAATCTAGTAACGTAGCCGTCGGACGCTAGCAGATTCTTTTGAGATAATATCGCATCTTTTCATATTAAAATCTTTCTAAGCAGAGTTCCATACTGATTTGTTGGATATTGACTGATGTGTTCCTGGTGAATTTAGCGTGTTACAGTGTCCCAATCCTGCAGGTGATTAAACTGGGTGTTTGTTTATCTGCGTTCTTTCCTACCAGACTATTTATTGCAAATCAGTGGTTTTCAGATTTTTAAAGATTCTTACTTAACAAGATGCAACGTTGGTTTCAATTGACTTTTTTTTACATAGGGTTCTATGACCTCTTCTTTTGCAAACAAGAAAGTTTACGCAAGACTCTCGAAGTTGCTATTAAGTGCGACTCCCGCAATCAAACACAAATTGACTAGTAACCAATCATGTTCAATCATCTCGGACTCCATTTTTAAGTTGATTTAATTTAGAGGCAATGATGCACACATCTTCTTGGAAAATAGTGCCTTGTATAACCCATAAATGTCTTCAGTGTCTTAGAGGCGTAGACTAAATTACATTAAAGTCAATTTTGTAACCAACGGTAATGATACGAAATGATATTCGGTCTTTCTGGTATTTGCCTCAATTCCCAGCAGAGGAAATGAAAACCCGATGCCGTCGCTAGAACATGTTGATGCCTAGTTGGTAGAGCAAAATGCCACCAAGAATGGCAAATGAACAGCAACAAAAAACTTGTAGGCGCCAAAAAAAAACGAAACGAATTATAGAAAGTGGTTAGGAAGATCACATGGGGGTATTTAAAAAAAAAACGAAGGACGATTGTTGGGTGGCAATTATGAAGTGTTGATTCTCATTTAAACAATATTAACTTCTATTGTGAAGGATGGCATCAGGGAATAATTGATCTCTAACAAATATACAAAAGAGAAGTATTGAACAGCTTGAAGAGAATAGGGAGTATTATACTAATCATGTCCCGGGGTCTTGTCTTGAAAAGTATGTCTCGGCTTGTGTGAGAAAAGGCAAATGTCATTTCATGCGTAGAGCATTTTTACACGCGGGATGAATAAATGATTGGACTGATTTGAATTGAATGGAAATTAATAACCAGATGAAATAACGCACGTGGCTGTACAGCGGGGGGGGGGGCAAACTGATCTTTCTTTCATTTGTAACACTATTTCAGCGCATCTTATGCCATTTAATATGTGAATCTTAGTTATTCTGGGTAGACGTGATGGTGTCTGCAGCACTTTAAACTTTTATTATTTGTCTTTTATCTTTCTTCGAAAGAAACGAAACGTTGCTTTATAACCAAATTTGAAAAGGGGTACTAAAGAATATTCCCAGTTTATTACATTATTGAATTGGGTGCTAGGAGCCATTTCATATAAGTGATTTTAATCAAACTTTCTGTTCAAGGTTAGATATTGAATCTTTGTCCGTCTTGATATCCACACGTAAAACTATTTCCTTCTTTGTTTGTCGGTTGTTTTAGGGGTTGAATCTAGGTTTAGCCCTTAGTAAAAATATTTATACGATTACTTTAACTAAATCATATGAAAATAATGTTTTTCTTGTTTCGTTTTAAGGGTAATGCCGTGCTAAGTAGCATTTATTCCTTGCTAAATCTGGTTGGGAGTTTCATGCTGTCCATACTGATTGTTTCTGTCTAATGAGACCCCCCCCCATCAGTCTTTTTGTTGATTCTTGCGTATGGCTGTGAACACTACTAGAGTTTTATTTTTTACACGAGATGGGTTATACATACATGTATCTCGCCAAATCACCTTTGACACGTACATTTCCATAGTTGAGCAAAATGTAGGATACCATCATGTACAGACATGTGGGAGACCCTGTTCTAAAAAATAAGTGCATAGGTGGACTTGTGGAATCTGGGCACTGTTTCATAAAACTTGTTATCAGTAACAAATGCTAAACTTCTATGACAAATCTGCTCTCAGCCAATCAAATGCCACTATTTCAGTAGCTTATAACAGTTATTGTAACTTGTTATTGATAACAAGTTTTTATTAAAGAGAGCCCTGATTCTGAGGTGCAACGTGTGATAGGTGCATATCGAGGCCACATACATTGGCTCTACTTGGTGTTCCAGTTGATCATATTTAGGGGGACGGGGCCCCTTACCACCGTCGCCTTGACATCGCTTAATGCTTTAAAGTCAATCGTGTTTGTAGAGGATGTAGGATGGAAGTTAATGACGGGGGACATGCGAGGGGGTTTGGGTGCCGTTGCTCGGTTATTCTAGCAGCAGGATACGACAGGCGTGTTGATTCTCATGAATGAGTTAAGTGGATAATGGCAGCTCGCATGACCGGGAATACCATCCCAACATGAAAACTGAGACGCTCTCTTAGGCTTCGACTTCTCCTCCGTGGGGTCTTTTCAGTCCCATGGCGTGAAAAGGGTAAAGGAGGTCAGTACAGACCAGCGCCAACTATCCAACAAAAAATAACAGTGGAGCTTAGGAGATTATGCCTACATGTTAACCACCTTTCAAACAATAAAGTCTCTCTTTTACAGTTTTGTTGTCATTTTTGTCCAAGCTCAATGATCTTACCGCTTCATTTGCCTGGTCTCCTCGCAGTGCAATTTGTCCTGTCTCTCTATTTGCTTGTTGGGCCGGTGTGGCCCTCCGAGAATGACATGCCATTATCCTCAATGCCAAATTTCCACAAACAAAATCCTACGAACCAGAAGAAATTGAATAATTCTTCTGAACTTTAAGTATTCCTGAATCACATTTCCCCTCTGTAAATACATGAAGTAAACAAGTTATCATCCTGGCTAAATATAACCTTGTCTTGTGCAGAATGTGGAAAATGTGAAGTCACTTGGTCAAAGTCAGGTTCAACGTGACCGCCAACAATTTTATCCAGAATGAATCTTTCACATTAACCCTTGCCGGCAAATTAAAAGTATGAGATATTTCTCTTTTTGTTAATCTTGTAGGAATATCTCTGGCAACCTTTACCCACCTAGACCCCTCTCTGATTAAAACGCTCGACTGCACACACACAAAGATATAAATGAACATTGTCCAGGTTAGAACAAAATTGGAAATTTTCACTTTTTTCCTTCAGTTTCCTCTCTACATTTCACGATTCTGTTTGATTGTTTGTTTATTATTTTCTTTGTTTGTTTTACGTGACTGCTAAGAAAGCATGTATTTGCTTGTAAGTAAGCATCCAGAGGACCAACGGCTTTAAGTCTTCTCCGAGGGACTTGGTAATGAGGATTAATGATTCACCAAAGGCCATTATTAGCGTATCGACCTTTTTTTTTTTAATCTTTAATTTCCCCCCACAGTAGGGCGTTTTATTGAATAATAGTGCAGTAATTACATTTCTCTTCTTAACAACAGCTATTGAGTGATAATAACAATGGCTGGATGCAACATTGAACATTAGCGTATCGACTTGGTTTCGGACGAGACCACTGCTCTACCACTAAGCCGTCGCACCTATTGTCCCACACTATTAAAAACAAATTTGGTTTCAGACTTCGGTGAGGGCTTGCGCTTCCGTTTATTTAGTTAAATATACGTCATAACACACATTTGCCACTCTCGACTCAGTTTTAGTAAATGGGCACCTGAGAGAGCGCTATGGTGTCAGAGCTAAAGCCGAGGTGACAACATCAGCTGCCGTTTGGAAGCGGATTGGGACCTTCGTATCTGTGATTTTTACTTTAATAGCGGAATTTTACTAGCAATATCATTATCACATTAAAGTAATATTTTAGAATAATGATTTACAGTTTTTTCAAGTAAAAACGCTTCGTAAGAGTGTTGTTGATCGATGTTTTATTATCATTATATTATTATATAATGCAATGCACGCACTTCAGAGCAGGCAGTCTACATTCGTTGTTCTCAATGTTTTTAACTAAGTTCCAATTTCGACCATCCTCCTAAGTAGAACCATTTCTTTCTTCTCCCTCTCACCATCACCATCATCATCATCATCATCCGAAAAAGTAGAGAATGGATGTAGAATCGATGGCTGAGCTAACAAACCCGAACAGGTGGACGTCATGTCCTTTTAAGAAACTGATGAACCATCCTGGAAACCTTAGTGATCTTAACTGAGATTGATACTCGCCAAGTGCCTCTCGAGGAGCTCTCCTTCAAGTTAGTCGAGCCCTTCAAACCGTACATTAATCTGGTCAAAGAGAGAGCAATTTACCTTACATTGATGGCAATGAGAGCCATGTCACCGTAGCTCTTGGCCTAATTAATACATAATAATCACAATTTAGAGTATTTTTTAAATGAAAAAAAAAACTTATCTGATTTTCAAAGCCCATCGTTGTGTAGGAGAGACTTTTTTGTTAAGAAAGGTACATTATAGCTATGCAAAGAACATTTTGAAAGGGAGATCGTCTCTTTCATAATATCATATTGTAGGATCACTTTTATAAGGCGGAGCTGAAAAGACATTACGTTTATCCCGTTTGTTCACGTTTGATCACCTTTAATCACGTTCGCTTAGAACATTGGAATATATCCTCGCTCGTGAAGCAAGTTTATTCATTTCTTTCTGTAATTACTATTACTATTGCTTATGGAATAGATATTGTTTTTTAATTGATTTGTATAAGTAACGCTAAATTTGCTTTGCCTTGTATCCCGTTGGCAGATTACACTTGATGATCGTGTTAAATTAGATTCCATCGCAAAACGTTGTACGGAACACGGAACAGGTAAAAACAATTGGTTTGTTCATTCGTTGTATTATCCTTAATTATATTTGTGTTCTCTTTCGTCTTTAGTGCATCCTTAAAGTATTTATATCCTTTAGTTGTTTTGCCTGTGGCTGCAGTGAGCCATTGTTGTGAATATGAAGCTATGAATGAATGCCTTTCCCACTCTGCATGATCAATGAATGATTACAATTCTCGACATTAAACCTTGGTGCTTACTTTGATTGTAATATGTCTATGTTGGAACAAGTAAATCATGTTTGTTCGTTTCCATCTAACAACGATATCACAAATTAGGAAGTACATAATTGAAGATATCTGTCATAATACTGTTCTCATATATTGTCCAGATTAGACTAATGCAACTGTCTTTCAACATGTGTTCCCCAGGTACAACGGAAGCGTTATTACCAATGTTAAAGGGATCCGGTAACTTTGTCTCAGATTCTGAAACAAAATTCTGGATTTAGCTCATGATGCAATGATAATCATAAACCTTTAGGTCAGTCAGGAACCCCATGACTTTTACAAGCTGATCGCCTGTCTGATTATCAAGATATTTATGATTGAATTACAAATTTTGAAAACCGTTCGCCTGACGGTTTTCATAACACTATAGTCTATTAGGGAAAACGAGTATGGTAAAACCGGTCAATCAAAGATTTTACTTTTTGAGGCACTTCTTGATCATTTTGAAGCGCAATTTTTTTAGGGCTTCATTATTACACCATATCACAGACACTAATAACATGTAGGGCCGTGTATCTCAGATTTAACACTGTTAAACGATCCCTTTAATACCAATCGTATGAAAAGGATTTGAAATCATTAACCTAAACAGTTCTAAAACCGTAAAACAATTAAGAGACATGTTTTCAAGTGCATTAATCTGCGGGTGTATTGCACCAAGAGTTTCTGGAGAAACTCGTTAGAATACAGTATCCGTTACCGCACACAGAATTACAAATACATTATATAATTAGGCATCTATGTTTACACCGAGACATCCCTCGTTACACCGCAAACAAATGCGTGGGCCAAACTCGCTTATTGTAAGTTTCCCACCGCTCCTACTTCCTTTGGAGCTCTGAGCTAGATACCATCAGAAGATGTGTCTATAATAATATAATGTGTGGGATTGTCTGATTCTGTTAGCAATTATTTCTTTTGCATTTGAAGGAATAATTTGTATTCGGAAATCAAATTCTCTTTAATAATTTGTTTCCGGGTTCGATAGAAAACTTCCATGATCGAAAACTTCTGTCCATACATCAAAGGATGAGGAATAATAGGATTTGTTTGTTCCCGGGATACTTTAAAATTAACAATCCATTTGGTCATAGGGGTCCAAATTTGTCTTCATAAAGATGTCGTCACTTTATACAAACAAGAATCTAATTCCCTGTTTGCATTTGCTCGAGTAAGAAGTAAAATCTCAATGCCGTAATTGTATCTTTTTGCATTTGAAGGAGAAAAAGACTCTCAAACACGAAACAAAACTTCGCATGGATACACCCCTGTAATCGAGGTCCGGCATTGTTCATGTGCGAGTCTAATTAGAGTTTCTACCGTTTCCTCTAAAGCAAGGTGAAAAGAGTGGTGTGTTCTCTGCGCTCGCATTCTCTTTGGCATGTGTCCTAGCCGATGACACTTTACATCTGTCAGGGTCATACATGTTGCGGTGGCTTTTCCGTGGTCAGCAGATCTTCACCATTCCTCGACCAAATCTTCATTACACTCTCTCCACCTCCTCCTCCTCCTCAAAGGCTTTCCCCTTTTGTACGACTAAAATACCCGTTCTTAGAGTTGTGGCTTGGTATAAATACATATTAAACGCGCATTTAAATACGTTACTGCTACTTTCTGTAGGCGCCGCTGAATGCAAAATAGAGTTCGGGTCTCACGATTGCATTGTGAAGGAAATTGACTAGAAGTTATCGAGAAGGAATGAATGTGTAGTACGTGAGAATGGATCTATTTGTGAGGTTTTCGATGCGTGGAAATGACAATCAATTTCCTTCAACCTAATCTTGTTGAAAATCAACATGATGAAATGATCTGTATATATATACGGGTGCATGGGACTACACACGCATGTGGCATCCAATTTTGTATAAAAGCTTTAAGCTATTTCAGGTCATAATATATTTCGATTATATCTATTGGTGGATTTAGTGTCTAAACTAATGCCTACTTGTTACATTCTCCCCCTCTCTCTCTCTCTCTCTCTCTCTCTCTCTTCCCTCTCTCTTTCTCTCTCTTTCACTCACTTCGTCTCTTTCTCTTTCTTTCTTTCAAATAATAGCCCCCATTTTTCTTTGTTGACACTATATTTAGTGTAACACCTCGTTTATCGAAAAAAGTCAGTACTGCGGGTCACACGTAACGCGTCTTCAAAATAGTGGAAAACGGCCTAAAGTCAAATCGGTATTGAGTAACCAATCACGATGGGGCATCGTAACGTTAAACCTAAAGGTCTCCTTAAGAACAGAAGGTACATTGACATGTGTAATCACAGGCTTTGGGGCTTCCAGGAAAACTGACTCCAATTTCACTTTTCTATTCAAAAGATGTTTACCGTCGTTTTGGAAATAGAAAAACAAAAATAAGTTCAAATAAAAGAAGAATAGGTAAAGGAGAAATAAAGGGAAAACAGATAATATAGGGAAATGGGAGAAGGATAAAAAAAATGCTTTTCCGAAACAAGTTTAAGCACGTTTGTCTGTAGTAAATTGTAATGTTTTATAGAGGTGACATCAATGTGGCTAAAATTCATGCATCCATCTCTCATTGGCGGATTTAACGGGTCACTGCAACCCCGTACTCCCAATTTTCAATCCCAGTTTGCCATTCCTAAATTACACAAAATGCCCCCCCCCCCTCTTCATAAACTTTGTCCTGTTTTCAATTTTTTTTTACCCAAAAAAGCTCCTGTAAAAGATAATTGTTTTTCCCTCTCCTTGTTAAAGATTTTTCTACATAGTCTCCCCCCCCCCCCGCCCCCCTTCTCCCTCATTTGACAGAATGCTAGATCAGTACTCGCATCTAAGACAATATTTATGCAAATATTAGTCATGATTATTTAAGGTACATGTATATAAACTTTTGACATGCGGATAGATTTCAGAAAAACAATTTATACGGTGTTTGACCTTAAGATCTTTGATAATTCTTTATTCACCTTCCGCTGTATTTAATTTTCATTTTTGGAGAGAGTAAATCTAATGGCACTGGAGAGAGTCCGAATTTCGTATCAAATAAACTTCTCTCGGCCTCTCGTTAGATTCTTATAGATAACTTTGAGTTCTAAACTCTTGCATGGTGTAGAAAGAACAGCATAACGACAACAGAAGCACTGCAGTATATTTTTCATGAATAGAGACTTGATTAACTATATATATAGGGCTAGGGACACAAAACGTTGCTTTCTAACGTGCAGGTGACAAATTATGATTAATTATGCTGCACTACTGAGGTGGTGGTCATCCTAGTAACGAAAATGAATGATTGATTGTTTGTAGAAATAAAGCACAGACAACAAACATGCATTTTTTTTTGATGATGTAAACAACACTGTTTAGCATTCTTATAATTTAGAAAGGATAGTAGATTCAAAATTTGGTGGAATCTTTCTTTTTCATTTGAAGTTTGGAAAATTGTTTGTAAAATACAACTGGTCAAGGAACTCTCGACTTCTGATTGCAAAGGACTCCGTCCCAAGATTCTTAATCAACCTTTCGTTTAGGGAACATTTTTGAAATACTCGCTTAATATTTGATTTCTCTGGAAAGGTCTTCCTTTTGTATTATATTCCGTGTAAAACTTTTGGGCCATTTTCTAAATTATTGTTCTTTGTTCTCTAATGACGATCCCCGAATCCAAAAGCGTAACATATATTGCGTTGTTGCGTATGTACAAATATCTAGCATTATTTTTTGATTTACTAGGAGGGGAGAAAAACGATTTACTTGAAAAGAGTTTCGATTAAAAAAACGCTTTTGGGGCTCAATCGATTGAAATGTGAGTACATCGTATCCAATGTAACTAAACTTATGTTCTTTTTTTACCTCAAATATTATGAGGAAATGATTAGGAATTTCAAGGGCATCAGGGGTTTCGCTTTGAAACGTATATGTGATTTGGAGTAGTAACCCCTGTCGACTATTATAATGTTAAGAAATATGACCTAAGATTCTGGGCAAATGCTATTTGTTTCTCATTGATTCCATCATTCCATTATGACCAGTTTAAGGTCAGGTAAATGAATTATATAACTATTGTTATGATATCTTTACAGGGACTAATAATTTATTTCTTAAAGAGAAGGTTAAGTTCTGGAAGAGGTGAAAATAATTTGTGAGCGTTATCATTGTTATTATGCAAGTGTGGAAGAACATCAGATAAAAAATGTTCCTTGAAATGCATGGCTCTTCAAATGCCTTAATATTCTAAATATGGCATGTAACAGCATAAAAATTGGGACAGATTTTTATGCCACATGTTCGTGTAGTCCAAAATACATATATCTGTGTACAGTGCTTGTAACTTTACCAAGACTGGGCCAAATTTCTTATCATTTTGATGATTCCAGAACCTTGCAGTACACACCAATACTTATATGCTAGATGATCAACCTTTTCTGATCGATTCCACACCATTTCTTTCACAATGCAATCGCATGACCAGAACTCAACTTTATCTTTAAGTTGCAGATATCATATATTTTACAAGTTCGATAGATATATCTGGCTATCATTAACAAAACGGAATAATCAGTAGGAGATGGACGCCAGTGAGCCCACTACTATGCGTCTTTTGGAGAAAAAAAAATCGTCTCATAAGCAACAAATAGGTAAAATAGAATAAGTTAACTCGTAGTTTTATGGAGTTTATGACTTCACTATAGGGATGCGGGTAGAAATATCACGTATATAAAACATTGTTAACCTTTCATGCTCGCTCCTTTGCCACACACGTGCAGATTGGCTCAAAACAATAGCAATCAATTAACGGAAGATTTGCTTCATGAAAGACAATATAAAGCCAATCTTCCGTTAATTGATGCCTATTGCTTTGAGTCAATGTGCACGTGTGTGGTAAAAGAGCGAGCAAAATTGGCCATGTCCAGTCTTGATTAGCTCCATGACAACCCTTTTGATACTGACAAAGATTGGTCGTACACTGGCAACAATTAAATAGTCCTGAAGCCTTTGATAATCTATCAAATAATACAGATTATGTGGTAAGGGGGGGGGTAATTTGTTTGCATTTAAAGAATTTCAAGCTAAAGAAGGGCTAGTGTTAGGGTAAAAGGCCTGGGTCAGGGTTAAAACAAAAAATGACATTATCTGAACGTCACCACTCGTCATGGCAAGTAAATGGTCAGTGCTGGGATTGGGGTAAAATGTCGAGTACTATTAAAGTTAGAGTTAAAGTATTCAAAAAGCCCTGGTTCTACAATGACGGCCTAGCGGTCCAATCCTAGCCACCAAACGATTAGATTAGCTCGACCACGTCCTCTTTTCCCACTCCCGGTATATACGCTTATGGTTGTACGCTACCAAGTGCAGATATTGCATTCATGATTACTTTTTTTTGTTGGAAAAACAAATAGTCGGTGATTTTGTATTTTCTAATGCGGGAGGCTGTGGAAAGAGAATCAATACTGCAATCAATTATTGACAAGACGAAGTCAAATATTCCTGATGAAATCGCGAGAAAATATTATTCTTGTTCTTCGCCGGCGCAAAATCAATTTACGTTATCTTAAAATACATTTTCACATCTTAAACATTTAAACTGTAAACTGACATTTTTTTCTAGAACTTCACGGTACATATTTTTCTTTTTGTCGAAGTGTGGAAATAATACGCTTGCTTTTAATAAATCGCCTAATCACTATAGCAGTAGTGAACCATAAACAGCAACCGTGGATTAATTGTATATCGCATAGAAATAAGATTGGCTTTACGTAATATGTCATTGTACTATTACCACATTTGAAAAGGTGACGTACAAAGCATTTTTTCGAAATTATTTGCAATCGTGTTGTTTTCTTTTGTGATTGATGAATATCTGCAAACTATGAAGAGAGTATAGAATCTGTTAAGAAGCTCTTCAAAAAGATTCGAGGACACAGCCAAAATAATGTCAGATGTGTTACAAATCAAATCAAATATAAAACTTTTATCTGCTGAGCGGATAATGTTGATAGCCTTCAAGAGAGTGGACATGATTTAAAATCAAGTAGAATCCTAATTTTGTTATCTCCATTCTTTTATCTATTCAATCCTATTCAAACCTGGGACTAAACTTTTGGATTTAAGAAAAGACTATCATAACATTCAAAATTTTGAATCCCTAGAAGTAATTAAAATTCGAGTCGAATGGATTTAAGTTTAAGGCAAGTAAGATTTACTTTTGGCTTGCATGACATCATCTTTACTACGAACAATGTGATTGACGAGAAAATTTAAGTTCTCACAGATTTATTTGCAAAAGTCGACTTAGTTAGAAAATTAAAATAATCGTCTATTCAGTTAAATAAATCTTAAGACTTCAAATATATTAAAGTCTTAAGTAGGCTTCAAAATTTAATTCCTAGAAATTAATAGAGTACCTACTGCAACATAATCATTATTTATTTTGGATTTGCCCCTCAAACAAATCGGCAACTACTAATGGGAGTGAACATTTATTGCGATACGTCTGATTGTGATTTCTAAATCTCCCTCGACACTTAACTATTTCCATTAATGGACTGGGGTTTTAACACTTATCCAAGTTACCACATTCCAAACGAGAAATGTACATAACTGTAAGCTTACATCGATCGCATGAATGCGAGATTAAAGATAAATTTGAGCTCTGGTGACGTGGTTGCATTGTGAAAGAAACAATCTGGAAGCTATTGGAAAAGGTTGATGGTGTATGACATGATTATTGGTCATCGAAATTATGAGAAATGTTCTCAGTCTTGCTGAAATCACATGCATTGTACACACAAATGTTTTGTATAAGACTACACAGACATGGGGCATGAATTTGGTCCTAATACTTCAGTCAGTTATTGTAATATTTCGAAATAAGGGTATTTGAAGAGTCATCCTTTTCATGGGATATTTATTCTATGATTTTGTACACTCTAATATCAAAAAGAAATGAAAAGGCTCACAAATTGTTTTTTCACCTTTCTCGGACCTCAATTTCTCTTTAAGGGTCGTCAATTAATGATGGAAATAGTTGCCTGGTATAGCATGGATAATGTCTCATGATATCCCCTCGGAGTAAAACAAAGAAACAACGATTATTAAACATTCATAAAGACATTCCCCGATAGCTTTGTAATTGAGTAACGAGTTCAACTCTATTGTTTAAAGGGTGAATGCGTGGTTGAAATGCTTTAACAAATTTTCAACTGTATTTGCTTAAAGGGTTAATTATTAGAAAAGCATAAAATTAGTTTTTTCTGTCCGTTGCAGGGCTAGAGCAAAGGATGTAACTCATTCCCTCAACCTGAATAAACCATTCAAACAAAAAGACCTATTTGTCTGTAGAGTTTAAAACGCTTGTACGCTTTTTGCTAACATCTATTCGGCTCAAAAAGGAAGGAAACAAAACATTCAAACCCTATTGGTTAAAAGATGTATTTCTTAATCAAAGCAAATGAATATAATTATACATCAGACTGAGTTTGACAAGATGCTAACAGTATCCCCCAAATTAAGTTAAAACCGTCTGATAACTAGAAGTATGTTCATATAGTTTCCTTCGGTCTGAAAAATTATTGAACATAACAATAATAACGTTTTACTAGTTGATGGAAAGGAAAACATTTGTTGACCCTTCAAAATTTCATTACATTATCGGCATTTGATCTACGTTAGATGTGAAAGTATTATCCTCTTTTCTTCGTCTCGGTTAATAATTCTTTTCTTTCCTTTAAAACTTTCCTTCCATGTTTGGTTTTTAAAGGGCTAAGAGTATATACAGTAACTTTCTCTTCACCTCTCAATGGTCAGCACGTAATGCATTGATGAGTTGCGAGATCTTTCGACCAGCAAATACCTTAAAGTGCGGATTTATAAATGAATGTGATGATTAACGCTTTATCTTAAAGTACTTTCTGTATTATCCTGGATGCGGCGAGAATATGGAGCAAATATGTCCGAGTTGGGCGCTTCTGCTCCATCTTTTAAACCATTTGAGTATATCATTTGGTGACAAAAACCTTTATATATATGTCTGTAAACGAAAAGCACAACTTTATCGTGCCATAAACCAGGGTTTTGGGGTGGTATTAAGGCTAAAACGTTTTAACTTTTGATACAAACACACATCTCTTTTTAGTACAAAGGTATTATGAGAATATTCATTACGTAATATCAAATACCATGTGAGGAGGTTAATTTTCAAATATAGTGATGACTTACCTTAGTTTTGTGGGAGTAAACTACGTAAGTAGAATGAAAAGAAATAAACTCTCCAACGGTTGTCGGTCTGCAAATTCTTCCTTTCTGTCCCCAGTCTTGCTTCTTGCTTCTGCTGCTAATCTACTGGAATTATCTTTCTGCGTTCCTCTTTTGTAATTTCGGACCACGGATGCACGAAGCTTTACTGCCTTTACTTTATTGGCTGTTTTTTCTTTGGCTTCTCGTCTCTACCGGAAATTTTAGTACAAGATATGAGGCAAACCGCTGGAGATGTTAGGCAACTCTTATTGGTAGGGCAAATCTGCTTTCGTAAGTGACTTTACACTCGCACGGCGCCGGCGGTTTATATGAAATCTGGGCATGCGCTATTTTTTCCACTTCTCGTCCGGCTCTCTGATTGGTCGAAAGATCTCGCAACTCATCATGGCATTACGTGCCAAGAGCTGAGAGGGGAAGAGAAAGTCAAGAAAGAACTGTTCAAATCCTCCCACATATGACGTAAGACGACGTCACACGAGGAAATTGTTTCGACTGGTTTTGGAGGGTGAGCATGATGTTGAATTGCTTGTAAAGACCATAATGTATCTTTAGAATTGTTTGCATTTACCCTACGTCTCTTATTTTCTGCTACTTTGGTTTGGTAAACAATAGAAGGCTGGGTAACGAGATTAAAAAATGGAATGCTCTATCTGAACAAGTATGATCGAATATATTGCAATGGTGCCGCAACCTCTTAAACAATCCTCATAGTAATAAGGGGACAATTTGTATGATAAGTCCTTTCCGAGAGAATGCTTAAATTGTATATTTTCCCACATAGTTAACCCTACAGCATTCCCGGTTGGAATTTCGTGACAGGAAGCATTACCTCACTCGCAGGCAAGGAATTATTCAATCATAAGATTTAATTTCATGGCGTCTACGATTTGTGATACACTATATTGATTACTTCCGCAATGACATTACTCAGATAAGATAAGCGAAAGTGAGATGTTTCATCTACTTTGAAATATTCCTTTTTCTTTCATTATCATTTTCTACCGAATAATCTATAAATGCGCCTTTAAAGCTTTATTTTATCACTGCAGAAGCTAAAAGTAAAGAAGTTTTATATTTTCAAAATATAAAATATCAAACTAGTAAAAGGAATTGGCGTCACTAAAAAAATAATTATTTTGAAGTTCTGGTGCCCCGACAAATGCTACGGCGACATTTTTTCGTCAAATATGGAGTCACGAGTAACGCTGCATTTTGGTTTTAAGTTAAATTCGGAACCTTTAGGGGCTAATACATTGGACTCATTGATTCCTTGGGCTCAGCAGTTGTTTTAAGCACAAAGTTCTTAAGAATGGGAATTTTCATATCTTTGTAATCCACCAAAATGACGTAATTAAAATTGTGTTGGGCATACGACTAACGCACTTCTTTAGAGACATAATGCTTGATAACTTTTATTTTTGATTTACTTGTTTCAAAAAGTAGAAACTAATTTTTTTTTAATAACTTACGTTTTGCTTTGAATATTCTTCTATTTTTTTCATTTCAGTGAAATAATTATTCTTCACAAATCTGAAAAATAAGCAGTCATGAACATAGTTTATAAACATTAATTCTTACGATTCACAAGACTGTACACCTTTCTTCATACGTACTACGGGATACTGTGTACGTTAAAGAATGACAGATATCTTATACATCATAATTACAGTTAACTTAAAAGCCTCAGCTTACTCGAATTATAAAGTGTATAAGTGAAAGAAGAGCTTTAATTGAACATTTTCTTTGTTCATTTTTTCATTGAAAAAAAGAATTTATAAAAAGCCCAGCACTCCAACACCCCAACTAAAAAGAAAAATAACTTGGAATGTTGTTTTCATGTCTATGAAGGCTTATATGATGTTAAAAATTCAACAACAACAAAACGTAGCCCTATATTTTGATGATATTAATAAACTCAAAACAGATGTATTATGATGATTATCTGTCATGAATTTGATCATCCAGTTGCAGAATGTGGGTATTGGTTTATTTTGTTTTCCCCGGGCCATTGCAGCGTATCAAAAGCATTTTCCCGACATGGTCTTAGAGTTGAATTGGGTTTAAATGATTGTCTTGTTTGTCTGCCGGTAGATATTCATAATGGACGATTGAGTATGTTGTGTGTCTGCCGGTAGATATTTATAACGGAGGATTAGGCATTATATGAATTTCATTTAGGTTCATTATTCTGGTTCAATATATGTTTTATTTTGATAAGCTTTGATTTAGCCCTTAAGGTGATGTTCGTAATGCGTTTAAAGAATTACCTCGTGAAAAACAAAATCCACCTGGTGCGAGATATTCTATTTCAAAAGCCGTCATGCAAATTGCACATATATATTATGTATATGATTAGTGAATCGTAAAAAAGGGTATATTATGTTCTACAACGCATGCTTCGGCTACAATTGTAACACGCAGTACATTTGTAACTTTGGCTCTAACACTATACATTATGCCTTTTGCCCACGAGGCGTCAATTCGATTGCGTACTTATTACCTACGTCAATGAAAGTAGTTAGACCATGCGCCAGTAATCCATCGTATTGTTTGGATTGTTTATTTTGCATTCACTTTTTGTGCGATGTCACTGACGCAAGTCAGAAAACGCAGCAGTCGATGACGTAGTCCTGCGTCAGCAAATGGAGGCTTGTGCAACTTCATATAAATCCCAGTTCGCAGCCCTAACCCATAATCATAAGATCTTTGTGTTATGGGTAGGGATTAGCATTGTCGCTACATCGGCCCGTTCCCTAAATATGTCAATAAATCATTTGTCACTCGTGTTAGTTTAACCTTAAATTCAATCGAAAAATAAGATGAAAACCTAGCGTTAGATTCAAATCAAATACCCGTCGCACACAGGGCGTCATTTTCTTGATGCAAGCTGTTTAGCGCAGCTTATAACGCAATTAATAATTATAAAACAACGGGCTTAATAAAATATGAGCATTTTATTTGTAATCTTTTTAGCTCTTTAATATCATGTTTGTTTGTTTTGTAGTTATGTTTGCAGTTAATGTGTTTTCCGTTTCAAATGCTGTGGCGCCGACGCATGGATATTTCATGAAAGCGTAATTCAAAATTCAATTTTCAGTTGTAAAACAAAAATAAATTGTGTTGCAACCAAATGGGCTAGGTAAACAAATCTCTTTCAAATACTGCATATATAACAAGATGTATCAACAAAGCTCTGTCAATTAAACTTTCCTCTAAATTTGTCTCATCGAATGCTTAGCTGACAGTGACTTTCGCAGCAAATAAATGGAATTGTTTACCCACCAACGTAATCATAGATAGCACACCCATTTAAATTTCCATTACTGACAACTGCAAAGATTAAATGCAAATATATGACTGCCCTAGCTAATTACAGAGCGAAAGTGTACATAAGAGGGACATCGTCCTATGATTACGTAACTCGAGCAAATAATGGCGCCCCTTTTTTAAACAGTGAATTCTAATAATCCTTCACTATATTTTGTTATTGCTCTAAAAGGGGACCATATCGATTTATCAAATGTCATGTACAGTATAATGACAACGTCACGAAAAAAAAGCCGATGTAATCCTCATCACCTAGTAGACACTTTCGCAAAAGTGATTAACATCTTCATGAAATTCACAGATAAAAGTTTCGAATTGGGATTCACGCCTTCTTTTTGTTTGTTAAAAGTGTCAATCTGCACTGTAAATATTAATTTATGTCGTTATGGATCATTTTACTATTATCCTGATTATGAAAAAAACGAAATGAAATAAGAACGTGACCGCAACTTTTTTTTTTTAATGAACCCAAGGGTAATTTTAATACAGTACATTTCATAAAAACCCTATTCGGCTTATGTAATACATCATTGTCATGTTCGCACATTTCAAAAGGTGACGCACTAGGTTATTGTAATTGCGATCGTGTCTAAGTTAAATGTTACTTTACTTCTTGAATATTGAATCTTGCGTGAGACGAAGGAAAAAAGATAAAATTCCTATTGTGATGAATGAAAATCGCAACAATGATAACTAACGAGGGGCAAAACCCCTTTTCTATATGAAATCATTAAGATTGAGATATTTAAGGATAATTTCCCTGTATTTCCTGCTTGCCATGCTTACTGCTATGTCACGAGGCGCATTACGTTATAATTGTATGATTGTAATGATTTGGTTTTCAAATTCATAAACAGACATATAAGAGGTTATTAGCGCAAAGCATGCGAAGGATTGATATTCATTGCAATCATACTTTCTTTGCCAAGTCTTAATGCCTCCTTCTTCCCCCTTCTAATTCTCTCTCTCAAGGGGAACGTTCCAGGTTGCATTGTCGAAGGAAGCTCGTTATTATTTCATGATC
Source organism: Mesocentrotus franciscanus (assembly GCA_037976565.1). NCBI lineage: Eukaryota > Metazoa > Echinodermata > Echinoidea > Camarodonta > Strongylocentrotidae > Mesocentrotus > Mesocentrotus franciscanus. The sequence goes on along the minus strand of CP137674.1, from coordinate 18,726,284 downwards.
ATAGCAACGCAACAAAGGGTATTTTATTCCTCCTCTCTCTCTCATTTCTCATATTCGCGCTCATCTTCCCTACTTTGACGCCCGTTGCACACTCTGCGCCATGACGTCGGGCTGCATCGGCGATTGACGCTGTGTTTGACAAAACTGGTGAGATCGGTATCATACACAAAGTGAATGAAATTCAAACATTGCGCTGAATTACTGGCGGAAGTGCTAATTACCTTCTTACACTTGATTGGAGTAGGCAATGGCGGAAACGAAATGACGACCTTTTCCGTAAGCACCTTGCATCTCATCTATAGCGATGCAAAAGAATCATATATTATCTTATAATCTTTTTTGATTTATTAATAATTTGTAAATGGATGTGAATAGAACAACCATGTAGAGAAAGATTTTGTTCTCGAACTATTTTTGTGAAAAGGAAGGATCCGTTTCTTCAAGAACTTATTCAACCTTTTGGTCATCTTAGTAACTGCATCATGTCTATCACATATCAATCTTTTTTATGGATTAATTCAAAATAATGCAAATAAAAAGTCTTTATTGATGGAAATGCCAAATTTTTGACGATTGCGTTTCGGCTACCCTACCCCCCCCCCCGTTCCCCCTTTCCGCTCAAAAATAGTTACTAATTTCTTCAACATGTAAATATCAAATCGCCTGTACTAAGTGTTAGATGTAACAGAATAAAGAACGGTTATGAAATAGACTTTGAATAGAATGGTTTGCTGATGAGTCACAGAACCTCTCTACGTAAACAAGGATTGGTATGGTGTATAATATGGTGAAAGTAAGACCCTTTACACGTCACAAATATGCGTCCAGGGATTTGTTCTATAAATGTTTTTGTCGTCGTCGCACTTTCGAACATGCTCGACGCCCGTTTCTGCTTCCTTCATTATTTCAGGATGGGAGCTTAAGCGGAGTAATTAGGAATTAACAAGGGAATTGCACGATATGTTACATGATCAAAAAATGCCTCTTTTATACGATAAATGGGTCGCTATTTTATACACGTTTAAACTTAATCTCTCTTTCTATTTTCTCTGTCCCCCCCCTCTCTCTCTCTCTCTCCCGTCCACCCGACACCTCATTTTCCCTCCTCTCCTTTTCTCCTTATCTCTTCTCTTTTCTTATATACCTGGCAGGAATGAATTCCTTTAAATGCTTGAGCGCCATAATGGCAGCCATGCTAAAGCTGGGGTAATAATGTGGAGCGCCAGGAGTGTCAAGTCTGACAGACATGAGCGCTATACAAGAACCCACTATTATTATATATGACCCTTATGTTTTCCCTTATTTTAGTGCATACATTGTATGTCTGCCTCACTCCCTATCTCTCTCTCTCTCCCTCCCCCTCTCTCCTATCCTCCCTCACTCTCTCTTTCTGTCTCTAAAAATTACTATCATATGAACGTCATGCGTTCTTCCCCAAACACTCACCAATGTTAATCTCTTGATACATTTCCAAGCAACCAACAATACCAGATATGATAAAAGAAACCGTTTAATCAAAATGGCAACAATAAATGTGAATTGTCAGGTTACTGCGTTGTTGTTGTTTTTTTATTCTATCGGACACTTTTCGCTTTCTTTTTGTCCTTTCATTCACCCTACCCCCATCCCCAGTTTAAACCTCTCTTCCGGTTCCCATAACTTCATTATGCAAACGCTATCGACATGATTTGGTTGGTATTTCCTTCCGCCGGAATTTTTAAAGTGAGTCGTGAAAAATTCGCGGTTTTGTTTTGTCACCACGTGTGTGCGAATGTATTGAACAAGGTGAATTTGTCTAAAGACAGTCCAACCTTTATTAGTTAGTTATTGAACTAAATTGACTCTAGTAATTGTATTTTATATTGCCTAAATGTTCTTGAGTTACAGAAACGACTACTTTGGCTTTTCCCGATAGGAAACCCTTAATGATTATGAGTAAGAATTCGGATCGGTGACAAGACATTTGCTTCGCGTCATATGAGGGTGTATCTCACTGAGCGGCGAATGCTTACAAACGTTGCGAATTTGGATTCGCCAACTTTTCCGACGAATGTTGGCGAAAATCAGGGTTTGCCTATGCGACAATTAGCAACATTTTGAGCGAAAGTTTTTGCGAAGAAAAGCGACTCTTTGCCAATCCTTTGCCACTATTTGTGAATGTTTGGGACCTTTTGCTAACTCCTGTTACTCAATGGGTCGATTTTATATAGGAACCATATGGTAACGTGGTCGCATTGGCAAATCAAAAAGAACTTCAGCGACACCGTCTTACAACCATTTGCAAAGGCTTACGACTGTTTTGCAAACGCTTGCTGTTTGCGGAAAAATAAATTCGCAAAGAAATTTTGAACATGTTCAAAATTTCTATGCGACAAGAAAAACTGTTTGCAACAATGAAAGCTGTTTGCGAACTTTCTTGCAACCTTTTACGAACCCTGGCGAAACCCCAAATTCGCTACGTTCGCAAGCATTCGCCGCTCAGTGAGATACCTCCTTCAATATATGAGTATGATTGCTGTCGGGTTTTAAGTTCCTTAAAGGGATAGGATTAGGGTTACGTATAGCAGCCGTGGATCCAGGTAAATACAATGCGAGGGAGCGAAGCAATTGAGCGGGAATGGCTTAATATTAGATTGCTTTCTACTTATACTTTGTTTTCCTTTTTCCTCTCTTTTTTCATTTTCTGCGCACTATCTCTTCCCTCTCTCTCTCTCTCTCTCTCTTTCTCTCTCACTCTCTCTCTCTCTCTCTCTCTCTCTCTCATTTTATCCATCTTCCTTCCTGTGCGATCCAATATGCACCCCAACACTTACAAACCATGTAAACGCAAATTTTTCCATCTAAAAAAAGTATTCAAAACATAAATTATATTTAAATATGTCCTCATATTCCTATACTACAGAATATAAAATAAAGCATTGATGTGTGTAATGTATATGGAAATATATGGATTTCAATATTTGACAGTAACATTTGATTGCACTTTGCAATATTTATTATGCTGCGTGAGGGCACTTTAGTTGAGTCAGGATGAATATTTCATGCACACAAAAAACACTGAATTATTCAGAAATCTTTCTTAAATCATGATAAACATTAACATAGAAAAAAATAGAAATAGAAAATTAAAAATAGAAATGAGCATACATGAAACTATTTTATGTTAAACGGATTAACAATCTGTATTTTACTATTTCTTAAATGAAATTGTTTTTGGCTTCGTCCCGTTCCTTTTGAACCCCCATTTAGTTGAACAAGGTTAATCCAATTCAATACAATATTCTAGGGTTAAGGCATATACACTCGAATTATGTAATAACTACATGTGATTTTGTTTTTGTTAATATGCAAACATTAGACTAAAACAAAAATATTTCTTTTTAGAGAATGTGATATGCGCCCATTTGTCTTTGCTTTATCCATTATTATTGCTTTTTCGCATTCTTGCTATAACTTCGATGCTACGTAGGCTAAGTATAAAATATTTTGATATCATAATTTGAATTATACAGAGATTGCATAATAATTGCGCCATAAAACCAGCGTGTTTAACAAGATCTACAGATCCCCTTCCTCTGTGTCATCCTGATAGAATGTTGTATAGGTCATCTACAAGAAATAAAAAGGGGGGAAATCAGCATTTCGGAAAACAGAAAAGTTGCAACTTGAGTTTATTTTCAAAGCTGACAAGGACCCTCTCGGTTCATCCGAGTGAGTTCCACTTCATTTTTCAATGGGGCACTTGTCAATCTTTGTGCCCTTCTTAGACTCAACCCCGCGGTGACTCCCCGGGACACACTATCGAAGCAACGTGCTCCGAATCCACGAATATCAAGTTCAGCCCGGCCCGACTGCAAATTCAAATGCACCTTTTTCTTGTTCTTATTCTTCTTCTTCTTCTTCTTACCCGGCGGTCCTTCTTTGAATCTTGTCGAATAGGTCAACACGACGGATGGTGATTATCTTTCAACGTTTCACCATCATCATGATGCACGTCTCTCATTTGCGTCTTGTTTGTGTCTTTGTCTTGTTTTGTAACCAATCCTGAATTATTCTGATTGTTTGTCTCTTTTTTACACTGCTCTGTTCTTTTTTCTCTCTCTCTCTCTATCTCTCTGATGAATGATCACTCATTAAATTTATCTTTTTTCCAGTATCTTCTCGTCATCTCTTTCTATTTATTTATTTTTGGTTCATTTCTATATTTTGCCTTCGATAATAAATATATTATTAATAATAATAATAATAATAATAATAATAATAATAATAATAATAATAATAATAATAATAATAATAATAATATTGATAATAATGATAATAATTCTACTACTAATATTAATGCTAACAATATTATTGATAAAAATAATAATGATAATAACATTAATAATAATAATAGTGACATTTGCATAGCGCTTAATACTACGTTTCTAAGCGCTTTACAGGAAAGCAAGTTATATATGGCAGATTACAGTGCGAAATCTCACATTTGCGATGCGGACTTTAAAGCCCAAGTCCACTCCGATTTTCAAAAATTATAACATGTTGTAAATAAATCAAAGGTTAAAACTGCCAAATATCACGGGCGTACTTCAATCAGGTGATTTTTAAGAGCGATTTTTGTTTCGGGTATTTCGAGGAAGACATTTATATTGCTGTACGGATGTGACGTATGCTCCTCACAACGAAAGTGCCAGCGCTATACATTCTGACAATAGGCTATTTTCGTAATGTAACCAAATTTAATGCATACGTCTTTGTGAAGTGCCTCTATACAAACTATTTCATTCACCTGATAAGAATAATAGTGTTTCATTATTCTTATCAGGTGAATGAAATAGTTTGTATCGAGGCACTTCACAAAGACGTATGCATTAAATTTGGTTACATTACGAATCTGTGTTGTGAGGACCCTACGTCACAACCGACTCGCTCATTAACTTGTTTTTTGCTCATTAAAAAAAATTATTAAAAATAAATCTGAGCACCATTTTCCAAAACCAAGTTATATTTGGGCTTTTTAGATTTTTGTCTATCTAATCAGCTCAACTTTTCAGTGGAGTGGACTTGTACTTTAAATATTACGGGAAAAACGTTCATGCCACAGAAGGAGAATGCAAACCGTTGATAAGGCATTACAAAATATCACGTCATATTATTTTTTTTTCACATAAGTCATTTGTGATTTTGATATCATATTAAAATGTTTACTTATATGAACACATACCGAATAAGGAAAACGACACACTCTTTGAAGCAGACAATAGAATAATATAAACTTATACAAAACATTTTTTCTATTTCAATGAACATCTCGCGTCCTTATGATATATTAAGCATGGAGACCGTCATTTAAGTTACAATTTGATATACCGTAAATTTTTCTTGGCGATATTCAGCTGGGAATACCAAGTGTTGACGATTTCACGAAACCGCTCTTTCCAAAATTACACCATTCAATAGGCAGACGAATTGTCATCCGTCATGTGGAATTTTTCCCGCTCTTTGCCACAATGCCCGCGGGACAAAATGCACTTTGGGCATCGTAGATTTCAGAAGAAAATGTGATTCGAATGATTTCCCTCTGTTGTTCTGCGTTGCTTGATCATTGACTTGGGTTTGTATTTCGATTGTTTCAGCCAAAAGTTATTCTCTTGAAATACAAGCAAATATAAAGATAGATAAAGCAACCATCATTATGGATGGTGCATGTTAAATGGCATTACTCAGTCAATATTACCTAATTCCATGAATTAATGTGTTTAACTCATTTGATTCAAGTCAATATTACCTTGGAAACTCGTTTGTCATGACGATCTCTCTCTCTCTCTCTCTCTCTCTTAGAGAGATGCGATGCAGTATTGGCATCTCGATGAGGAGGCAAAACGCAGGGCAATATTTTGACCAACTTTGTTTTTTTTCGTAATAAGGTTAACCCTAATGATCCGTGATGGATGTGGAGCTATCAGTTGCGGTGCCTAAATACGTCCATTTTGCATTGCATTAGTTTAATAACAAATTGTACGTGTAAGTCCATGTGTCTGTTTTGTACTTTTGTTCGTTTGTTACATGTTGATGTTTTTGTTGTTATTGGTGTGTCCCTCCCCCCCCCCTAAGCCGAAATGGTTGAATCTGGCACATTCGATCGTTATTAATGCCTCGCCCAAAGGCATTAGCGCATCGACTGGTTTCGAACCCAGAACTTCCTTGTCACGAGATCAGTGCTCTACCACTGAGCCAACGCGCCTCATTTTCATTCTCATTTTTTTTTTTACAAAGAATAGCACAAAATCTAAATTTATTTTTTAACATAGATAATTGAATACAAATTACAAAAGTACAATAAACAGAAATAGCAAAAATATACGTACTACCAAATACCTCTTGCGGAATAGAGTACAGAGATGCTGAAATATTACAATTCTCGGAATATCTCTAACAATATTAATTTTCAATGAGAAAAAGAGAATAAATATTTAATTATTAGGCATAATGTAATAATACGATAATAATAATTTACGAGTTAATTCAGCCTTTTAAAGCCTCTCTAAAGTGTTGGGAGCCCAAACAATTCGATGGCAAAATTTCACTTTAATTGTATCATAATGTGAAAGAGGATGTCATTTAAGACACATTTCTGCAAGGATTTTCAAAACAAATGTGTTTGAAGTCGAATATTGATGAAAGAATACAAAATTAAGGTTTTCTGCGTACAACGGAAAACCCAAATTATGTATTCTTTCATCAATATTTGTCTTCAAACACATTTTTTTTGGGGGGAGGGGAATCTTCGCAGACATCCTCTTTCACATTATGATACAATTTAAGCGAAATTTTGCCATCAAACTATTGGCAAACTTGGAGTTCCCAACACTTTAGAAGGGCTTTAATCCATAACTATGTCTCTACACGGGGTACAGAAATATTGTCATCCGCTACACCTGCCCCCCACCCCACCAACCCCCTGCTCTTTAAGAATAGAAAGTTAGGCTCTAAACATGCATAGGTTGAGATTTTCCTACATACGGGACTTTCACTGAACGTCGTATCCGAGGAACGGAATGACTTTATCCACAAAAATCTCGTCTGCCTCCATGGAACCGAGGAGGGGCACCTTTACATAATATAGGAGGAAAAATGTCGTCGGTCTATATTTGTTGAACGGAGAAAATGTTTGTTCAGAGGGAAGCGACTGTTTTTTTTTTGTTTTTTTTTTGTCCGGTCACGAGAATGCGACGATATTTTCGACTACATTAACGGGCCCTTGAACTTTTTAATAGGAGGTAATGGAAATGTAAAACTGCGTGTTGTGACTGCCTCGGTGAATTATCATGATTATCAATACTGGAAATTACACTTATGCTTTTCGAAAACGATCTCCCTTTAATCAAATTGATGATGAAGGGACATGAGCTTTTGCTTTGATAAATTTGAAAATGATTAAAAAGGAATTTGAGCTGTAGTGGAGGAAAAGGGAATGTTGTGCATGTCTCAGACAAATTGTAAATGATTAAAAGGGAGACGACCTTAACTACTTCGGAGTCATTCCCCTTTTTTATTTGGGCGATGTTGGAGTGCTATAGGAGCTTAAACGACGGACCTGCAGGTTTTAAGACCAACATTTTGGTGCCTTATATCGGGGCACAGAATTAAACCCATGGCAAATGCAAGAACGCTGTATCCTCAACTGCATTAGCCGGAGATTTATGTCTCATTCATTGTAAGTAGTTTGACGACGGTGTGCCGAATGAGGAACGAGTCATGGGACATAGCATGTGATCAGACTGATAATCACGTGATGAAGTATAATCAGGTGGTCTAGACAATAAAAGCAGTTCTAAGCAGATCGAGTGGGGGTGCGTGCTTAACCCAATGTAAAATACATGAATTATGAATAAAAATCGCCGCCTATTTCTGCCCCTCCTATTTTTAGACTGGAATCACACACCCAAAAGGCCTCCGAAATTATGAAACTTAATTTGCACGCTTGCTTGCTCGTCGGAGAATGCAGAGTAGAAAGCTACCAGAATAACATTATGGTGATATATCCCTCCTTTTCTCCTTTTCTTTAATTTTATTACTAATTTATTTTATCATTTCATTTCTTTTTAGGGGTGTCACAGATATTTCCAGTGCCCCCCCCCCCTTGCCAGAGAATCTTGGATCGCCCATTGAAAGAGTTTGGATGAATTGATGTGTATCTTGTAGAATTTTAATGTAGGCTTAAACTATCCGAATAGAAATCCAAATCAGAACCCGGCTAAGATTAAACCTCGTCGACGGCTTTCAATGCAGCAAGCTGCAAATCCCAACTGGAACTACCAGTGATATGATATTTATCAACCAAAATCAAACGAATCTCATTTTTTAGTGGGGGCGACAAAAATTATAAATGGGCTCCAAATACCATGTCCAATATATAAATGCAAAAAGCTAGTTGAACAAAATGTGAGACTCTCGCCATGACTCTACGGCATTGCAATCGTCTTAAAATGTGGTTATCGCCTTTCTCACGTCACTCAACTGTGATTGTATTTCGAAAATATTTTGAAATATATTTGTAGAACACTGACAAGAACAAAATATGACATTATAATCCTTGCTATTCATCAGAAAGTCTTGATTTTTATCTTCCAGTGCAAATGCTCAGACTGTGTATTCAACCTGGGCGGCAAACATGGTTAATGTCACATGGTCGTCACATGACTTGCGGGTTGATCGTTGTATCCTAATCTAACGTCACTTCGCATATTTTGAAAAGAGATTAAACTTTATTTTTGTTCATGAGCAGGTCATTGTTTGATCAAAAATGTAACATCACATATTTTAGAAGCCTGGATCCATTTAATGATTATTTGTTTTAACATCGACCAATTTCATTATCATAATTTTTGTTTAGGATAAAATGCTTTATAACATAGCATACCATGCAACACAATCATTTTTAACAAAAAGGGATGCGTTATGGCTGCAATCATTACGATGCAAGTGAGAATGAAATTTTATATTTTGTGTTTTCATCTACATTTGATTAAGATTATTTGTTTAATTTATTTTCCTTTTTTCAGTGAAGACAATTCATCGTGATGAAAGGACTAATGTTTAAGTGTGTTTTCACAAAGAGAAATTTATATATTTTGTTAAGCTGATCAAGAATTACACATTTGTCATACTCAATTTCACGCTTACCCCTAAAAGTGAAAGGTGTTTATTGGAAATGATGGATAACGTACTGGGGGAAAACCCTATCGTGTCGAATGACGAAGAATGTTATAATATATCAAATTCGTTTAATTCTATTGTAGATCTGTGTTAGTGTTTAGATTGTGTGTATTTCCATTTTCATGAAATATACAATGCATCGTTTATAGAAAATACATATATGGATTATATCGTGGCCATACGTGTAAGCAGTTATTCGGCGAAAAAGACCCTTACCAGGCCTATATATAGGTTTATAATACGGGTTTTTCGGACAAAGGAACGAGGAATTTTCTTCTCTTTTCACGACCGATTAGCTATGAATTTCACTTGTATTCCTCTTCGAGTGAATAATAGTCCAAATATGATGAGAATAAGGTACTTGACGTTTGTCTTGGCATGGTATTCTCTACGTCCTTGACATTTTCTTCTCACGAGTGTCTTACGAAGCGGGCAGATGGGCTGATGTGGAATCGAAAGTCGAGTTTACATGTATTCCCTTTTAAACACTCACTCATACGCTCCACATCAATTGCCATTATCATTTATTTCATCCGGTAAGAATACCAACGCTATTGTTGTTGTTTATTCCTTTTGTTTTCGTATTCCTTGTCGCCATGGAAATTCTGGCAGCGACGGGAGAGACTTCGTTTTTTTCTTTTCCGTATTTAGAGTAATGTGGATTATAGAGGAGTAAGAAAGAATAGTATAGAAAGATGTGGTCTCCAACTAATTTGATGCGCAAGGCCAGTAATATTGAGAGAAGATATTTTAATGAAGGTAATTATAGAGTCTTTCATGCTGTGTAATGATCATTGGCGGCAGAACTGATGTAATATGCCCCCCATTGGTAAAATTAGACAAAGTTCCACTATTTCGCCCTTTCCTAAGTAAGCTAATGCCCCTGTTGCTGTGGTTGTTTAAGTTTTAACGGCGCGTATCATTCGGTTGTGAATATTTACGCCCCTGTTGAGTTGTCAAATATTCTCTTCCTGATATTATGTACATTTCGCACTATTTTTTCCCCCTTCATACCAGTGAAAATTAACATGGATGAATAAAAATAACAAATTTACTTTTTACCACCAGCTTTGTTCACCGGAGCGAAAAGTGAACAATTTGCAATTTTGCACCATATCTAAGTCATATTACTGGATGACTCATGGGCCTAAAAAATCACATATAATCACGATTGCATATGATATTAATTTTTAGTATAGCCTTAAAACATAGTTAGCTATTTTGCATGACTTTCGTATTTTGTTGACATTTTCAGATAATCTGTATTTATTTATTTTATTTATTTCCCTCCCTAACCCATCCCTAGTTTGCATGAACAAACAATGGTCAGTCGCAACAGAGGGTCAGGACTGTACATACATGTAATACACCCTTTCACGGTTACAAGAATGCGCATGCACCGACATGGGCGCCATTTTAAATTGCGAGTAACGTTTACTTTATGCAGCATGCAAAACGCATGTGTCAATATGATGTGAGCGCGCAGCTCAGGCAGTGACGCAACAATACATATGCGCGTCTGAAAACATTGATGACGCAATACACCCTTTCACGGTTACAAAAGTGCGCATGCGCTGACATTAAATTACGAGTAAACAACTTTGTTTACTCGTAATTCAAAATGGCGGCCATGTCAATATGACGTGAGCGCACCGCGCAGGCAGTGACGCAACAATACTTGTGCATCTGAAAACATTGACGACGCAATATTTACTCGCAAATTAAAATGGCGGCCTTAACCGTGAAGGGGTGAATACGTGCCTTCACGGTTGTTTCATCGCAAAGCATGCCGGGACAGATTCCTAGTACGCAGTAGATTTTCACCTTCGCCGCGATCAGCTGTTCCATTGCCAACAACGGGATTTTTATCCTGTCGAATCAACATGACTTCATAATCTTGTACAGGATCCGTCATTCTGCAGTGATTTTTTTCATTCCAGTATCATTTGTACGGTAAGAAACCAAAGTCTGTGATTATGTATTATTTATGACGATCCTTCAACCTAAAACACGAATGTTTAGCAGTTTAATAAGGCAAACCATCGACGCAAACTGCACACACACACACATTTGAACATATGGGACTATAAATTCATACAGCGGAACCCACTCTCATTAGCCCACTTTACTTCGTATTATCAGCTTTATTTTTGAAGGATCGTCATAAAAATACATAATCACAAACTTTGGTTTCTAACCATACAAGTTATACTGGAATGAAAGAAATTCACTGCAGAATAACGGATCCTGTACAAGATTATGATGTTGATTCGACAGGATAAAAATCCCGTTGTTGGCAATGGAACAGCTGATCGCGACGAAGGTGAAAATCTACTGCCGGACTAGAAATCTGTCCCGGCATGCTTTGCGATGAAACAACCGTGAAGGCACGTATTCCCTATGCACATGACGCGTCATTTTGCTAACGCATGACCGCGTCAGCGACTGGCGCGCCCTCTTCGTCTCACCAATATCAGATTGATGACGTACACAAAAAAGGGAATGCATACAACATTACAATATGCACCATTGCGTTAAATAACGGTCGCATGCGCTAATCGCCTCGATAGGCTTGATTGACGCTTGTGCATCGGGCATAGAATGCGCTCCATATGTCCTTTACGGTAGCTGCTCCCAGTATACACAGCCAGAGGCTGACAAAGTTAGGCTAGCCTCAAGGATTTATGTACTAGTTATTGGGTTTAATATCCCGTCACACCGCTAAATTGACCTTGCAAACCCAAACCCAGCCCGATCGATTTTCGGTCATTGGGGTAATGAAATATGTTTTGTTCGGTCTGTAGTCGTTCTGATGTAGGTCTCGTTCGTGTGGCTAGGGTGTAAGTGTCAAAACAGAATCTATCCCTACAGGTTACCCCTCCCCTAATCCCAATTGAGCTCACTGTTTTTCTGAGCAATCAACTTAACGTTATCGCCAATAACCCAGACATCATTTTGATCGAACAGAGCAAATTATCTAATCAGAAGTCTAAACCAGAGAATCATCGCATGTGCAGAAATCACTGTTTAATCATGGGGATACATTTTGCGGGCGCCTATTCACTAAAAAAACAAAATCGAAAACCAATATATAACATAGGGCATCGTATTTTTTCGGCTGCATTCGTACTCAAAGTGCTCAGACAAGATTTTTAAAAGAGAAAGAGACAGACAGACAGAGCTGAAGAGAGATAAGTTTAGAGTGATCTGCTTGCCCCCCCCCCCTGGATTTCCGCCCATGAGGCCTTGTGTGCAATAGGCTAACATTTTTACTTCGATATTCTTTCTTGAGGGACGTGACAATGTTTTTATTTCAAACAGTGTTGTTAATGTTTCTGGCATGTTTGTTTGGAGATTATTGGCTAAGTGCAAATAAACCCGTCCACAAGAAGAGTTGCGCATGCCTTAACAAAAATCTTAACTTGTCACGACCTTAAATCTTGTCAGGCGCTTATCCGACATAGCAACAACTAATATATGCAACCTGAATTCAGACTATTGGTAGACAGGAACTTGTTACAGATTTACACAATCAGTCACTCGATTCTATACCCCAGTCACCCCCAACGAAACCGCCATGGGGCCCTGTTTCAAACATTTTGTTATCAATAACAAGATACGATAACTGTTATAAGCTGCTGAAAAGCCTGAAATCCTTACATATGATTGGCTACGGGCAGATTTGTCATAGATCTGTGGCAGATGTTATCGATAACAATTTTTTTTTTCTTTCGTCATCGACAGATGTCATGAATGTTTATGAAAATACAATTCCATGCGTTCTTTACATACGTCACAGTTTTTTCCGCTGCGTAATACAGTATCCAGTATTGTACATTATATATGTACAAAAATGACAGCTTCCGAGACTTCAGTTTTCACCCATCTTCAGTTTCATAGAAACGATGATTCTGTCGTAAATAAGAAGTGTTTTGGGGGTTATTTTCATGCTTTTACAATCCTACCGACCTTCAGAAATACACGAAACATGTACATCGTCAGTGAACAGACTTGTGCGTTGTTATAGAAGCAAACAAAAAAAGCAATTTCCTTCTGTTTTGATTTGCAAGATTCCGAAATATTTATTCCGCCCAACAAAAGCATCCCTCCTCCCATCTCTCATCCCAAACCTCATAATTACAGTACGACATTTTGAAGTGGGATAAGAGATGAAGGAAATGGGGTGTACTTTGTCTCCCCTGATTTTGTTTTTATGCGCTGGGAAAATGGAAATATGGCGAACATGACGTGGTATGAAGGAAAGAAAACGCGGTTATGTCGTTTAGCAACAAGCGAGTGTTTGCAGACGAAGGCACTCGACTGTCTTCTCAACTGATTAGATTCACAACATCAAATAAAGAAAAACCACATCCAAGTCACGAACTCATTGTTCTGGGGCATTTTCGCGATTTCAATTTATCATTTCCTGGATTTTAATCAGTCCATTTTTTTAAATCCTCATAATCGCATTAGCCACACATTATGATATAGAGCTAGATTTAAGATGTTTCGCCATTTAGACGTTGCCAGTTTGGTCGCATTATTTAGAAAAACTAGATTTTCATTTATTTCAGTAATTGGACGAAATAGACCAGACTCTAAGTAACTTTAATGAGATGATTACTTTTTCTCAGACTGTCAATCTTTCCTCTTTCATGGATTAAAACATTATTAGGAAGGATAGCTTTTTAATGAACGAGTGTAACCAGTTTAATATAACTATAGACATAATAAATACATTAGTCATTGGCTCTGTCATTTTCTGCTTTTTCCTTTCAATTCTCAACAAAAAGACCTATATATTGTAAGTATAGCTAGACATATCTGACTTAAATATACTATGTCCCTTTTGCAGCCAACATCAAATTCTGTACAACTTTGCAGGAATTATGAATATGTCATGTATGTCCTATCTGTGAAATTTAAACATTAGCAGTGTCCTAGTTTTCAAATTATGCAAGGAAACCCGTTTACCTTTTTGACTTCACTGTCAGACACTATTGAGTGACTGACTGACATCTTTTTTTTCTTTGGTAAAACATACATAAACTGAGCTGTAACAGGTACATGAGCATTTGTCTGCATCAATAATCCACTATATTTGTAATGGCCAAAATTAAACTGATTGAATCTTTGTGCAGCACAAACGTACGACCATTCGGTAAAAGGGTCTGAAAATCAGACTATTACTTAGGTGATTGCAATCACTTAAGTCTATTCGACAACTAATGGTCGTTATTTTCCCACATTTTCAAGCCCTTTCGTTTTGAGGGAAGTTCTAAATTAGTATTGTCTTTCAAACGCCGTTGGAATTTAACCTTTTCAATTGTTGGGCCTGCAAATGGGACATAGTACCTTTGAAGGTAAGCTTGAGTTCTGGTAATGATAGAAAATAAATTCTCGCAGAACCAAGCAAAATACTGAATGTTCAAGATAAAAACAAAATGGCATGGGCAATGTGCCAAACGATTTTGGTAGAAGATGAATAGGGGCTGAGTAATGAGCATAGAAAGATAAGAATATCAAGGTAAGTAGGCCCGACACCATGTGCTCAACACGGGTCACTATGTACTGCAGGATAAACAATCCAGAATTAAATTATAGCCATGTTCTCTCGACATACGATGCCCATACCAGAGCTCAAGATCAGCTTTAATTAATTCATGACCAGGTTAGATATGAACATGAGAAAACAGAGACTTAAAGGTAAAGACCAGTTTTGGAAACGCCCCTCTCTCAAAAAATGAAATGGAAGCTCTCATTACCAATCATGTGAAAGAATATGTTTTGACTAATACGTGATGATACAAATTTTGCCTGGAAACCGCCTACTAATTGCTATATTTGGTAAATTATTATATCTATTGGGACCAAATAGATATCGTGCACGTGGTCGCGTAGTCCCATATACATCTTTCTGTGTACAGTGCTTGTAACTTTATCAAGACCGGGCCAAATTTTTTTATCATTTTGATGATTCCAGAACCCCTGAGTACACACCAATACTTATATGCTAGATGATCAACCTTCTTTGATCGATTTCACAACATTTCTTTCACAATGCAATCGCATGACCATAACTGGCCTTTATCTTTAAAACAAAACTGCAGGGGCATTATCAAGTAAGTCTTTTTGCGAGCTGAATTTATGTCATTATAATTTCAAGTATTTATATACCAAGTATTGTTATTTATACCTTTTTTTATTAATGTGTAACAGAAGTTTAAATATATAATCGCCATAAATGTATTATCAAGGTTCATTCTTTTCCAGAAAGACTGTAAATCATCCACATGCCAATGCCGATAATTATGAAGTTCCAATCATTAATTACCATAAGATCTGCGACATTATTTCAAGAAGGAGATTAAACTTTACAAACTCACAATAAATGGGGTGGGTACATTTCCGTCTGTGGCGGAATCTTTAGCTTTAAGGGGGGGGTATACATGAGAATTTCCAAACAGTTTCTTTCTTTTTCCTTTTTTTTAAGTCGAATATGTTTTTTATGGTGTGCATTGATTACTTAAAATCACAGAGCCAATGATTTTTAGCTCATTTTTCAAGAAATTTGAAATAGGATCAATATATATATTTGTTTCAGACTTTAAACAGTTATTTGAAAATGAGGAGTTTTACACTTTGTATTCTGTATTTATTTTTAATTTGTTTTTCAATAATTCATGATTATTGTTTATGCTACTGCTGTTGATGCTGATGCTGATGATAGGATTTCTAAGCATATGTGTACATGCTTAATTATACTCTCCAAAGGGTTTTTCACGCGTTTTCCTGCTAATTTTTGCGAAGATGACTTTTTTTATTAAATTTTACAAGAGACAGAACAAGAGCTGAGTATCACACGCCAGGGCGGACGATAGCTCCGACGCGACGTGCCTCAAAAAATGTAACAAAGTCGAAAAATATCTTCCTCGCTTGTATCGTCAAGAACTTGTGATGACGTAGTGAAGTGATCTTTGACCATGGATGTGAGGGGAGAGGGTTTGCCCCTCTGGAGGGGGGCGTCCCCCTGGGGGCAGGTTTTCAGTAAGAGTGGTTGAGGTGAGCTTTCCACGCCTGATTGAAAGGCATCCGTGATCGGCATGCCGCCTTGCTTGGCTTGCTTCAAGTCGACATGACTGTCAAATGCGTATCTGTGACTTGTTGAATGTGTAACAAAATTGGATTTTGAGATCCGAGCCAGGTATTCGTAATATGCGTATCACCTTTATTATCGTGATCAGATTTTTTGAAACGATACAGATATTCTTCACATGCTAATTACTTATAGAGTAGTTTGAAATTAAACTGTTTTAATCATATTTCCTTGACGTATGTCAAATTCATTTTCCATATATTCGCCCAGGATAACTTTTTTCCCAAAAAATATTCCCAATAAATTTTAACATTAGGATTTATAAAAGGTTCTTTCAACTAATACCTTATATATAATTTGTGACATTTTTATTTTTGTAACTGATATATTATGACATACTTTTGGTGTCAATTTAAAATAATGAAGACGTGTGTTGTCATATGAACAAAAACCAGTTTCATATTTTAATTTTCTTTTCCAGTCACGAGGTATACACTAATTTAACCTCACATAAATAATTATTTTTGATACGAAGTAATTCTTTTGTCCGATTTATATCCACATCCCCTTTGGCGTCTACGATGTCCCCGATAAATAATATTCCAGATTTTAGCCGATGTTTCCACCATAAACATATTTTTTGTCTTTTATTTATGTGTTTCCCCATAACAGCTGCATTCTAATAATAGTGATCTCATTACATGATTTATTTACACACTGACATTTTTCCATGCCGAAATACATTGTTGATAAAATAAAGGTATATCTCTTAGGACTTTTAATTCTTCGTCTTTTAATAAACTCATCTTGAGCACTAAAAAGTTGGGACCAAGATAGTTCAAATAATAATATGGGAGAATCTTCCATCTAAAATTATGATCTTTATTTTCCATTAACTTATAAAGCCAATTTACTTTTAAACAAAACTTTGCAAAACAAAATCTGGCATATTCAAACCTCCTTTATCAGTTGACCCGATTATATTTTTTCTCTTTACTCTATCTAAACCATCCCATACATAAAAGACCCTATTAAAATAGGTCATCCGACGGCGTTGTAATCTTTTTACTTTTTTCCCCTCTTTTTGCCTGTATCATTTTTGTCAATACTATTTACATCATATCTAAAAGGTCTGAGAAAGAGGGAAAATTAGTGGTAAAAATTAATTGTTACTTTTAATAGAAATTATTTGACTGAAGAATTTTTAGAAATGTTTTCAAACATATTTGACATGTTCGATTTCTTCCTATGTTCAGGATTTTCCTAAAATAGGTCATCCACCGGCGTTGTAACCGATTTTGTTTCTCCTTTCTTCTTTTTTCATGTATCATTTTTGTTACTACTATTAACATATCTGAAAAGTCTGAGAAAGAGGGAAAAATAGTGGTAGAAATTAATTGTTACCTTTAATAGAAATTATTTGACAGAAGATTTTGGGGAAATGTTTTCAGACATATTTGGCATGTTCGGTTTTTTCCTATTTTCAGGATTTTCCTCAAGAAAAGATGTAAATCAATTTTGTGCTCAGCGCCCTTTTTTTCAGCACCCATTTGTAGACACGATAGTTATGAATAAAGACGCCCCAAAGCACGTGCAAAAGAAGGTAAATATTTTATTATATTATACGTGGATGTCATCATAGATTAGTTAGCACAGATTGTTAGTACAAGGGGTACCTTTTCTGCCAGCTCTGGCGATCTAGATATATGATAAAATATGAACCTTAAGGGCACAGACCTGAGCTCTCCGAGTCGTGTTTGTCATCCGCTCCGCGAGCGCATCTTTTCGAAAGCAGGTGAATAAAATCATCTTTCAAGACTTCAAAGACCTGTTTCCCCGGATCAAGGGGCTTCTTTATGAATTGTATATGATCTCTTCTTTGCCTAGATAAGATAACACTGCTAAACCTGTACACAGCAGGAAAATAAGAGAAATCGGCAGGCACCTGTAAGAACATTTCTGTCCTTCTCTTTAAAATCAATATGATATATTTTTTGATAGAGTCCAGCTAGTAAAATTCGCAGATCTATCTTTGTATTTGTTGCACAGTTTGATTTTGAATATTTTTTTCATTCGGTTATTTTTTATTTCATTTGTTTCGCAGTCCCAAACACTGGATTTAAATGTTATTCACTTTAATATAAGGTTTTACCAGTCGCTCCCATCTCCCTGCTTTGACATGTAGGGCGTTTGTTTGTTATTGTGTGGGGTGTTATCGTTTGTGGGATGCTTTATTTCTTAAACTGAATGATTGGTTCTGACACATCCCGGTCGATACATTTCAAAATAACTCTTTTGTACCAAAAATAGATAAAGGCATGCACATGTCAATTAAACATCATCTCCTATCACTTACCGATTTTTTAGATGTCTTTTTAATTAATTTTGTTCTCTCTCCGATTTTTCCAGAACATGTACTAATCTTTTTTTTTTCTCTAATTAGTCTGCTTTCACTCGAAACAAGTTCTAATTAACGAAGTTTTAAAGCATTCTTTTGATGCGAATATATCTATGAATTTATATCCCCTTTTCGGTGAGCTGGTAGCTTTCACATCCGCTCGTCACATAGAGACATGCGTATATTAACGAGACTATGACATCACTCCCTCCTCTATACTCGGCATGCATTCTCTAAGTGGATCTTAATTTAGTCACAAATTATCGGATACACACTCTTTGCCATCAGCGATGAAAAGAAACGGAAGAAAAAAGAGAAGAAAAAAAAACATGAAGACCCAGTCATACACGAAAATAACTCATGCGAAGTCAATAATTTTTCGGCTCAGAAGTGTTTTTAATTTGTTGCTCGGAGGCCGAGCGGTCTTATCCAAATATTGACAGAGTTATGCCCGACGCATCAATCAGAGTAAGATCAGAGGTGTTTTGTTGGATCATCAAGTGGGACTTTGCTTGGAAGATGAATGGTGTATTGATCTCTTATCGGGGTGGAGGAGGATGGTGGGAGATGATTGAAGTTGATCGCAAGGGATGATAATGATAGGCATATGTCAGGGTTAGAGGCGTGTTTGAGTTGGAGGAGAGAGAGAAAGGGGGAGAACGCAGAGAGATAGAGAAAGAGAGATGGGGAGATGAGAGAGGGAGAGGGAGGGAGATGCGGAAGGGTAGAAGAGCGAGAGAGAGAGAGAGAGAGAGAGAGGGGAGGGGGAGATGGAGGGAGATGGGGGAGGGGAAGAAAGAGATAGACAGAGGGGGAGAAGGAGGGACAGGGAATGTGAATGGAGAGGGTAAAAGAGGGGGATGAAAGGTAGGAGCAAATAAGAACAAAAGACAGATAAATGGATCGAAATAGAGTGAGGGAAATAATCAGGAAGAGAGGGGTTGAGAGAGAGAGAGAGAGAAAAAAAGGAGAGTAAAGAGAGAAGAGATAGAGAGAGAGAGAGAGATAGAGAACAGGAAGAGAAAGAAAGAGAAAGATACACCTCTAGGAAGAATAGAGCCATAAAATTAGCAGCTCTAAATATAGAGCAATCCAGCCGTATTCTTTATATATAACCACCAATATTTTGTATGTTCATATGTATGTGAATATGTTTTTTAAGGAAAATAAAACCAACTAACCAACCAAAAGAGATAGATAGATAGAGAGAGAGAGAGAGAGAGAGAGAGAGAGAGAGAGATGCGGATTGGAAATTGTCCCACTTTCAAAGCAGCGCTGGAGGCGGAGTAAATTATGTCAGCGATAGTTGTCAAACCCCCATCCATGCCCTCAAATCAAAGCTAAATCATTTTCCCCATCTGCTATATCATTACTATGATTTTCTTTTTGGTCGATATCATTTGCTATTAAAGAGGAAAGAAAATACTCCCGAAAGAATTTTCGTGTTCGTTTTGAGGCGTTTCTAGAAACAAATGCCTGCATTGTGTAAGTATTAGATCAAAAAATATATAATTTACTTGCTCATAATCAAGGATGATCTTCTGTTTTGTCTACTTTTAAATTTGACGTAAAAAGTAAAGCATTGTTATTTCCGGTTACCCATCATTACCAAGGTTCTTAAGATGTCATATACAGAAATACTTTTGCTTCGGTTGAGTTGTAATCACGTGATGTTTTGAAAGTTTTATTGATTGGTGAGGTCATGGAGATGTAAGAACATGAGGATTTTGATCCCGAGGGGGCGCCCCTATGCTTGTACATGTTGCATGACTCGATTGTTTTCTTTTTACTCGGATCTTTTTAGATCGGTGTAACGGATTTCAAAATGGATTGGCTTTATTTCGATTTCATTTGTTTTTGTTGCTTTTTTCCTCCCCCTTCCATTTCGTCTGTGTATTTGTTATTATTTAAATTGTGTGTTTCGCGAGTTGACTCAAAGAATTAAGTTGATTATATTGAACTCATAAATCGTGTTCTGGCAATTAAAATTCTTCTTCTTCTTGAAACTTTTTTCTTTTAAAGGCCATATCTCACTGAGCGGCGAATGCTTGCGAACGTAGCGAATTTGGGGTTTCGCCAGGGTTCGTAAAAGGTTGTAAAAGGTTGCAAGAAAGTTCGCAAACAGTTTTCATTGTCGTGAACAGTTTTTCTTGTCGCAAAGAAATTTTGAAGATGTTCAAAATTTCTTTGCGAATTTATTTTTCCGCAAACAGTTGCAAGCGTTTGCAAACAGTTGTAAGCGTTCGCAAAACAGTCGTACGCGTTTGCAAAACAGTCGTAAGCCTTTGCAAACGGCAGTTTTTTTTATTTTTATTCGCCAATGCTACCGACCACGTTACCATATGGTTCCTATATAAAATCGACCCATTGAGTAACATGAGTTTGCAAAAGATTCCAAACATTCACAAATAGTGGCAAAGGATTGGCAAATAGTTGCTAATCTTCGCAAAAACTGTCGCTAACATTTGCTTACAGTCGCTAATAATCGCCAACTGCCTTTCGCAAACATTTGCTCGAAAGTTGCTAATTGTCGCTAAACATCGCTAAAGTCACTATTTTCGCCAACATTCGTCAGAAAATTTGGCGAATCCAAATTCGCAACGTTCGTAAGCATTCGCCGCTCAGTGAGATAGGGCCTTAAGTTCTTGAAGTTCAAACCCGATGTTTTCTTTAAATAAGATCATTACACTTCACTCTTTGTTCTATTGTTTTAGTACAGCATAACAGTTTTGAAAAGAGATTAGGAAAACAAATCGGCAGCCTCACTTATTATTTTCACAGACTGATTTGCAAATTTCTGCGAGTAAATATTGGCGTAATGTATCGAATTAGAAGCTCGAAAATGAAAAATTCATTTAAACGAGATTAAACATGACAAACAAATTTAGGATATTGAAAATTGAATTTCTTCCCTGAAGAGCTGAGAGCTAAATGGGTCTTAATACTGTGTAAAAACGATGAAACTTAATATTCTTTAGCTCTATCCAGACGGATAGGCAACGCTTAGATGCAACAGATTTGTCTGGGAAGAACATGATTGAATGGTATCTCTTCACCAAAAAAAGTTCAATCGTCCTACTGTTGCCTACACTCAAGTTACATTATTTTTAGAAAAAGCAAAATGGGAAAGCAGATGTTTTCACTTGGATCTCTTCCAGTATTACATTAAACCTAGAGCTTATGAGCATTGGAAGAAGAACACAAAAAAAAATATGTGATCTATATATTTGTGGTGTTTGTGGGGTTTTCTTTCAAGACATGTGAAAATCAGAGTGAAGCGAAACCCACAGAGAGATGATGGGGAGAAGGAAAATTCCCTAAAGAGCGCTTGAGTCGACAAAAATGTTAACGTTATAACCCTCCAATTGCTCCATTCCGGAGGACAGTGCGGGGGAAAAAAGAGATTTCATAATTATCTACGCTTGGGGTGACGAGATCTTATTACCCGTTGTCGAGATGCCTTTCAGTCAAAAGCGCAGGAGTTTTCTTTCCTTCAAAAGCATTATCGTGTGCCAGGTCTCATGACTCTCCGAGACGTTTGCGATAAGCAATAAGGATGGTGACTTTTGACCCGCTATTTCCGTCGTGTAGGGTGGTGAAGGAGGTCCTCAAATGCGTTGTCATGGTAACCGGAAGATGGGACTTGAGGCGAGACACGTTATGCACAATTTTTAAAGTTATAATACTAAATAATCAAGAAAATATCCTGGATTATTTTCAGGATTTCCCCTACTCAAGCTATTTCGAAATTATGCTGCATGAGATTAAAAAGCGTAAAACAACGGCTGATGAATAGAATATAAGAGCTGAAGGTTTTCATTTAGGACTGCGTCAACTGTTAACTATTTTGTATATTTTGCATTGTGATTTTTTTTTAAAGCATACATAAAAATAGACCAAATCAACTAGATGAAAATCAAACACTAATACTAATATATACTTATTGTTTTAACACAATCTCAAAGGCTTTCGAGAAATCAAATCAAGGCCAATGCCAGTACCGTGTTGTACATGTCTATCGCATTTCAAAATTCAAGATTCAAAGCAAATGCTTGTGAGGAATACCACTGAAAGAGAGAGAAAAGAAGAAGAAAAAAAAAACACCTAGCAAATACAGTGTCAGATTAACCAACAGTAGAAACTAAATTCCACAAAGAAACACATACACACAATAATTTACAGGTAGACACAAAGACACGGGGACAAACCCACACACACACCGACGCATATGCCCAAACACCCAGATATAACAATCCTAAGTAACAACAAAATTTGATTAAAGATTTGATAGAAATCTTGTCCGGATCACGCAGTTCATCATTGTCATGTTCGCATAGTCAATAGGTGAGGGGCAAGGCTACTGAACTTTTCCTTTAGATTTGATTCTTCGAAAGACTTTGCAATCATTTTCGATATCGGAATCGGATGTTTTCCCCGATGTTGACTACTACTTATGATATATTCAGCCTTTCTTTTTCGTTAACATCTCCTCAACGGAATGGAATTCGAACCCTCATAAACAGTCAATCCTGTCTATAGCGGCAACGCAAGGGAAACAGCAAACGTGGCCACTACAGACAGGTTGCCACTGTAATCAGGTTAGTTGCTATATGATTTTTCTTAACCGCGAATAATGATATTAGAGGTCACCCATTGGTTATAAACTAGGCTACTGGGTACATTTCCGGGGCATCTCAACCATTCACCCCTACCATAGTCGACGACATTCCAATCCCTAAGAAAATTAATCCCTTTCTCTATCTCCCATCTCGCTCTCTCTCTCTCTCTCTCTCTCTTATATCTACCTCTCTCCCTCTCTAATGGTCTCTTCCCCCCACTACCTTCCTCTTTCCTACCCCTTCATTCGGCATTCCCCTCCAGATATATTATTGCCGGCCATTAGTGACCCACTGACCGATCTTACCCCAACACCTCCAGGACCAGCCAAGCACCCTCACATTATGACGTGCATCATTCGAGGGATCCCCTCATCCAATGGGAACGATAGGAGGGGACGGATGAAGAGAAGATTGGATTACGCTTCTCTAGACCGCCATTATGACATGAAGGTATAGGCCTATGATTTATTTCATCTCACCATTACTCGAGTTGCATACTCCATTCACGGACCAATGTAAAGGCCATTTTCGTAATGTTACCGAATTTAATGCATACATCTTCGTGAAGTGCCTCGATACGAATTATGTCATTCACCTGTCACGAATAATTGTATTTCAATAGTCAGAATGCAAATTGCATATACTACGTGTTGTTAGGTAGTGCAAGCCATAATGTTTGTCTTACCTAGCAACAACTAATGTTGCAATTAGGATTCTTACTACTTTTTTTTTATTCGTAACAGGTGTATGGAATAATTCGTATCGAGGCAGTACAAATGCATTGAATGTTCATATTATGCCTCTCCTCAATGTCATAAACCAAATTGAACTCTATAGACCTCGAAGTTGATATCTACTGTAGATAATAATAATAATAATATTCAGCTTTTATATAGCGCTTAATACATCTCGGACGTCTCTAAGCGCTTTACAGATATATTATTACCCCGGTTATTGGATTCAGTGCTTGCCCGCACACACTGTGTGCACAATCTCCACTCCCTGGGAGCATTCCAGCCAGGCGTTACTTGACGCTCAAAAACTGTTTGACCAACAATGACGGTCGCATCCTACCGGGTACCCATTTAACACCTGGGTGGAGAGTAGCAAGTGTAGGTTAATATCTTGCCAAAGGATATTAGTGCCGTGTCGGGATTCGAACCCTCGACCTTCGCATTTCCAGTCAAGCGCCTTAAACCACTCGACCACGACACTCCCACATAGATTACTGCATGTTATGACAAAACCCACCGGAATCATTCGAATTCTGTTTTAAAGAGAAAGTTGAGTTTTAAACAGGCACGAGGTGATTCAGAACCAGTCTAAAAACTATTTGAAATATTTTATTCTGTTGTGGAAAAAAAATTGTGAGGTTTAGGAGTAATCAGAATGGTAGCAAATTGACTCAATCTAGATGAAAATCGGAGAGGGAAACGATTTGCACACAGAAGTGGATATCAATACTTACACACGTGTGGCAACAATATCTGGTTTACCTTTCAAGTCATATTTGGCATATGAGGACGTTTTAAGAGCAAGTCATTTTGTTTTAAAATAACATCTATGATATCCTTCCATATAAGAATAAATGGAATAAGAAAGCTCACTCACCTGTACAAGAAGTCACATTCTCTTTAAGTCAAACATGCAAAACCACATGCCCTTTACCAAGCCTTACGATGTCATATACCCCCGCCCTCCTAGCTTGCCATCATCCCCAATTTTAAAAATAACGAGTCCAATTGGCCATAGGCCTGGTACAAGATGAATCTAGCCCTTCAAATCCGAGGTTACCGACGACAGAGCGACGGCGACCTCGCCGAGGCCCCGGGCCAACTCGAGGGTTGGGTACCGGTGTCGATTTTCTGGCATATGTCACTGTCATTTTTTGGAAAATGCAAGACATTTGGGGGGTGATTCGAACATGGGAAATCTGTCATTCTCCTAACGGGAGGGAATAAATTTCTCTTGTTTCTCCCTGTATAAGCAGATCGATAAAATATGTTGCCCCAACGAGTGTTGAGGAATTTGCTGAGGGCTCTGAGTTATATTTTCTTATGACGTATATTGTACAAGATCCGAATTCATTAAAGCGCTGTCCTATATTCTTTTTCTTATAATTATTATGCGTGCAATGTTTAATGTAATTTAGGTTTTTAGGTCATACAGCCCTTAGAAAAAGACAAAAATTCTTTATTTGGCATGTTTGAGGAAAAAGAGAGAGAAGAAACTTTTACCACAAAATAAAGAGTAATGCCATTTTTCATATCCACGATTTGCCAATTTAAGGATCCATGTCAGTATTAATAATAGTGATTTTGTAAATTAAACAACCTTTTAAAGAAAATCATTTATTTAAATACCTTGATCATGCTATGGCTATTATCGTCTTAATATTAGCATTTCACCTTTACTTACCAGTCCATCTATTTTGAAAGATATTTTGGCTTAACTTAGATGTATGGTTAAAAAACATATCTATTACTAATAATTCATTCATGATGAAAGAACGTTGGTTATTACTGAGCCACTAATCAGTCGTATTTATAATTATTTAATAGTTCTTATATGGAGACCTTGCCATAAATGTAAAGAATGTTTAGAAGACGAAATAATCAACATATTAATACGACCTGTTGTAATGTTAAATGTTCATGTATCAATGATGCATGATAAGTAATAATGATTAAAATCAGAAGCATGATAAATAATGACTAGGAAAGTGCAAAATATTACCTGATAACTGCAAAAGTCCATTACTACCTTATTTCTCGACTCGTTTAGTAAAGTTGGAGCTTTTAGACATTAACACGACTTATCATCAGTAGCGGATTTTAAAAGCGACGCGGAAGGGGGGGGGGCCTTAAAGGCAAGGAAACGTTTCAGGCTTTTTATTTCCCGGGAGTAGGAGGGTATTAGGATTATTAAAGTCAGAATAATTTCACTGGCTCTTAAATAAAGGCTTGCTCTAATACTCAAAATGCTCTAAAGCGGTGCAAAAATTCACAAATGATATTCATTATATAAACAGTAAACTTTTGTACAGGTACTGATCTGAGGAATTGGGGTAAAAGGTTTTAAATAACGGGTAATGTTAGGAAGTACCTAATGTCTCCAAGCCCGTGCAATATGCAAAATGTAAATGTAATTATAGCACATTTGCTGTGTTTTTTCAGATGTCGCCCCAAGAGCGACATTAAAAAAAAATTGTAGTCACGTGTTCCTCACTACACAATATATATTTAATATTATAACAAATCATCTTGGACCCCATGGAAGAACAGTCTTGTCTCTATGACTTGACTAAACTGGGTGTCCTTCCGACTTCATTAATCACACTTTTAATCACACAGTCCAATTCCAGTTATTATAAATAATATGATTTGCCTCCCTCAATTATTCTGATTATTCTATTTTTTCCCCTTCAATTCATATGTGAACTGACATACAAAATCTTAGCCAACGAGACCAAAATATAACGAGCGCCAGACACTACACACGGGACTAGACATTGATTTGTGATAAACGTTTTTTTTTTTTTCCTTCTAGCCGACTTTGAAGTCCCTTTCGTATGTCAGTTCACTTACTTTCATTTTACTTCCCGTATGATGAGCACTACTTCTTCCCTTTCATTTCGTTACGTTAGAAAATACGAATTTAGACTGACGTATTGACGTTCCCTGGCGAAGTAAAGTAAGGTAAAATAAAATAATTAAACACCGCAAAACTTCGAAGTGCGAAGTATGATGAATGATAAAAGTTTGCTTAATAATAAAGGGGCATGCGGCTTTTGGTGTCTCTTTCTTGTCACGATGCCACAATTTCAAACCCACATGTAGTTTGTGTCTTGCAATGCGTGATAATGAAATCAAACTGGTTTTCAATCAAAAGCCGTATCATCGCAAGGCAACCATAGATGATTGACTCAAGTAAAAGCAGCTCTAAAACCACATAAAAAGTACTTCGGCCAGCGGAGAGAGGCGGGGGCATGCAGCGGGCATTCGGAGAGAGAGAGAGAGAGAGAGAGGGGTAGAGTTGTCAAATTGAAGACCTAATACTTTTTTGCCTGTAGTTTCACAAAAGTAAAAGTCTTTTATTTTCATATGTAATCATATAACATGTTTAATGAACTGTAAGGGCCCCGCTGTCAGACATGATATTTTCATGACCTTTTCCTCAGAGTGAGGGCGAATCGTGGGTGTATATATCTTAAGTAAGTAGAAAAACTTGCAAGTCTTAGTTCTTAGTGATTAATAGCCGCGGCATAACCGGCCGGGGTACGACCCCTCTGTTTTTAAAATGCTGATGACACTGTTTTATTATCTGAATCAGAGAAAGATCTCCAGAGACTCCTGGATGTAGTTGTAAAGGAAAGTGAGAGAATGGGACTAGATATCAACTATAAAAAGACAAAGTGCCTAGTAGTCTCCAAGAAGAGCAGTCCAAAATGTAGCTTGAAACTGAAAGAACAGGTTATTAAACAAGTCTCCTCTTTTAACTATCTCGGCAGCATGATCTCCGATGATGCCAGATGTGAGAGAGAAATCAAGAGAAGGATAGCTCTCGCTAAATCTGCATTTTCAAAGTTAGGCAAAATTCTGACAAATTGCAAATTGGGTATGAAGACCAGAATAAGAGTACTGAATTGTTACATCTACCCAGTACTTATGTATGGTAGTGAAACATGGACTTTAGCCTCGGATACTAAAAAGCGGTTGGAAAGCTGCGAAATGTGGTTTTTAAGAAGAATGATGAAAATCCTTTGGACTGATAAAGTTAGTAATGAGGAAGTTCTTAGAAGAGCTGGAGTGCAAAGGAAAATGATACATGAGATGTTGATTAGGCAGTTGAAGTTCATGGGTCACATTACACGTAAAGAAGGCCTAGAGAATCTTGCCTTGACAGGGAAAATTGTGGGAAGGAGGAGTAGGGGAAGAAGAAGGATACTTTGGATGGACAGTCTGCAGAAATTGTTAGAAGAGAGAGGAGTAAAAGAACTGGGAGTGATGC
Source organism: Mesocentrotus franciscanus (assembly GCA_037976565.1). Lineage (NCBI taxonomy): Eukaryota > Metazoa > Echinodermata > Echinoidea > Camarodonta > Strongylocentrotidae > Mesocentrotus > Mesocentrotus franciscanus. Next base: position 18,697,942 of record CP137674.1, on the reverse strand, counting down.
TGAGAATTGAATTGAATTGAATTGAATTGAATTGATTTATTGTCCATAAAAAATGGAAATTCGTTGCTCACTGGTACAGGTGTATTACAAGCAAAGTTGTTTACTCGTAATCTAAAACGGCGCCCATGTCAATATGACAATGACAATGACAATGACAATGACAATTTATTCTCATGTCACCCACACTGGGGGATTGGAGAAGTTTACAATCAGTTTGAATTTGTCAATTTAACACTGTAAAATATACAATACAAATCGAATTAATGTTAATCAATACAAAATAACACTATCGACAATAGTGAGAAAAATTATGATGATAATGATAATAATAACAATATTGATAATAATTAACAAAACGATAATAATAATTACAACGACAATTAATGACCAAATTAATGGAAGCAATTGAAAAAGAAAGTTACTGGCACCAGTAAATTGATATTTGAATTAATGAATTACTGAAAATATTCTTGATATCAATTTAATAATTTGATATAAGACAAAAAAGAGAAACATAAAGTTAATATTGAACTCATAACATGTTTTTTGCACATACTTAAATTAATGAAAACGAAGCATTATTTTTCGATAGAATTTTACTAAGTTTAAACGTGTTTGTACATTATTGGAGTTAAAAAGCTGATCCATTTTCAGTGTATTTGGTCTTTCAATAAAATATTTATCGATGAACAATTTTCTGTCTGAACAAAAGGCAGAGCATACAAACAAGTAATGAAACTCATCCCAAAGCGATTGCAAATTGCACAGCGTACATAGCCTCATTTCCCTGTCCGGGAGTATTTAAATATCTACCAGCTACTAGATGTGATGTGAAACTATGATGTGAGCGCACAGCGCAGGCAGTGACGCAACAATACATGCGCATCTGAAAACATTAACGACGCAGTGTTTACCCGCAAATTAAAATGGCGGCCTTAACCGTGAAATGGTGTATTCATTCCGTTTTTGATTCATTCATTCTCACTGCTTTCTCTTCTTATTTCTATCTACCCTTCTCTCTCTCTTTCTCTCTCTTCCCTTGTCTCGTGAAGGGTACAATTTTTTTGGTAATTTCTAACAGATTTCCAGGTTATTGACCCCCCCCCCCTCCTCCCCCGACACTTTCAAGCCAGCCAAAGAATTCTGTATCCACCACTGCTAAGCCTTACATCTTTTGGACCTTCCGTAAACGTAGGATATAGGTAGGCATGCTGGAGAATAATCAGATATTATGCTCTTTTTTTTCTTCTAAAAACCGAAGCTATTCATGTCATTTTCCATTCAAATCGGCCACATTCTCTTACCATCTACTCTCTTCTCAATATTTATGGTTGGCGGGCTAATGACGGCTCAATACTGGTTATTTCTGAATTTTAGGGGAGAAGGCTACTTGCACCAGCCGAGGGCATATTCATCCATTTCCAATTGAAAAGCTGTACGTGTTGACTTTTCGAATAGCATTGGTTATACTTATTTTTTTAAATAATATTATATCTCATTAATGTTATGTTTGAATGTATTCTCGTAAGGTTTATGTAATAATTGATTAACTATTGCTATGTATTCCATGTGCTTTTATTGTAACTGAATGTAGCTCAGCTCTAGGGCTGCTATTTTCAGCATTTGTATAATAAATCATTTAATAACAATTATCTTCAAGTGCAATATTCCCTCCACACACACACACACACAACGCACCAAATAAAAAATAAGTCAGTTTCACAATGTTCATAGAGCTGCTTGAAGTTTAATGTAGCGAGTCCAAAAGTAATCACTGTTTTTACATAAATCACTATTTCGCATAAATCATCATTTTTTTAAAAATGTGTATTTCTTTTTCTACAGGGGCAGATTCAGGATTATATGATACAGAAGAGTACTTTTCTGAGGAACTCCAAATAAGTTTTGTTATCATGTTTTCCACACTCCAAGTGAGGGGGAGGCAATGTGAAGAGATATACAACTCCATTTACACCTGAATGTACTGAGAGGGAATGGGAGAGGGAGAGGAGAGGGAGAGGGAGAGGGAGAGGGAGAGGGAGAGGGAGAGGGAGAGGGAGGCAGAATGTTTTGAAATGTTAAAGCTATGCGAATCTCAAATTGGTCATTTGGTCAGTGGATTGTGACACAGTCACGGACAACCCTTCCGTTTGTCATGCAAGAGCCTTCTCCCTTGAGGCATATTATAATAGGTCTTCTAAAGAGAAAAGACCCGCCCGAGTCGTAAATTTTGTGTGTTGACACAAATGGGAACGTTGTGCAACACATAAGTAACCATGACATTACCGATTCAGCCAATTGGAAGTACCCATACGTACAGTGATTACAACTTTCAAAAATTCATAACTTTCTTATTTTTTTCCCGATTTCGTTCAAACTTTCACCAGCCTGCTACTTTGATTTTTCTGCTTTATTTTAAAGTAGTTGTCTTTTAAGCTTGGTTTTCTCTTTAATGCATTGTCTTTGTGAGGTGCCTGGATATATTCACCCGTTATGGATAATTCTTTTCAATTGTCAAAATGCAAATTGCAACCAATACCAGGGGGGCATTTCATCAACATTTGTCCACCGACAACTGTCAGCTCCGACTAAATTTGACCAATCAGAGGCCTGGAAATTAGTCGGTGACAATAAAATTGTCGGTGAAAATGATATTAGTCGGTGAAAACCACCGACTAATTGTTTCATGAAACGCCCCCCAGGTAGGACCAACATGCAATTTGCATCCAGACTATTGAAATTTAATAATTTGTAAGGGGTGAATGAAACAATTTGTATGGAGGCACTTCGTTAAGACGCATGCAGTTGAATTTGAATACATTATGAAAAATGTCCTATTGGGTTACATGTAAACGTACAAAACAAGGGCTGGTTAGACGTTGGTCATAAATTATATGCATTTATGATATATCATAATGATAATAATAAAATGAAGCAGCACGAGTGACACTGCCCATTTTAATAATAATACATGAATGTCCATTTATATAGCAAAGCTACTGTTTGAATATATTCTCCAGCGCCATATTGATAGGGCCAAAAAGGATTCAACTCAAGGAACTCTCTTCTTACCAGGTATCCATTTACTTCATCTGGGTGGAGAGTGGCAAATGTACATTACTTTGGCAGCTCAACTACAACCAGAGTAATATTGTCTAAATGACATGAGCACCATCTAAAAACCCATTAATGTTAGATTGCAGATGAGTGACCTATACTTTTCAATGAGGAGGAGAGCCAGTTGAGAGTAATTTGGAAACAATTTATTGGTGAGGTCTGACTAGCCCTGTACAAGATGATTGGTCCATGATAAAAAGTATTTAGGGTCCATGCAAGTTTCTGAATGCCAAAACAGCTATTGTGAACAAGTTTTTACCATTTCCCTAAACCAGAGGTAAAAACGTCGTCTTGAGACAGGCTGGTCGTTGCTGGTTTGGAATGCAGATAGACATGCTCTTAACGTCTTAATACCTCATTGGTTTGGGTCATTATTTTACAAAGTGGTCAGAACATTCTTTCAGCATAACAGTATGTTTTTCATCCATTAGACCTTACATCATAATAATCAGTACGGACAGTACCTAATATACATACAAAACACAGGTTCCAAATACAAACACCATCAAAATAGTGTTACACAAAGCTCCTATCAGCTGTACTAATAACCTTTCTTTTAACGATTGCCATCAAAAATATTAGATTATACTTGTGCATAGCACATGATAAGTATTGTATAATCAATTCTTAATACAAACATTCACACAGAACATAACATATCGGTTGAAAAACAAAACTAGCAAAACACCTCACGATATCCTAGATTTTTTTTGTTATAGCAAAAATTGCTCACTACACCTGTATGCAAGAATTTTAGTGTCAATTTGGGGATCGTTTTCCAGGAATAACCTCATCTAGACAAAAAGCAGCATTTACAAATGTCACTGAGCTGCATATTAACATTTTGAGGCATAATTATACAAACATCACCTTTTACACATGATTTCTCTTCGAAAAATGTACTACATAACAAATGTTTTAAACAAATTGCGGTTATTCATCATTCTACCTGTATATTTCATATAAATATTAATCTACCAAAATATAAAAGTCCTTTTAAAACAAAGGAATCACTCTGCATTTACTTTCTACCCAAAATTACTTTTTGTAGAAATATATATATATAAAAGATTCTCACTCTAATTTAGCTGCATACAAAAGGTATAACAACAGGCATTTTAAGCCCTGTGAAAGCCCCAAGCCATCCTATTATTGGTTGATGAAAGATTTCCTACACAGTTCAACAACTTTCAATCGACTGGAATACAACTTCTAGAAAAAAGTACTGTTGTGTTTCTAAATTCTCGAAATACACACCCTATTTTAAATACGGTAAATTAAGAGTATTTAATTATATAAATGCATTCGCTGGAATGATGTACATGTATAGCGAATTTGCCAAGTTAGATCAGCATCCATTCCCTTATCTCCGTGTAGTTAGTCATTAAATACCCGCCACTCTTAATATATCCACATTCTATACTACATATGATTTTATGGGGATTTCTTTACAAATGTCGTCTTCAATTAATTAATGCCCTTGTACCTACATAATGGATCAAGACAGAGGGTGCTGTTTTGAATTACTCTATGAGTATCTTTCATTGACAGTGTGCTTGTTGTCGGCCTGCCAGTACTCGTGCATATTACAGGTCTATACAGAATGGTTCCAAAAAAATGTTATGGTTGGCACAAAGGAAAAAAAAAAATGTTATGGTTGGCACAAAGGACAAAAAAAAATGTTATGGTTGGCACAAAGGACAAAAAAATGTTATGGTTGGCACAAAGGAAAAAAAAAAATGTTATGGTTGGCACAAAGGACAAAAAAAATGTTATGGTTGGCACAAAGGACAAAAAAAAATGTTATGGTTGGCACAAAGGAAAAACCCATTTTTAAGCAAAGACTATTTGATAATCAATCAATATAATATCTAAGAATCAACCAGACTAGTATGAATGTATACTTCAAAAAGTATATACAATAAAGCTATAGTTCTTCCCATCCACACCAATGGCATACCTACATGTAGATACTGTTAATTTACACCAACGACAAACAAATTCCATTCTTTTTTTCAACGAAATAGTAAGAAATCCATTTAATACTAACATGCATGATTGATTATCCTGAAACATTAATGTCCACCTTATAATTTGAACAGGATTATGACATCACAGAATCTGGGAACAATCCAGATCTGTTCACAAAAGTATACCTCTTCTAAATTATCAAGGTGAGGAGAATGACTGTTTTCTTTGGAAATTTTTCAGTTGAATTTGGAACAATCTTTTTGATGGTGCACGGATCCAGCTGCCAGCTTACTGTGCGGACTGGGGTTGTGGGCATGGTCTAGGCTGACTGGACATCTCCTCTGGTCTTCAGACACCACACCGTGACCCAGGTTTCCTTGTCCGGTTCGGTCAGCCAGTAGTCTAAGCCATAGTGCACGGGTAACGTCTCGAGGTATCGCAACCTGAAGAAAAGAAAAACAACAACCATGATTTGACTTTATGGACTCTGAGAAATGTATTGCACAACCACAAAAGGTCATGCCTAGTTAACTCTCTGTTATGTTATGTATCCAACCATTGATTCATTTATTGGTACGTGTAAATGTGACATGTCAGTACAAAACCCAGCCATTCACAATGTTTGCCATTTAATATGGCGACATGGCCTCAAAAAACAACATGCTTGTTAAGATGTTATCCTGTTTGTAATCCATGAGATCTATGCAAACAAATCTGTACAAGAAATGTAGAAGTATCTTTTTCCTACAGAACCAAAACCACCTCTTGTGAAAGACAAATTGTGTACATCGATCACTGCATACTCCAGGCAAAACTGAGAAAATGCATGTAATGGAAATGCTTAAAATTGATAAATGAGATCTACCGGTAGGCAATTTTGTCATAGATCATAGAAAAGGATGATCGTACAAGTTCATATTTTATAATATTGCAATGTCTGCCCAAATCAAATAGACCTGTGCCCATATATATTCATCAAACCTTACTATGCTAGTTGTCATCTAATTGCATAGGCACAAAATTAATTGGCAATTAGGCCTTATAGTAAGGTTTATGAATAAGGACCCTGTTTACTAATGTATATAAAGTCATGCATGTTTCCCACTAGAACTCCTCCTTAAAGATAAGCTTGAGTTCTGGTAATGATAGAAAATAAATTCTCACAGAATCCAACAAAACTTACACTGAATGTTCAAGATTACAAATAAATGACAAATGCCAAACGATTTTGGTAGAAAATGTATAGGGGCTGAATAATGAGCATAGCAAGGTAAGGAAATCAAGGTAAGTAGGCCTGACACCATGTGCTTAACACAGGTCACTATGTGCAAATGAGAGTTGTGGTTTTTATTGAAGATGATTTCCAGCAAGTTTTTGTGAGGTTGTTTTTATTTTACTGGTTTAAACAATCAATCTACTGCAGGATAAACAATCCAGAATGAAACAGATGGAATTCACTTGCATATATTAACAGATGCTATGTCAGGCAACACTCATGCATACTTTAGAGTTGTCAAGGGAATCCTTTCTTCAAGAAGTTTGCATAAAATTAGTAAACAGGCCGGCCTATTGCACTCAGATTATGCAGAGTGCTTTGGAAGGAAAGGAAAGGTTGTTTAAAAAAAATTTTTTTTTAATGTCTAGCAAAGGTTTCTTAAAAGAGACTTACTTATCTCCGATCATCGGTTCAAGTTTCTCTCTTGTCCAGTCACCGAGTCCAGAGATGACTACAATGCCGTTTGGAGTAAGAATCTCCCAAAGCCTGATCAGCCAAGCTATTAAGTAGAAAAACATTGAATCAAACATGCATTAGACATTGTGAAGTGCATGATCGGAACATGATCAGAGCATGCGTCAGTGTATGATCACGACGTGCTCATTGCATGCTAAATATGCATTCATTTTGTACTAACCAAATGATTATCATATGAACATCACATGACCACCACATGGTTATATATATGAAATGAAAGACAAGAAGAAAAAAAACATTGCGCTTGTACCCCATGGAGAAGGAAGAAAGGGGATCGAAGAGTAAAGCAACAACTGACATTGGCTCCCAACGTACCTTCATTTTCAAATAGTTCATGTTAATTTTGTCATGAGAATTTAAACACAACAGATTCAGATAGTATCCTATTATTTTTTCCATCTTTTTTCCACAAAAATATCAGATTTCTCTTTTGATACATTTGAGGTTCAGGCCGATATCTCCTCTGTATTTGAATCATATCTAAGACTGTAAAATGTTCTGCATAAATTAGACTCATCTGCATGTTGCAGTTTCAAATGTTCATCTACGTTCATGTTTTAGGTCAGCATAAACATCAATTGTTGCTTCACTATAAGATTGCAGCTTTGTCAGTAGCCTCTGGGATTTCCAGAGACAATTGACTAGGTTCATCAAAATGGCCCAGAACATCTGAAAATAACTTCCTTTTCTTCTCAATGGCTACTTCTGAAACATGAACAAAACTCTTGAGTTGCCAATTCTAGGATTAATGGATTAACAAAAGAAAAAATGTGGCAAAAAGAAAACACACAAAATTCATTGATATTTTCCTGTGTTTTCCCTTTAAGTATGAAATAAATTCAAAATAACACGGATTTAAAGATACCATTAAACACTTTTTTGAAAGGCTGACCAAGGTTTCAGGAGATCTAATTCAACAAGCTCCAGGGCCTAGCCAAAAAATATTTTTTTAAATATCAGAAGAAAAAGACATACTGGATAGTTTGCAGAATTATCGAATGTGCATTCGGCCGACACAAATTTCCAATAATAATTTATTTCTGATCATGCAGTGTTTATACCTGTATGTTCAATAGTATCTTTGAAAGGATCCTATCTAGAATAAATGCATATAAACATGCAGGTTTAAAAAAAAAAGTGTATACAACAATTAAAAAAAAATTCAATAAAACTGAAGAAGAAATTGAAATATTTCTTACCCTTTACTAAGCTCCATCAGTTTAGATGAGATTTTATAATACAGCTTATTTTTATTATTATTATTAATCAAAAATATTTAGTTTTAAATTATTATTTTTTATTCTGTGCTGATCCCTTTTTAACTTTAACAAAGTTTTAAAAAGAGTATCAAACTTTGTCTTGGTATTCTTTTCTTTTTCTCCCTCTCTCTTCTAATATTGCAGTTCACTTCTCATGTTTAGAAAACAAAATAGACGCTTTACTATCTTTGCCATACAAATGAACATTTCAAATATTGAACAAGTGATATTTGTTGTCACAAGTTGCATAAAGCCGTTGTTTTTATTCAAAGACAAATTCATAAATCATTGAATCAATAAACAATGAATGTAATAAATCATGTTTTTCACAAGACAAAATTTGACCAGCACAGATGGATGCAATATGGAAATACTTTGAATAAAATAAAAACTTGTGTAAATCTTTTTTTTTTATTGAATGTAATTAATTCAAGCTTTCTTTTTCTTACTTTCCATATGGGAAGTTCATATTGCTTATTGAATATATTTCCTATGAACACATCCAGACAGTACTACTGAACATGATTGTGTCGCTGCTGTCGGCAATGCATCTTACAGCCAGTTCATTGAAGTGAACAATATCTATAAGTGAGACTATAACTAAATAAAACTCATCTTGGATGTGCTCATAGTACAATAATCCTAATGTCTGTGTAATACTTTAAGAATGTGTGAGTTTTTCTATTTTCTTGTCATGAATTTCCATTTAAGTATTTGGAACAGCATTCCAGTATTAATATTTCTTTTATATCTGCATTTCCAGATTGCATTTTCATGATGATTTTAACCTTGATCTAACGTTTTAGAACTATTTTAGAGGGACATTTAGACTTGCAGAGATGAAAGATATCCTTTACGCCATTGTCACGTCTTGCTCAGCGACGATCAGGAAGATTTGCCAGAACCCACTTCAAAACAGTTTCTAATGCCATGAAACAAACATGTAGACCCTTTCGGTCATTAGCTTTTTCCATTACAAAAATCCAGGAGGCTTGGAAGCCAACAAAATTAAGAGAAAATGCATGGAAATGAAATATGTTATTCCTTTGCAAGTTACTTCATTCTTTTGCCCTAATATTTTAATATGTACACTCAAGATTATAAAAGTTTAATCAAAATATCATTTTCTCTTTTAGTTTTACATGTATACTATATCCACGCCTTACACATGGACACAACTTACTCCTGATGCCAAGAGTCTGTATGTAGAACAGATATAAATTTATGATTATAATCTAGCAATAATAAATCTACATGTACATAAACTATGAAACCAACACCTGAAAATCATTGCATGCTTAAAATCCGAATTTTGGCATAAGGTTAACATGTAAAATACACAAAATTAAATTGAATCACAACATGAACAGGTAAATATTTGGAATTTGCAAAAGTTTCTTGTCTTGAAAACAGTCCTAATTGACAGCTGCAAAAGCTTCATGTTTCAAAATGTTTTCTGTATACTTTTTTTTCACTTGTGTATCCCACCGCTGCCACCAAAATAGTTTAATATAAAAATAAAAAAACACTAAAAAGCCAGAACAGTAACTTGCAAAGGAATAATGATTTTGGTTCATGAGAAATCTGAATGATTCCTTCAGCCATGTCTTGGAGTGGGTTCTGGTTTTGTTTAGGGGGCACCTATCCAACTTGACCTAATTTTCATTTAAGGAATATTTAGACTTGCAGGGATGATCATGATAGACTGTGCTTTACATACATTTTGACCTGTATAAAATGGAGAGAAAATCAGGAAAGAAAAGGAATGATTTAATTATTAAAAATATCTTGTCGATCGGCAAATGAAAATGAGTGATCTGAAATATACAGTAGATGACAAAAGTGGGGAAAGAGGATACACAAAATTGTAAACACACATATTATGATGAACGATGAATGAATGGAATAATATGAATAAAAAAATATATATATCATACACAAGTAAACCTTTTTTCCACTCTAAATAGGAAATGGGTGATTTTAATACTAATTTAACTCCTTACTTTTTTAAAAACTTTTCAAATAATATTTATGAAATCAGCAATCTCACGACTTATATTGGATTAGATTAGTTATTTTCTCATTTCAATCCAGACCAGGATGATTATTTCCATATTCAAATGATTTAAGATTTCTTTCACATTTAAAAAAAGCTGAAGATCAAGAATATAACTGCGTAAAGTACTGTCTGGGCCTGTTTCTAATTCAGATAATTTTAGTTATTCAAACTAATTGAGATTAATCAATGTGAACCTTAAATGCTGGCATTAATTAAAATATAAGTTTGTGAAGCATAGTGCTAAACTCAAAGCGTGCCATCTTGGAATAAAGCATTAGAAATGTACCGTTATATCGAGATTGGAGGATTATTAAGTTGCGTCTGCTCTCATTGATTGATATCGAGTACAGAGTTTTCCCAGGGCATTGGTTTACAATCACACTACTGCACGCACTTCATATTACACAATGCCACAGTAATTAATCTCTGCAGATCACCGACATCAACCATTGTCAGTGTGCAGATTCTAACCTGATGGACAACCTCGCATCTATCATAGAGTACCGAAGTGCTAACGTAATATCCGCTTGTCGTCCAGGTTACTGGTTCTAAACAACTGAGCCTGCGAAATCATTCAAGCAGCGGGCTGGAGCAGGGCAAATTTAGTGTTTGGGGCTGATCAGTGTCATCACCACACCACTGTTTAGCAAAAAATTGTTTGGAACCAGCAAACTTGACAACTTCGGTACTCTACTGGAACCTTACCACACACTCTAGCCAATGACGAGTTAGACAAAGATAGACCCATATAATCACTGCAAAGAGAAGATTTTGTGTATGACCCTTCACCTCAGAAACAATAATATCTCACCAGGAAACCTTCAACAACCAACTTGAAGGTAGGGATGTAAATTATCAACAGTAATGTGGTAAAATCAACATCAGCCAACCTTGGCTTACATTGAATGGAAATATATTAAGTGTCCACGATGTACCGACCAAAACAGAAGCTTGGTTTTTGTTTTAGTGTGAAGAATGGAGAACGGTGACTTGAATTGGGCTCTGAGGCTGAGGGTCACAACTGGTATGAAAAGGTGATAGCAAAGTTTCTTGCGATCAATTTTCATAGAAGGATGTGAGAATGAATGAAGCAAATAAGTCTCAAGACAGTCTCAAGAAAGTCTCAAAACTGTGTCCTACCTTTCTTGTTCTGTACTCTTTCTAAGCAATGATGGATCACCAGGTCAAATCCACTGAGCTCATTGGGGATCCATGTAAACTGCACATAAAATATACATTAATGAAGAGGATTTGGACGAAGTTTCTACAGAAAGGAAATGCATATTATTTGTTGAAGTTTTACATAGCTTTGTAAGCAGTCTCTGCATCACAAACTTTCTGATGATTGAATGTATTGTGTCAACAGAACATTAAGACAGCACAAACTATCTTTCATCCTATATTTCAAGAATTATGAAAAATTTATGACTATAAATATTGTTTTAAAGCGGTTTGGTTTTATTCTGGTTTTCATAACTCTTGTCAAATCTTGATTCTTAGTCAATTGTGTTTTCAAAGATGTCTTTATCCAAATATCAAACACAATCCACTGTATATCCTTTTTTACTGTTGAAGTTATCATCGAGACACAGAGTTACAAACTTAAAATTAAATGTATAAAATCACACAAGTCCTCGGTATCCACGGCAACCTGCCTGAGCCAAACAGAAATAGCAAAAGCCAAGACAATACGTTTTTCAAAAAGGCCATGGCTGGTTTATATAGGGGAGTTGGAGCCAGTGATAAGGGCATCACTGCAAAATTCTGTTTGGCTTCAGGGTTGCTGTGTGGGAAGAACTAAAGCTAACCTACTAGAGGTGTCATAGTAGAATGGTTTAAGCACTTGACTTGATATGCAAAGGTTTTGGGTTCGATCCCCGGCACGGCACTAATTGTCCTTTAGCAAGGCTTTATTCTACATTTGCCACTCCTTATCCAGGAGAGAAATGGGGACCTGGTAGGATGACGAAAGCCTTGTTATTAGTAATTGCTATATGCCCTCACGGTGACCATATGATAGGAATACTCCCCAAGGAGTGGAGATGGTGCACATTGTGCATGCATGAATCTGATGACCGAGGTAATAATACCTGTAAATCGCTTAGAGATGGTATTTCGTATTCAGGGCTATATAAATCTGGATTATTATATTAACCTGTTTCAAGGTGATCCTGGAAGGCTGGGTACCCGAAGGTAGTTTTGCATTAATGGTGCAGCCATCGTGCGTGGACTTCTTGAGGCGTTTGGCGCGTCGACAGTCATCCTTGGGACAGTAGAAAACCTTCTGTTTGTTGGAAAGAATCTCCTCAGCCGACTTCAGAAACACTTCACAGTATTCTGAACCAATCACCTGAATTAAAACAATGCAGCAGAAATTGACAGGTTTTTAAAAATATTTTTTTTAAAGAAAGTATACATTCGAGATATGGTTTCCAAGTAGCATAGGAAAAAAGAGGGGAATTTAATGAGACTGAGCCTTTCCTACCTTTCAAATAAAAACACCTTCAGTGAAAAGAAAAAAAATAGAAATATTCTCACATACGAGTACACTGTAGACAATGCAGGGAAGTTATGCATCATCAGTTGCATAAATGATAAGTAAATACACAAATAATCAATTAGTGATTATTCAATAATCCATTAGATTATGCAAGGAGATATGTGCAATTACCTATGCATATGCACAATAAGATCTATTTCCAACATCTCAAAATAGTGCATCACTCCAAGGATGAGATGGGGATGATGGGGAAGGGGATGAATTGGATGAGTTGCCGCTTTATTCCTTATGGATCATATACCTGGACTGATGATGATGATGATGATGATTCACAGCATTTGTATGGCGCCATATATCTGTTTCAAAATCATTCAAAGGACTGTACGTGCGATGTAGGTCCACTGTGGCTGTCCTGTTTGTTTCACAAGACAAACCAAGCCTGTAAAGCATTAACCTAGCCCCATAAAGGAGCACCTACCTGCTCAACCTCTCTGGAAAGTTCAAAGGTCAGTCTGCCACATCCGCACCCTACATCAAGTGCGCGGGACACCTTGGTTCCATGTTTCTTCACCACACCCATGCACACCTTCCCAAGGGCCGAGGAGAGATTGATGTCATCGAGGACGTACTCGTTAAAGAGGCGTTCATCGGCGCAGGTCTGGGTCTCCGTCAGAAGCTGTCGGTTGGTGGTGAGGACAAGCTTCTTGGCGATGTCTTCCAGGGGTAAGGATACCTCTGATGGTTCACAATAAAAGACAATCTTGAGTTAGGTTATAGAGAGAAAATGTATTTCAAGAGATTCTGTCTTATGTTCCTCTAAACTGTGTGTGTTGCAGTAAATAACTTGATTGGACATAATGCTCAATATGCACACACTGACGACAAAGTATTCCATGGAAGACAAAATCAAACTAAGAAATCTTTCTTTGCTTTTACCATGTTGTTAAAAAGTATATTTTCAACAATCATGTTTACAGATGTCAAATAGAAAACTATGTACCATGATCCTGTTGAGCTGGGTTGAGCACAAGTCTAACAGGCATATCTTGGTCTGGTGAAACCGAACGAGCCAAGCGGAAGCCTGCATGCTGGAAGAAATGTCTCCTGAAGGCATAACGAGCAAACCTTGACGCTTCGTCCCCTGTCGATATCCATGACCCTCCCTGATGGACAAAGATAAAGTGACAGGACAATCAAGCACAAATGGAATGTATCAAATCAAGGAAATATGAAAATGTTTCACAAGAAGCAAAAATTAAAATGTATCCAACAAAGTAGAAATGAAATCCATTAATTAAACCAAGTAAAAATAAAAATGTATCAAATAAGGCACATGCAAGCAAAAATACATATGTATTAAATTAAACCAAGTAAAAATGAAAATGTATCAAATCAAATGCAAATGTAAATGCACCAAATAAGAAACAGCAAAATTGACAACCAACAAAATATCAATCCCAGTGAAAATAAATCAGTATCAGATCAAGTATTAAGGAAATCCTTACGAGGATGACATTGTGATTGCCGTCGTAGGTGGGTGAAGAGAAGTCATCGTACAGATAGTGCGTCTCGCTGCCTGGGAGGCCATTGAAGTGATCTTCCACCCATTGCCACACATTGCCAAAGACATCATGAAAGCCCTTCTCATTGGCTGGATACATGTTGACCGGCTGGGAAGGATAGAAAGATACACATGTAAGAAGGGCAAATGTAATGTTTGTGGAGGTGTTGTGGTCTAGTGGATAAGTCACCGGACTGTAGATCACAAGGTGCGGCGTTGAAATCCTCGCCTGGCAAGAACGTCCTTTGGCAGGACGGTACTCTTTATTTGCCACTCTCCACCCACTTGTTAAATGGGGCCCTGGTAGGATTCAAACGTTAATGTACTTTGCTCAGCATTGTGAGCTTCTGTAAAATGGCGCCTGGCTGGAATGCTCCCCAGGGAGTAGAAAACGTGCATACTTTGTGTGCAGGCAAGCCTTAATCCAATGATCGGGGTAATAATATATCTGTAAAGCGCTAATAGCAAAATCGTTGATGTATCAAGCACTATATAAATGCAGAATATTATTATTAAAGTGAACCCATATATGATGACTTCTCTATGGAGACAAGAACATTCTCTGTAGACAGGAGGTATGTATAAATTACCAACAGTGCTTATCATCTTTTATTGTTTTTGTATGTAGACTGGATGAAAGTAACACGATGTACAACGTGTTAAATGAGTATATCACACATCACTCCTTACTTAATAATAATAATAATAATAATAATAGGCATTTCTATAGCGCCGTCTATCTAGATAATTCTATTCCGAGGCGCATTTATCATTACCCCAGCTTTAGCCTAGCTGCCGTTTATACAGCGCTCCAGCATTTTAAGGAATTAATTCCTGCCAGGTACCCATTTACATCATCTGGGTTGAGTGTGGCAAATGTAGATCAATGTCTTGCCAAAGGACATTAGTGCCGCGGTGGGACTCGAACCGCGGACCTTGTGATCGACAGTCCGGCGACGTATCCACTCGACCATGACACCTCTACTTAACATATACCCGGTACATGTATATCTCAAAATACATTTGTACTACAAATGTTGAAAAAACATGACACATTGAATCAATTAAAACTGATTGGCTTTCCACAACCTTCTCTTGCAGCAGACATCAAATTAAAAATTACATTGAAAAACAAAATAATTATTTTGTGTCTTATGGAGTCTATACTTACTGTTGATGAGCCAAAGACAAGATTGATGTTGGATTTCTTGTGCAGCTCTTTGTCATAAATCAGGTCCGATTCTGTTCCCTTGGAGGTGGGGTCCTGCAGAGTCAAGACAAGTGTAATGCATCACATACATGTGTGTAGGATTTTTATATTTCACTCAAGTCTTTGTTTGCATGATGCTATATCAGGCCTTGCAACATTACCTCTTGGGTGGTATACTTTTTGTTTTGATTAAAAATAAACTGAATGCATAGATGGATAAGCGAAAGCAGTGAGCAATTATGTGGGTGGGGGGGGGAGGGTTCTGTGGGTTACGGAATATGGAATAAAGAGATTTAAACTACACATACCCTGTATATGCATGATTTGACTTAAGGTTATGCAACAAAGTCTTTTTTCATTTCTGAAATTATTCTTGTAAGGGTCCAGCTATAATTTTTATCAAATTGCTGAAGACAATATTGAAAATTTAAACCTTTTTTTTTTGTAAAAGCAACTTGAAATCTTAAAGAGCCTGTTCTTTCGTATATATTCACATACACTAAAACCCCAAAATGTAGAGATGTATTAAACTCTATGTCATGTGTATTGCAGCATCTATATTAACATTAGCTGAGGCAATGTATGCAATAATACCTGTCGATCTCTCATCGCGTTGTGCTCTGCTTCAGTGGGCAGTCTGTAGTCCGGACCTTTCCAGGCTGCGTAAGCCTTCGCCTCATGGTAGTTCACTTCCACCGGCCAGTCCAAAGGAATGGCAGTCTCTTCGCAGAATGATCGATATCTATGCAAGAATGCAAGCAGTCAAATTTAATGTGTATGAAATTCGTTTCACACCAATTTCCTCCTAGTGGCCCATTCATTTCTTGACTATTCATGATTTCATTTATAGCTATGTTCAGCCTCACTTTACAATTCTACCAATCCAACCTTTCTAACCAGCTGAATTAAAGACAACTCTTCCAATTATTGAACATGAAGTTATCGCGTTCCAATTCTCTCCAAAGCCCCTTATGTTATAGACAGCATGTTGTAATATTTTGTCCCAAAAGAAAAAGTCATGTTTTGTTATGAATTTTGACAAATAAGATTTTAGTCATTTGTCTTTTGGCACAACTTGGCAAATCATATGACAGTACATCACAGTGACATTACCATTTCCTGGTTTCAAATTCTGAAATTTATAGTGACTGCATGCATTGTCATAAATTCTGAATTTTTCCTATTAATCCTCTGATTACGGCCAAACTTTAAACACTCCGCTCCTATATTTGTGTTCTTTCAGCACAACTTGGTTGGATTTCCCTGTAAGGTGAAAATTCTAAATACAGCAAAACCTGTATATGAAAGACCGCTCAAGGGAGATGAGAGATGTGGCCTTTACAGGCCGGTGGCCTTTATGTACAGGTTCCCTTTAGTAAATGTTTCAATGAGGAACCATTTAAGGGAAACAAAGTGTTCTTTATAGACAGGTGGTCTTTCTATTTGGATGGTCGCTAAAGCAGACTTGACTTTATAAATTTTGCATAATATCGGTGACAGCGGTGGGATATATCTCTCAACAATCACATTTGACAATTTTATAATTTCTTCCATCCATTTCCCAGCCCTATTTCTTTTATTAAGGCAAAACTACAATAAATATATTCGTTTATTTGCTGTCCGATAGGTTAACAGGAATTATAAAAAAAGATACACAAGACAAAACATTGCAGGTTTCATTTTCCTTCTTATTTGTAATAGCGAGTCCATTTAAAGGTACTATGTCCCATTTGCAGGCCAAAAAAATAAAAAGGTTAAATTTCAACTGCATTTGAAAGATAATACTAATTTAGAACTTCCCTAAAAAAGGGGGGGGGGCTTGAAAATGTCTTTAAATGGGAAAATAACAACTATTAGTTGTCGAATCGACTTAGGAGCTATAGAGCCAGTAAGTAATAGTCTGATTTTTCAGACCATTGTACCGAATGGTTGTACGTTTTATGCTGCGCAAAGATTCAATCAGTTTAATTTTGGCCATTACAAGAAGTGGGTTATTGATGTAGACAAATGCTCATGTACTCTTTACAGCTCATTTTATGTATGTTATTACCAAAGATGAAAAAGCCAGTCAGTCACTCAATAGTGTCTGACAGTGAAGTCTAGCAAGTAAACGGGTTTCCTTGCATAATTTGAATATTACGACACTGCTAACGTTTAAATTTCACAGATAGGACATACATGACATATTCATAATTCCTGCAAAGTTCTACAGAATTTGATGTTGGCTGCAAAAGGGACATAGTATCTTTAAAGGGAATTTTTTTTTGTTCATGCAAACATGCATTACCTGTAAGTGGAAGTGTTGTGGTTCTCGTCTGGCTTACAATGTGAGTAACCAGCCAACACCCCTCCACAGCCGGCTACACAACCTACAAAACAAATAAAAACAAAGCGATGACAACAAATTATTCTACATACCACATACATGTACCTGCAGAGAATCTATAACATGAATGCTATTCACAACAACTGCAGACACTTTTGGTACAGTTAAGGCTCATTTAGATATAATGTGGCAAAACCATGGCATTTTTTATATTTTTAAAAAACGTAAAGTGTAATACGCTTCACATTTCTGACTCTTATAACGCAAAGCTCACTAAATATACGTTTAAAGGTAAAGACCAGTTTTGGAAACGCCCCTCTCTCAAAAAAATGAAATGGAAGCTCTCATTACCAATCATGTGAAAGAATATGTTTTGACTAATACGTGATGATACAAATTTTGCCGGTAAAGTCGGGAAACCGCCTACTAATTGATATATTTGGTAAATTATTGGGACCAAATAGATATCGCGCACGTGGTCGCGTAGTCCCATATACATCTTTCTGTGTACAGTGCTCGTAACTTTACCAAGACTGGGCCAAATTTCTTATCATTTTGATGATTCCAGAACCTTGCAGTACACACCAATACTTATATGCTAGATGATCTACCTTTTCTGATCGATTCCACAACGTTTCTTTCACAATGCAATCGCATGACCAGAACTGGTCTTTATCTTTTGCATTTATCATTTATTAACACAGCAAAATCTTTAAATCGTTATGATTTTAGTGACAGCCCGTACGGCGGTATCACAGTATGAAAATGACACCGGCAGTGTATCGTTCAGTACGAGAGGATTCAGTAGCCAAGGGGTTTAAATGTTGCAAAAATTTTTCCACTTAGGAATGTTATCTTAATGTTCATGTAGTTGTTTGAAAGGGAATACATACCTTCATCACACACCCAGAATGATGGGTGCTTGGCCTGGCGGAACGTCCGCCACTTCCAGCCTTCCTTGCTCCAAAGCTCCTCAATGTCATATCCTTTAGCCTGGACAAACTTCAGGAACTCTCCATTTGTGATCAGGAATTTACTAGCTTCAAAGCTTGGAACACTGTATGCAGACAAACAGAAGATATCACATTTCTTTCATGTACATCTATGTAAAATAAGCCCGAGTCATTACAGATTTCTCTAAGCCGGAGCCCGATACCCCAATAAATCACAGGTGGGAGAAACAGCAGAGATGGTATACCGGTAATCAAGGTTGCTGTGGCTTTTGGCCATTTATATTTGAGGAAATATCATCTCACTAGTACTGACTATTTAGCTGTTTGCAGTGGAAAGTGGTGGTGTTGTTGTTGATAAAGTCTTTTAGGTGCTTATTATTCAATTTTGAATATTGACACAAATCAATGAATTAAAGCCTCATTAAAAAAGGCAAAATTTGGAAGACAGGTGCATTTTCAACAGTTCCTAACAGGAGACAAAAGACAATCGATTAAGCTTTGTATCTGTGCATGCGAATCCGCTAAAAGCACTGTATTCTATTTTGATCTTATTATAAAATAAAATCACCCCTAAAATTGCAAGGGCCTATGTTCATAGTTCAAGTAAGTGCACTTACATGATCTATGTGAATAGATGCTATTAAAAAAGCTCATTGTAACACTACTATCTTGCATTTGTTGATATCAAGACAACTACGTATACATTTGTGCATCACGCACTTTCCAACAAAACAAATAATATAACTTTAGCGCCGGACCAACACTTTTCACCCCCTCTTAACCCCTAAAACTCGAGTAATTGTAGTAGGTGGGAATCTTGAATCACCTACATGTAATATACAAGGTATTTTCATCTCCTGCATCAATGACTTTCCACTATGTTTTTGTGCTACATTTTGGTGCACGTAATAGGTCAAGTCCACGCTATTTTGTCTCACAAGTTACCAACCTTAAACTTGAATATAACTAATGATTGAATGAATTATGTGCATGCCTTCTACAAGAAGAGCTTGAATCAGACCAAATATCAAGTAAAATTATACTTTTTGTGTCCATGTATATTCCTAATATGATAACTACTGGTATGGGAAACCACCGTAGACTTGCCAAATAACACATATTTCATTTGCTTTGCATGGTAAATATACATGACCATCCTGAAACTTTAATGGGCCTTTACCTGGCTTCGAGTTGTGGATATTCATTGTCCCAGCCATAGGAGGGAAAGTCCCTGGGTTTCCCCATCAGCACCTCAGTCGCCTCCACCGGTAGGAAGGGGTTCTTGATGGGACTCTCACCTGGTGGGAAGGAGAAAAAAAGATGGAAAATTAGTGCATTTCATGTTTAAACACAATGAAGAAATCAATAGCCAGTAGGGTGAAAAGAACTATGATGTACATGTAGGCCTTAAAGGTACTATGTCCCATTTGCAGGCCCCAAAAATGAAAAGGTTAAATTCCAACGGCATTTGAAAGACAATACTAATTTAGAACTTCCCTAAAAAAAGGGGGGCTTAAAAATGTCTTTAAGTTGGAAAATAACAACTATTAGTTGTCGAATCGACTTAGGAGCTATAGAGCCAGTAAGTAATAGTCTGATTTTTCTGACCATTGTACCGAATGGTCGTACGTTTTATGCTGCGCAAAGATTCAATCAGTTTAATTTTGGCCAGTACAAGAAGTGGGTTATTGATGTAGACAAATGCTCATGTACCCTTTACAGCTCATTTTATGTATGTTATTACCAAAGATGAAAAAAGCCAGTCAGTCACTCAATAGTGTCTGACAGTGAAGTCTAGCAAGTAAACGGGTTTCCTTGCATAATTTGAATATTACGACACTGCTAACGTTTAAATTTCACAGATAGGACATACATGACATATTCATAATTCCTGCAAAGTTCTACAGAAATTGATGTTGGCTGCAAAAGGGACATACCGGTAGTATCTTTAAACATGTTAAGCATGCTCATTATTATCATTAGATACAAAAACGTGGAACACGTATGCTTGAGTCATTTTCTTTACTTTAATTTTTTTTGTTGCTTGCTTGCTTGCTTGCTTTTTTTTCTTTTTTCCTTTTTCTTTCTTTTTCTTCTTTTCATTATAAATATATATATATATATATACAATGTATATATTATTTTTTTTATTTATTTATTTATTTATTTATTTTTTTTTTGGGGGGGGGAAGGGAGTTACAATTATCAAATGCTTAGGAACAAAAGAAAATGATAGGGTTAATCTGCAATTGACACCGAAACCAATTCTGAGAGTATCTTGTATAATTCTGATAGAAAAAAAAGATTCTGATAGGAAGAAAACTAGAGGCTGTTTGGATTTTATTATCATACATGTATCTCCGTAGAGGATTGTAGACCTGACCCAACAGAGTATTACCACTAAAGGAAAAGTTCACTTCTAGATGCATGGCTCCTTCCAAAGCAGAGAAACAATTAGGTTAAGAGTACCTACACTGAAGTACATATACAAAGTACTTCATTATTTTTATTTTCAATTCAGTGTAAAGAAAACATTTGATCACCTGGGTTCTTTTAGGATCTGATCGAGTAAAACAAAATTGGATGTGTTTTCTATGTACGTTTCTTTAACCACCGGTGTTTTTCAGCTTTCCAGAGCTAAACTCCATCGCCAATCTGTCTATTATTTCCATTTTCATTGATGTTCATTTTAATAGTTCCTGATAGCATATATCAATATGGAGTTGTATACTGGGGCAAAAGTTCATTCCTTACATTGTTTTACATAAGGCTTAACTTGTTTTTCATAAAACTGTCACCAGACAGCATATGAACTTTAAATGTCATCAAACAATCTTTGTCGGTAGATAGTAGAAAGTAGGCCAGCGTTCTTCACCTTTAGTCAGTAATAATATATCTTTATGTACACAATATGAGATAATGATGGGGGCGGTGTTCCACTACAACATAAACAAACGGTTGGTAATGTTAATGTCAACACATTCTATTTTCATAAATACATGACTGTACTGATCAGTCGATCATTCCAGCTGACTAAACTAAATGATAACACATAACACATACCTTAAAGTGACTCAGTAACATTGTTGTAGGTTGATGAAAAAACTGCGTAATTTTTGTATGAAATGTTCCATATTACATTCCTTCTGCTAGCTGTACTACATGTATAACCCTCTAACATGCAAAAAATCCTGAAAAAATTCTCAAACCACAAAGATATTTATGGATTTCTTTGAAGGCGTCACTGTGCGACACCCTCTAACAGTAAATTCTCCCAACTATTTTTGAATCTTCCCAACCGTTTTTCCATGAAAATAAGACATAAAACAGGCTTTTTAAAAATCTTTCAACACTTAAATGTCTGGAATGGTATATAGAGCCAATTCATTGCTTTGTGACGATTTTCATTCACCTAAAATGTAATTAAATTGTAATAAAATGGTTTGGAGAATTAAGGAATCGATCAGATCAGTTTTTCCAATTTGTATCATTAATAATGGTCTGTTTTCACTCAAACTTTCAGATTATCTTTAATTGTACATCTAGCATTGAATTCACTACCTTAGCACCATATTCTCTCATCTGAACAATGTTACCAAGTCCCTTTAAAACCTGATTACAACAGGATTTAGAAAGGTATTGAAACAGAATTATTTACATCATTTGTAATAATAATAATTGTGGGTTCTCAAGTCTGTCAGACTTGACTCTCCTGGCGCTTTTGAGATTATTACCCCATAGCATGGCTGCTATCATGGCGCTCTAGCATCATAATGAAGTAATTCCTGCCAGGTACCCAATTACCTCACCTGGGTCGAGTGTGGCAAATGTAGATTAATGCTTTGCCAAAGGAAGTCAGTGCTGTGGCAGGGATTCAAACCCTGTACCCTGCGGTTCACAGTCAAGTGACTTACACACCAGACCACAACACCTTTTTAGAAGTGTAAATTCTTCCTCATTGAGGTTCTGAAATCCATATCAAAAGTCATTTCTAATACTGAATTTTGTGAGCCTTCCAGTCCCAGAAAAGGTCCAATCAGCTGTGCCAATTACCATCTTATACTCATGACTAACCAAATACTGGTAATGTAGCTGATTTGGCTGTTTCTCTAACAGCCAGGTTCAATATACGGTACCTTGCAATTTTGATATAAATATGACATATGAGATCTTGTGTCCATTCATGACCTCACTTAATTACAATTCACACAGACTTTTGAAATTCTGTACTTGTATCTTAATCCTAATGCAATTCATATGAAAATATACTGGTAGTATGATCATATATTATAGAGTGCCCCTGATCTGATGTTACAACACAATTGCATTTGATTGATGAAATTAAATATCACTGAAGCATTCATAGCAATACAATAAAATTCAAATTGTTTATCATGCTTCAGCAATATGGGGGCCAAAAAAGGGGTCCCACTGGCAATTTCGAGTATTGCAAATGTATGTACCGGTAGTCCACAATCTGGAATGGGTTTTCATAATGCTCTTCTGTTGAAAAACCATATCACTGAAGCATTCATAGCACAAATAATATAAAATTCAAATTGTTTATCATGCTTCAGCAATATGGGGGCCAAAAAAGGGGTCCCACTGGCAATGTTTTTGAGTTTTGCAAATGTATGTAGTCCACAATCTTGAATGGGTTTTCATAATGCTCTTCTGATGAAAAACAATATCAATGAAGCATTCATAGCACAAATACAATAAAATTCAAATTGTTTTTCATGCTTCAGCAAAATAGGGCCAAAAAAGGGGTTCCACTGGCAATGTTTTTGAGTTTTGCAAATGTATGTAGTCCACAATCTTGAATGGGTTTTCATAATGCTCTTCTGATTAAAAACAATATCAATGAAGCATTCATAGCACAAATACAATAAAATTCAAATTGTTTTTCATGCTTCAGCAAAATAGGGACAAAAAGGGGTCCCACTGGCAATGTTTTTGAGTTTTGCAAATGTATGTAGTCCACAATCTGGAATGGGTTTCATAATGGTCTTCTGATGAAATTCAATATTAGTAAAGCATGTTTGTAGGGTGTGACTCTTTACATATGAACATCTACTTTCTACATCTACATTCCATCCAGACCTTTACGCTCTCAAAACTCTGCATTTCTTGTTCTTCCTAAGCTCAATACTAAGGGGGGAACGAGCCTTTGCTCATGCAGGACATTCGCTGTGGAATGCTCTCCCGAGAGAGAGAGAGAGAGAGAGAGAGATTTATGAAAGCAGATTGGCTGAAGTATTCAAAAAATAAATCTTAAAACATATCCGCTTTAATGTGGCATATTTGTTCTTTCATTTTCATATGTTCCACCTTACCCCACCCATGTCCTGCAGTCCATTGAAGTGAGAAATTTAAGTGAATGAGCAGAATTGCCCATATTTTACTAAAACTCAAACGCGACACTGGGTTCAGGCTTTTGTTCAAAATCAGGATTTAAAAAGGAAGTTACTCAAGATCTAACTTTTCCTTTCATTTAACATGATTTTTTACCTAAGATCTGATTAAGCTGAATCAATAGACCATGGACCAAGAAGTCAAAAACGAGTCGACCAGTTTACAATAGAGGTCAGAAAAGGGTTTTTTTTGTCATCAACAAAAATTCTTACCGAAGGTGAATGGTCCAGAGACCCACTCATCTGGCTTCCTGACCAAGGAGATTGGCAACTGACGGATCAGGACGGATGAGGTCTCGATGTGGATGCGCTCGTGCTCAAAGCCCATGAAGAGTGCCCACTGTAAGGAGATGGATGATGAAAGGTATTGGTAAGAGGTTCATTTAAGTTCCATATTTGTTACCCTTTCTTGCCATCAAATTTCGGAAGAATGGTTATGAGTGAGATTTTAAGGTGAAAGAATCCTTGTTTCATTGCTACATTAGGCTTAAAGTACTCCATAGGGATAAAAATAGTTTACATAAAAATACTATTATCAAGTCGAACAGACCATTTTCCTAATATACTACCGGTAATTTATTTTATAATGTGTAATAATTTGATTGTAGCACATTGTTATTCACATATTTATGTATCAGTCTTGATAGTTTATTTGACGGTGTACATTAGTTCTACCATTGTCATCTATCTGTTTGTATTTTTATTTGTATTTGAAATCCAACTCCAAAGTTTTGGTTGCAATGAAGAAATAAAAATAGTAAATGTATTGAAATTTGCACACGTTTAACTAGCAACAAGCTATGCAATGTGAATTGCATACATTAGTTGTTGCTAGGTCTGACAAACAATATGGCTCGCTCTACATAACAACAACATGTACTGTATGCTATTCACTTTCTGACTACTGAAATACAATTATTTGTAACAGGTGAAAGAATAATTTGTAATAAGGCACTTCATAGAGACATTATGCATTACAAGTGATAACATTACGAAAATTTCATGGATGTGTTGGTCAGAGGTTCAGACGTATCTAAACTTCTATCAAATATAACTCCCCATATCAAAAAGATCCTTCTTGAATGGTCATTAATTTTGATTAATCTTCTAACTTATTCTGTGTGTTGGCATTAATGCAGGGACAAAAATATTTTAACATTTTCGGGGGGTTCTTTTCAAGCTTGCTTGCATGAAAATAACACTCTGTAATTTGTTTTGCATTGAACTCTATGCAAATTTTGGGGGGCTCTTTTATGACTTTCGGGGGCTCTTTTTGGCATTTCGGGGGCGAATTTGCCCTGAGCCCCCATGTATTTTTTTCCCTGCATTAATGAAACTGTTGTCTGGCACTACATCACAGTGACAATATTGACTTACCAATTGATAATTCCCATGTACATAGAATGCTTACAGCTTCATAACTTTCCCACTGTTTATCTAAATTCTTTCAAACTTTTCACCAATCTGTTTCTCTTAACCTTATACCGATTTCTTTCAAAGCAACTTGCTACCAACATTGGATTACCATTTGAAATATATGCCAAATCTTGGTACTCACCCATTTACTTTCTTGGGTAACAGGAAGTTCGAGGGGTGTGACTTCGATGACCTTACGGATGACATTGCGAACTTTGAGCCTGAACTGGACAACATTTTCCAAGGATGGCCACTGGTAGCTACCGCCCATGCGGTAGTTCTCCTGCATAAAAATAATACGATTTTTCCAAGTTTAAAGCCTGTATGTACTAGTTTGGCCAGGAGGGATTAGACCACTCAGCGTGGTCACTGACAGGTGGTTATCTCATCAAATTAGCTCTCAATTAACATAAGAAAAAGGGGATCATGCGGGACCAGTGGTCACCAATAGGGCAATGCTTTTTATATAGAGGGCGCAAGTAGCTACAAGTAGTACAGTGGGGCTTTAAACAAACAAGACACAACTTTTTTTTCTTTACTTTTTTAAAGTATTTTTTGAAACAATTCTCATACATAATAATAACAATAACATGTTCGTATAGACAAAGAATATATACAGGTAGTAAAATATAATGTACTACTTAAATCATCAAAATAATTACTTTAAAGTAGCTGTGCAAAGAAATATCACAAAATGGGCAAATAATACATGTAAGCTAGGAAAGCTATAAATATCATTGAGGACACGAATCATTTCCTTTGAAGTTGTGTAAATATCAATGAAACACTTCAATAAGCATTTTCCAAGACCCTTCTCAGAACTTCAAATCATGGCATGACGTCACAATCGGGTCAGGGAGCGAAGGGGCACACACACACAGAGTTTACACGTGCAAGGTTGCATAGTGAAAGTGGACTCAAAATCTCTCGAATTCAGGTAATTAAAATTTTGAATTGCCTATTATGCCATTTGGATAATGTAAGAATGACTAATGCATTACAATGTCTAAATCAAGTAGGACTTCCTCCTCAAGATCGGACATTATGATGCATGATATTTGTATATTTTGCAACGTAAAACAATGGCTGTGCAGCTGTGCGAAGCCTAGCCGGCGATTGATTGACCCACTTGTGACGTCACGTTTCTTGACAGTACACAGAGGGTTGTTCAGTTTTGATAGCGGATTAATTAATTCCATGACAATATCTGAAAGGAAAATGTTGATAATTTGGGTTAGTTTAGCCTCCCCTTTGCAATGATACAAAAATTATTGAGTTTATATAATTATAGATACAGTTGTATTCCCCACAGCTACTTTAACAAATTATCTGCCATTTCTTATAATGAAGATCAAGACGATTTTTCTTGAAAGCAATTATACATTCCATATTTTCTTAATGTTAAAGAGCTCGTAGTAAAGAAGGGAATAGTGGAATAACTTTTTGCATTTTAAAAGTAGATATGAAATATTTTGCAAAAATAATAACTGTATTGACAAGATAGAAATGATTGGTTATACGAGTACCAAAAATATATAACTAGACACGACTTGCGCAATAGAGTTGATAATAAGCATTGTCTTCCGAACTGGTATCATACAGAGTTCAGATAAATGTAGGCTTCTCGACAACAATACAATCTACTTAAGTGTTCTAAACCAAATACTCGATGACCTAGAATAAAGTTATGAAGACATTGCAAACAGATAAGGATTCATGCAAAGTTACACTTGGGTCCCATCCCTACAAAAAGTGCGATCCTTGCATAGCCCAAGAAAATCAACAATAGATATTCAGGGCGCCTCACCTACTTTTTTTCATAGGCAGGTCCAGTGCACGGGGAGGATACAGGATTTTTTTATGGGGTGGGGGGTGGAGGCACAATTCTGAAGAAAGTGCAGAACTTTGATTTAGAATATTTTGTCTCCACCAAAAAGGTACCGGTACACATAAGCTCATTGGATATAAAAATGAGGCACTGGCTGGTTGCCCCCCTCAGTCATGACTTATATTTGTGCGCATTGAGCCCCTGTTAGTGTCGATTCATTTTTCCTACAGAGGGTTGGAAAAGGGGATACATGACTTCACGTTTTAGGAGCCACAGTCCATATATGACAAAATGGATCTATAACCATGCCTTCGCAATCTACAATGTTTGAAGTGATAGGTACCTAAAATATGCAGTTACATTAAAGGGATCGGGTATCTTTGTCTCAGATTCTATACAAAATCCCGGATTTAGCTCATGCTGCAATCTTAATTATAAACCTTTAGGTCAGTCAGGAATCCCATGACGTTTACAAGCCGATCGCCCATCTGATTATCAAGATATCTATGATTGGAATTCAAAATTTCAAAAGCCGTTTTCCCAACGGTTTTTATATTAAACACTACACTACAGTCTATTGGGGAAAATCAGTACCCGGTATGATAAAACTGGTCACTCAAAGATTTTTTACTTTCTTGAAGCACTTGTGAAAATACATATGAAAACAGTGACTTGAAACTAAATGAGCCACGACTTCAACGAGTTTTAAAAACGATAAAGAGTAATATCTCTTATTTAGAAATGACTTAACATGGACTAATTAATTTGTTACTTTCATTTTCAACAAGCTACTTAAAGTTAAAGATTATTAAATATTTGAAGATTTCCTTCCTTGTAACTAATACAAAGACAGCACTCAAAATAGCCCTGTTCAGACATGATACTTTATAAAGTATAAACTCAGTAAAAACTGATTTAGGGCAAAAATTAATGTGTAAATGAACCACTAGAAGCAATTTGGAGGTAGAAATATAATGGATCTGCGCAGCAACGGCCTGTGTGATTTCTTACATTATAAAGATTCTATTTTATAAAGATTCTATAAAAATAGAAACTTTGGCAACATGAAACATTTGCACATTGTAAACAGCAAATTTCACTGCAAGAAACCTTTCATAAATCATAAATAAATGTTGTGTTGTGATTCATTTTGTTGATTTGATTCTTAATCACCAGTTAAATTCATGGAAATTTCATGCAGGCAAGAGTTACCCGCTAAGATACAGTGTACGCGCTCTGTGCTGATCTCATTTTACTTTCATACAGCATTTTTATTTTCCTTTAAAGTGGTTTACCATCTCCTGTCTAAATGGGCCTTGAAAGAGGGTTTCTATTCTATTCCAGACCACAACCTTTCATTTTCACTCACGCAAAGAAAAGAAGGAAAGAGATCTGGCTGTAGCTTCAATGTACATGAACTTTAAACAGATATTACAATTTTACATGTTTATGACACTAGTGTTGACGAAACTCAATGGAATACAAAAACATCCCTGGGGGTTTAATAAAAATGGATCAACTTTGAAGTGATTGAAAGAGATGTAAAAAATTCCTACTTCTGTCACCATTGTTATTGTGTTGATTCCCACAACCTTCTGGGCCAAATTTCCAGTGTCAATTTCATAAGTTTAATACAAGTTTTAAAATACTACACCTTTTGGGGAGACAACCTGCCCCCCCCCCAAAAAAAAAAAAAAATTAATTAATTAATTAAAATAAATAAATAATAATAAAAAATAAAATACAAATCTTCAAATTTCTTTGATTTTTATTCAAACAATGCAGGGAACAGATAAATCAAAACACTGGTAATGTTGTTTCATTGGTGTTAAGTGGGGGGAAATAGTAAATCAAATTGTGTTTCAAAATGTAAATCCCCATAGGTGGACCTAAATATTACCTAAAATTCCTTTGTTGTATATATTCACAGCAGTATGTACATGTACATACATGACATGTATTAGAATTCAAATTTAAACAGTTTTCACTAAAACCGGTTAAAATTTGAATTTAATAACTTTTCAGGGAATCTGTGCATGTGTGTAAGATAAACGTATGTATTAATCTGCATTCTGTCCGTTTGGAGCCAGAAGGGTGTTGAAGATAAGGTTGAGTTCTGGTCATGCGATTGCATTGTGAAAGAACGGTGTAGAATCGATCAGAAAAGGTTGCTCATCTAGCATATAAGTATTGGTGTGTACTGCGAGAAATTTGGCCCAGTCTTGGTTACAAGCACTGTACACAGAAAGATGTATATGGGACTACACGAACAAGTGGCATAAAAATCCGTCCCAATCTTTATGCTGTTACATGCCATATTAAGAATATTAAGGCATTTGAAGAGCCATGCTTTTCAGGGAACATTTTAATCTGATGTTCTTCCACACTTGCATAATAACAATGATAACGCTCTCAAATTATTTTTCACCTCTTCCCAGAACTCAACCTTCTCTTTGACCCCGTTCTCATCACTTCGTTGGAGCGGTCTAACTAAGACCCGTTCCTCAGGAGCGGTTCTTAGGTGAGTGAGAACGGTCAAAGTGGTCCAGGAAGTGGACTTCTGGACCACTCCAGAAGACCACCTCGGGAGGTGGTCTTGAGGAACGGGTCTTATTAAGAGCGGTTTGGACCGCTCTTACGTGCAATGTGAACGGAAGCGTACTTTGAACGGAAGTGAGCTAGTGACGTTCCGCGCAACATGTAGTACGGTACATACGGTTTGTATGCGCGATAAAATTGACCCGCTGACCTGAGCTGCCATAGCAACAGGAACACTTTGACTCGTGGAGCGGTTTGAGCCATAAAAAACTGCTCGGAGTGTGAACGCTCGCAAACCGTTCCTCAAGACCCGTTCCTCTGGAGCGGTCTAACTAAGACCACTCTCAAAGTGAGTGAGATCGGGGTCTTTAACTCATATACTTTACTACAGAATTAATGCCCTTTTGGCTCTGAACAGGATACTTCCTCGATTGTTTCCTGACTCTGGCACAGAATGCCAGCTTAGGGATATTATTCAACTTCTGATTGAGCATTTTCATTGCAGTCAAATGGCAAGGACTTCCTAGTTCCTACGTATTTGTTTAACTCTGGACTAGAGGCCCAGTTCTCACTCAAATAAGCCGGGTCTGATGGCGACTCAAGACCATGAATAAGTATGGGATAAAGATGAAATTGGAAAATATGGGGAAGGAAAGGTATCTTTTCTTAACAGATGTTGTTATTGATCTTAGTACATGCATTAGTAGTATTAATTAGTACTATTAGCATGTCACTCCCAAGACATCCAACCTCCCCTAACCCAACCTCCCCTAACCCCCTCCCTCCCTCCCCCTCCCCTCCCTCCTCCTCCTCCCCCTCCCTTCCCCAATAAAAAAAACCTACTTTCTAGGACAAACTATCCCTGTGACAACCACTTCCAAGCCCACCAGCCCGGATATCCCTGTTCCTTCTCCGATGTACTACCCCATAATACTTGGATATCTTCTAGATAGTTGTTTAAGGATGAGGGTCAATTTTTAGTGGAGTACTTGTCTAGTGAGTAGTAGTCCTATGGGGAAGTTCCCAGGCTGGGAGGGGGCACACTCTAGGGGTTATTTGTCAAACATGAGCAGTTTGGAAGGGGTTTTTGTCGTCCATGGCTTAAGGCCAAAAAAAAAATCATTTGGTTGTCCTCGACCGCCCGCTCGTCATTTTCGGCCCGCTCGCATTTTTTTTTTTTTTTTTTTTTTTTTTGAGCAATTTTAAACGCCAAACATACCATTTTATGCATGTTGCAAGGATCAAAATGTGTCCCGTCGCCAATTTAGTCTTTTCAGTACGAAATTCTGTCTTTATATTAAATATAATAGAGTAGAGGAAGGATCGAGTTTTGGCCAGATGGCAATTTTCGGCGGGTCCGTTGTATGCATGGTGAAATCACACATAGCATAATAGCATATCACATATCACACACATACAATACATTTCAGAGTCACAGGAGAACCACATTTGCAATGGAAAATGTATCCTTAAATATCACATTTTAGCAATGTAATCGGCGGTCCTGCTACCTGAATCTGAAAAATCAAATATCTTACGCGTGTCTGTAAGGAAGATGGGTACCAAAACCTGAGCTGTATTTCAAGTATTTTTCAGATTTAGATCGCGATTTTTCATGTGTCGCAATACCAATTTCTGATCACTGCAGGTAATTTTACGCGCTCTGCGTGGGATACCTGCTCCGCCGCACGCGCTATAGATCAGCGGACGAACGAACGACGCGCGTGCGCTCCCTATTGACTTTGTACATGCGACCGAAAACTACCTCCGAAACAGTGAAAATGAAATTGAATATTGCCATGGCAATTCATGACTTTTTTCTGGGATTCTTGTTGTGTTTAAATAATAATAATATTGGCTTCATGATTT
Source organism: Mesocentrotus franciscanus (assembly GCA_037976565.1). Classification (NCBI taxonomy): domain Eukaryota; kingdom Metazoa; phylum Echinodermata; class Echinoidea; order Camarodonta; family Strongylocentrotidae; genus Mesocentrotus; species Mesocentrotus franciscanus. Next base: position 18,666,168 of record CP137674.1, on the reverse strand, counting down.
GAAGAAAAATGAAAATAAATAGGAAGTAAAGAGTCCAAATGAAGAGGGGAAAAATGAAATGAAAAAAAAAATCCGCCCGCCCCTACTCCAGAAAAGCAATCGAGGACAACCAAATGATTTTTTTTTTTTGGCCTAAACAGGAAGTGAGAAAATCTAATAAGGGTATCAAAGTTTTATTTAAAAGCTTTCAGCCATCTATTCTATTCTCTGGCATTTAAGGGCAAAGTACGCAGCTAAAGGTCTCGTGAACCTACAATATATACAAATGACAAGTTGGGAATTCAATATTTCTATGGCCATATAAATCATACCTGTATGACAATGCCCACATTAACCTCACTCAACTTGGCACACTGTTCACTTCACTGCCCAAGCAGAAATATTTGCAGTGCATTGTATGTTCCCAAATTATTGTTTGTTTTCACTTCACTGCCCAAGCAGAAATATTTGCAGTGCATTGTATGTTCCCAAATTATTGTTTGTAAAACAACACTAAAAATGAATTATAATGGGGAGGTGTAACACAATGTATAAAGACAAACTAAGTTTTAGTAGAATACAGATAAACAAGTCTGCATATTAAAAAATTTATCAGACAGATTTTAGGGAAAAACATTCAAATTAAGGATTTTTTGAAAACTTTAGTTGTTTACTTACAGTGTCATCCCAGGACATCTCATCCACACCGGTCTCAAACAAAGTCTCATATTCAAAGTTCACTCTTTCCTGCATTGAAAGAAAAGAAGAGCAAAAACAAAAGGGTTACTTTACAATACAAGTTATTAAGCTCACAGAGTTTACAAGCATTTTTCACAAATATAATTAGCAAAAAAACGTAATTAAAGTCCTTTATTGCATTGTTCATAAAAACAACTCTTTAAAACTGAACTTCAGAAAGTTGAGCCTTGCCCAAAGTCAATCAAAATTTAGAAATTCAACTTTCAAATTACACAATTCAAATCCCCTACAGTAATGAAAAGGATATAAAAGAAATTATTCATGATTAGTAGGCTGTCGTATCATCTTCTGAAAATGAATTTGGTGATACATATGATCAGTCAAAGGACATAATTTGTTCGAATAAATAAGGCTCTTTTTGAATTCAACAGAAGTACATGTATATATTACAGAGAAAAGAAAATGAGGCATAACACCAATGTTTCAGGGCACAGGTTTGGGAAACATATTCTTTGTGTATGGAAGTCAATGAAATACTTCATAAAGTCTTTGTGAGAAGTACAACTCAGAAATTGAACATAGAGTTGGAAATATGTTAAGGATCTCCAAAATGTCAAAATGTCCTTTTTCTGAAGGTTCAGATTTTGTTCATCATTGATTACTTTCTCTTTTTTCTGAAATTCCATAGGGTAAAAATCTGTACATCTCTTTAAGAGATGAATAGAGGAATAGAGGCCTTAAGATTCACCAATATTTGTTCATGTTTGAACAAGAAATAATATTTCTTTGGCCTGTGTCGCAGCCTTTTCTTTCATTGCAGCTCATGATTTTCAGTAGAAATCGGTCAGATACTGTAAAGTTAAAACTCTAATAGTATTTGCACTTGGATATTTACTAAGCAAATATTGCGACAGGAACAAGGTGGCACGTAAGCATAACAGCAAATAAACATGACTTAACATAATTCATATCTTGAAAAAATCATGCTCTATATAGAATAGCCTTAAAGGTAAAGACCAGTTTTGGAAAAGCCCCTCTCTCAAAAAATGAAATGGAAGCTCTCATTACCAATCATGTGAAAGAATATGTTTTGACTAATACGTGATGATACAAATTTCGCCGGGAAACCGCCTATTAATTGATATATTTGGTAAATTATTATATCTATTGGGACCAAATAGATATCGCGACGTGGTCGCGTAGTCCCATATACATCTTTCTGTGTACAGTGCTTGTAACTTTACCAAGACTGGGCCAAATTTCTTATCATTTTGATGGTTCCAGAACCTTGCAGTACACACCAATACTTATATGCTAGATGATCAACCTTTTTTGATCGATTCCACAACGTGTCTTTCACAATGCAATCGCATGACCAGAACTGGTCTTTATCTTTAAAGGCTTGGGGATAATATGAAATATGATATTGACATCACCAAGCCTTAATTGGCATCCATATGGCTGTGTAAAGAGTAATGTAAGAAACAAAACCTAAAATACCATATTCATAAAGATATTTTTGCCCCATCCCACTCCTTGTTTGATTAGTGACTACACATTGCAGGTATATATTCATGTAGCAAGTCTACTGGTTAATTATTATATTTGCACTCCTCTTTTGCCTACTACAATTGCATAATAATAAAACAAATCCCTACTAAGTATCATGCATCTAAAATATACATGTAAGATTAAGTAATGAGCAAACTTGTTTAGAAGCAGTAATAATAATGCCTTGACCCCTAAAAGAGTCAGGGCATACAGGGTAGGTCAGACCTCACCAATAACGATAATGATGAACTACATTCATATTAATCTTCTAAAAATAATACCAAAAATTTGATCACACATGAGTAATAAAATAATTGGGTTAACTGTCTAAAAAGCACATGGGACACTTCCCACATCATTCCTTCTAAATCGATGTCACCCACATCGAAGGAGTAACATAACTGACTCTCTGTTGTTTATTGCTGACGTCTGTCCTTAGAAAATCAGTGGTGGAGCGATTCCAACAAGACAATTAAATCATTAAAGGGACTTTGTAGCATTGTTCAGATGAGAGAAAATGGTGCTAAGGTAGTGACTTCAATGCTAGATGTAAAATTAAAGATAATCTGAAAGTTTGAGTGAAAACAGACTCATTATTAACGATAACAATTGGGAAAAACTGATCTGATTGATTCCTTAATTCTCCCAACTATATTATTACAATTTAATTACATTTTAGGTGAATGTAAATTGTAACAAAGCTATGAATTGGCTCTATATATCATTCCAGACATTTAAGCGTTGAAAGATTTTAAAAATCCTGTCTTATGTCTTCAACAATGTTACCGAGTCACTTTAAGGGAGGCTCATTAGCATAAAGGTGTGTTCTAGAACAAACATTTCCAAAGTCTTTTACATACAAACAAAAAATTGGAGTGACTTGGGAAGGACCTATCGTTAGAGTTATCTTATTGTTATCAGAGACGTCTCGCTAGCCTTAATCCCAGAATGAGGCAATGTAGAATTCTGGGAGCAAATATTTAAGAAACAAAAATCAGCAAAACAAAGATTCTACAGAGTTTATCAAAGAGCTTTAAATGTTATGTAGCAGGCATAACCCAGCACTTGGCAAATGAGCATGATTTGATTGGAAGTGGTATGGAATGATGACTGAATATATGTTTACCGGTATACACATTTCAAGAAAAATAAACAATCCATGATGCACTTGACACAGCATTGCTAGGCGACAACATGGACATACAGTATGTAGCATGAATCAAACTTTTTATAATAACTTGAAAGGGAAGTCACATACAGTCAAACCTGTCTATAGCGACCGCCCAAGGGAAACACAAAAAGTGGTCTTTGTAGACAGGTGGTCTTTGTAGGCAGGTTTCTTTAGTACATGTTTCAATGAGAAACAATTTTCAAGGGAAACAAAAAATGTGGTCTTTGTAGACAGGTGGTCTTTGTAGGCAGGTGGTCACTAAAGCAGGTTTGACTGTACCACTAAACCAAGACATTTACACCGAAAATTACCATAAATGAATACTATATGGAATAGACAGAATTGCTAGGCAATAACATGCACATGTACATGATTGACCACGTAGCATGAATCAGCACTTTCTCTTGTTAACAACTTTGAAGGGAAGTGACATAGCACTACCACATAGAATTTACACCACGAATTACCATAAATGAATACTTTATAAACGAAATCGAGAGCACTGCTTGGCAACAAGGAATGAGCTACATCTAGCACTAAGTAAATGAGAATCGGATCAACGTGAAATTCATCATAAATGTTTATTTATACACGGAATGGAGAGCATCGCTAAGGCAACAAGAAATGAGGTACATGTAGCACTAGGTAATGAGAATTGGACTCACATGAAAATTCCCCATAAAATGTTATCAACGGAATGGAGGACACCGCTAGGCAACAATAAATGTACAGCACTTAGTAAATGAGAATAACTTGGATAAAATAGGATTGCTGCTTCCCTGCATGGACCAATTTGAATAATTACAGTCAAACCTGCTTTAGTGACCACCTGTCTACAAAGACCACCTGTCTACAAGGACCACATTTTTTGTTTCCCTTGAAAATGGCTTCTCATTGAAACATGTACTAAAGGAACCTGTCTACAAAGACCACCTGTCTACAAAGACCACTTTTTGTGTTTCCCTTGGGCGGTCGCTATAGACAGGTTTGACTGTACTAAGAAACCGTATATATGTATATGTACACAACCAATCAACCTAAAAAGTGAACAATGGCAACACATACAGGAGTATCTGGATTAGGATCTCTATTGTATGAGTAATGAACCTCTCAAAATGTCTTTTTCTTTTTCTGAATATTTTTTTTCTCCACTAGGAATGACGGGCTCCAATAGCGTGGTGAAGTGTGACGTCATCAAAAATCTATTTTTGGAATTTCTCAATTTTTTCTTCATTTTCCGAAAGACCACCAAAAATAATGTCCAAATGTCGTAAACCTGAATTGAATAGGTTAAGTATTGGCTGAGATATGACCATCTGAATAAAAAGATTGCCTATGGGAACTCAGTGTTATATTGCTCTGGTTAATAACAGTAGGAGCCAGAGCAATATAACACTGAGTTCCTATAGGAAATTTCAAATGAAAGAATCCCTTGTACAAGGACAGACAATTAATTTATATTAAAATATATATACAAAATAAAAGCAGTGACTACTGAGTGTGATCTATCAATTTCTTAAGCTTTTAAAAGAACTACAGCTGGTCCCTGTGGGCAGCTAAACACCTTACACAATGATCATTTTCAGTATTAAATAGAAAAAAGGCCAGTGGGCTTCATGCAAAATCTGTGAACAAAAGGTCGCTACTGACAGCAGTAAGAGTTGCGTAAGGCTTGCTTAGTGTTTACTCAGAGTCTTGTAGTGCAAACAGGATTCGATCATGAGGTTTCTATAGACTACGGGCTCTGCAAATACAGTGCACTAGCCCCATCCTGCTAACAAATCTCACCATATCCATTGTGGATCTAGGGGGCATGGAGGGCACATGCCATCCTCTCCTATTGTACATAGATTGTGTGAATACAGGAGCAGGTAGGCTAACAAAGCTAGCTAACATAGGAAAACAAAGCTTGCTATAGCCATATATAACAACCTAACAAAACACAATTTGGCATATTACCCTGTGACAAAACAGACCAATACATGTATGCACAAAATATTGTGCTCATGTTTGATGTACGTGTACTTTATTTTTTTTTCTTCTTCTCTCTTTTGTTGTTTGGGCATGTTTTTGAGACATGTATCCCCCTCCCCCCCCCCAATTAAAAGAATTCCTGGATCTGCCAATGATGTTCTGCAACTATAGGGAAGAAGAAGAAGAAGAAGATATACATACCTCGATAAGGCCAGCCAACATGAGCTTGTTGATGTACACGCAGGCTGTGTGGGCATAGTAGAAGATGAGCGGGAGGCGGAGTCTGTCAGGTGCTCTATAGAATGCATCTTTCGCTAGTGGGGAAGAAAATACATAGTAACGAGATGCATGCATAGATACCACACTGTCGTGGCATTACAAGGATGTACATGCACATGCACATATCCTAGGCATAGCTCAAGAGTACATTTAGTCATAGTCCAAGTCCTAGCTAGGTTTCATGTTTGCTAAACAGTAGTCAAACTACATGCATGAGCTTCAAATATTTCTTCTACAAAGAGAAATTGCTATTTAAATAGACTCCCGGTGAACTGTAAAACGTCTCTTTGAGTAGACTACTTAACAGTAAACACGCATAGGATGGGGTGCGCATGGAACCCAAGTCCGACTCGGTTGAAGTTGGGTCCCGTGCCCACCCCATACACAGGTTTTTTACGTTATCCATTATCTCCTTCATACTCCATAATCGCTAATCTATAGAATGCCAGGTAAAAATAATGTTACTTTAGGTTTTAATACAATCTACCTATACACAATTATTTTTTTCAGGTAATTAGTACACTTTAAGTTCAAGTAAACCAGATACTTACTTTTCAATGCAGCAAAGATACTCTCATTCAGACTGTAGCTATTCTCAAAGTAATCCAAGATCTGCCTGCAATGACAAACAAATACAACAAAGAACATTCCATCATGTACATGCCACAAAGTTGATTATGCAGGTGTGTAATGACCGTTATCATTTTATGACTGTTATCATACCGTACATGCAGTAATGCGGAAAATGATAGTAGTCTAGATTCAATTTTAGTCGGATGAACAAAAACATATATATGCAGTGCAAACGTTTTTCTAGGTAAATTTTGGAGAGAAAAAAAACATGATGAAAAATTGCTTAATAAAATACCAAATAGAATATGTACAGTAATATTACATTTGAAGTCATTTAGAGAATTGCAATATTTCATAATTAATTGATAATTTAATGCATATAGTACCTCTTTATAAAAAATTAAAAAACAATCAAACAACTATTCCATAAACCTGTTTCAAAGTAATACTTCAAAAAGTCAGAATACAGATTGCATGCAATGATTGTTGCTAGGTCAGACAATCCAAAATGTTCACCTGAACTAACACTTCCTAATATATGCCATCAGCGTTTTCACTAAATTGATATACAATAACAGGACGGTGCATATACCGTACATGTACATGTACTTTTTCACTAGACAAGCATGAATAATTTTGAATTATGCAAATGACCTAGATCAAATGGCACTTTCATAATTCATAGTTGTGTGAACAGTATTTGTACATGAGTGCATGAGTGCAATTGTTTACATAAAAGTAAAGCATCATTGAGTCATTGACCTAGTATTGCTGTAAATAAATGTGCCAACTACTTCCTCATTCAGAGAGTGTGGCAATATATTTCAAACTTCCTGCATTACTTGTGTAACGGGTCAGGGTGCTAGCGCATCTACACAAACAAGGATACAAACATGCATTAATTGGGCTGATTTATGATTTCATAGAGCCAAAAGTCAAATATGGTAACAACAAATTTAAAAGTATAGACCAATTCTGGTCATGCGATTGCATTGTGAAAGAAACGTTGTGGAATCGATCAGAAAAGGCTGATCATCTAGCATATAAGTATTGGTATGTACTGCAAGGTTCTGGAATCATCAAAATGATAAGAAATTTGGCCCAGTCTTGGTAAAGTTACAAGCACTGTACACAGAAAGATGTATATGGGACTACCCTATATCTATCCGGGCCGGATAGATATCACAATTTACCAAATATATCAATTACTAGGCGGTTTCCCCGGCAAAATTTGTATCATCACGTATTAGTCAAAACATATTCTTTCACATGATTGGTAATAAAAGCTTCCATTTCATGTTTTTGAGAGGGGGCGTTCCAAAAACTGGTCTCAACCTTTAACATAGATCTACATGTATAGGCAAGCGACTGTCTAAGCTATTTTGTCCAATATGTACCTATCACATCTAAGATTTCATCATATCTGATGAGTTTATCAAGCTGATAGCACTTACTAGAGCTTGGATTAGCCCCCCCCCCAAAAAAAAATAAATAAATAAATAAATAATAATAATAATAATAATAATAATAATAACAATAATCATAATAATAATAACAATAATAATAACAATAATCATAATAATAATCATAATAATAATCATAATAATAATAATCATAATAATAATCATAATAATAATCATAATCATAATCATAATAATAATCATAATAATAATAATCATAATAATCATAATAATCATAATAATCATAATCATCATAATAATAATAATCATCATAATCATCATAACCATAATAATAATAATCATCATAATCATAATCATAATCATAATCATAATCATAATCATAATCATAATCATAATCATAATCATAATAATAATAATAATAATAATAATAATAATAATAATAATAATAATAATAATAATAATAATAATAATAATAATAATAATAATAATAATAATAATAATAATAATAATAATAATAATAATAATAATAATAATAAATAAATAAATAAATAAATAAATAAATAAATAAATAAATAAATAAATAAATAAATAAATAAATAAATAAATAAATAATAATAATAGATGATATGTTTAAAGTCAACTGATGTTCACAATGCCATAATACAATTCAATCATACTTGGTGACATATATATATATATATATATTATATATACATGAATACAAAGAGTTTACCCTCAGCTTTGTTGGTGATTCTAGACTTGATATACTGACAAATGTCACTGATTAAAAAATGATTACCTTTCACCTTTGCATGTACCAGCACTTTTTTTTTCAGTTTCAGTTGAGTTTTATATCATATTTCACATTCACATTCATTACATAAATCAAAAGCAATAAACAATGAGGATGAAAAGAATTGTTCTTTCAATAGGTGTACAAAACTACATAATATCAGGCAATGAAAGTAAAAATACAGTCAAATTAACGTACAGAGATATAAATACAATTGCATGGTATTTTAACTGAAATTAGACAAATATGTTTATGGTGAAATATAGGGGAACCTAGTAAAAAGCTAAGCTCGTACATTGTAGATTCCCTTTTATAAATAAGAGCAGTTTATTGAGCATGAGATAATGTTCAAAATAATTAAAAAATAATACAAATTAAAGGAAGAAACAAAAGAAAAAAAGAGAAAAAAAAAATAACAAAATAAAATAAAAACACGAGAGAGGCGAAAACAAGACGAAGGACAAAAAAAAAAAAAAAAAAAATTATTAATATTTTCTTTATATTCAACAATAACAACTCTTACTTTTTGGTGCAATTGGAGAGGTCACAAGGTCGCATAGACTTCCATGTGTAAGGACCAGAGAGGAAATCTTCTCGGCTCAGTTCAGTTGCCATTGTTACTTGATGCTATAGATGCAGGAGTGTCTTCTGGAGGAAAACAAGGAAGGAACAGTGACTCTGCATTAATGACAGGGCAAAAAAGCATGCGTCTGTTTGGAGCCAGACGGGCATTATATGGTACTCGAACCTGTAGTGTAGCACAGAGTTAAAAACCCTGTGGCTCTGAAAAAATGATGATGTCATCCTCCAATCTTACCAAATCTTTGTTTGGGATTGTCTGCTTGGCAATGTCGAGCTACTCAAATAAACTGAAGTAAACATCTACTCTCCCAGTGGGTCTTTGCATTGATTGATGAATGCGATTTAAACTAGCTGAGCATCAGAATGAAAAGATGAATTATGTGGTGCAGTTCTTATTAGAAAAATAAGAAAAAACTATTTACATTCCTACATGTAGATGCCCATCCTGTTCGGTTGTTTTTTTCGACAGTGAACGAAAGACATGCCTTCGATATAAAAATGACTTTCATAATGCTTATGCTAGTCTGCAGGCGCAGACTGTAATTCGACGCTCAAATGAAAAGTCTATAAAGTCTAGAGGTTAGCCTAGCTCTGTAAGTCTCAATCTGCCTGTGACATGAAAAGCTGCTACAGTGTGCAGTGCAGACCGTGCACTCGCCATAGTCTTACACTCCAGACACGCTGTTATACAGTATGACTGACAAGGGTTTTAGCTTGCAGACTAGGCTGTGCTTGTACAGTACAGGGAGTTGGTCTAGCGAGATGCGAGTTGGTCTGGTGGTAATATATGCGTGGTTCGATCAGCTCTCTGTCGATCTTTACCTACAAACTGACTCAGCATGCAGTCAGCAGACCCTGGTTTGAGACTGTGTCATGTCTGTCGGATGGTGACGTTTAAGGTCGGTCCCCAGACATAAATAATCACATTTGATTGATACACATCTGTAACAACGCAAATTACGCACACACACACACGCGCGCACAAGATGATATTGATCCCGATGAGAGTGGTGTCACGTCCCTCAGAGCTGAACATATTTTATCAATGTTAGAAGGAAAATGACAATAGAAAATAATCATAACAGACTCCACCAACCAAACGTTTTTCTGTCTAAATCCACTGTTATGGTTGAGGTAGTGATCAGGTGTCGGCTCGCTCTATTTCTTTCGATATTTGCCACGGAGGCGAGGCCTTTACAGTAAAATACAGTTACCGGTATATGTGAAATGGAGCATGGTCAAAGAATGCACATGAATAATGCAATTGGATGTTCATGATGTAAAGAACATGACCGATTGAGTGTAAGATTGAGCGTATATTTGAATTAAATGGTTTGAGTACAATGCCTATATATAGACACTAGAATAAGCCCTTGTTGTTAAACTGTTTACACGCACTATTTCTCAACTTTTCAGAAGAAATAAAAAATACATTGGTTAAACGAACAAGAGGAAATACATGTAACATGTACACAACTATTCAGTATAAAAATGTGAGAAACCATATAATCAGGATGAGACTGTTTATATATTCTAGTGAATACCGTACTAAAACTGCAAATATCACAATAAGGGAAATACCCTCTTTTATCAAAGTAATAAAATTCAATACTAGCGTGCGCTATCATCGTTTGCTCTCAGCATGACTAAGGAGAAAAAGTAAATGTTTATTGTGCATTCTCTATTACCCCTCCATTGGCAAATTGTTGAATCAATTAGATCGTAGATATCCTCCTACATTGACTTAGCTTTATAAATGAATACATACAATTAACAACTAAATTATTCATACCCCTTGTAAATTGGATTTTTTGTTTTTTTTTGTCTATTTTTTCGAAACTAGAGAATGCATGGCAGACTGATTGAATTAGGGCCTTTGTAGAATTAGAATACTTACAGATGTAATCTTAAATATGCCACATTCTCAAAAAAAAACATAAATCAGAAAAAAAAATACAAAATTTGGTAAGGGTGTGAATAATTTAGTTGTTTAACTGTATGTTGTAAAAATCCAATTCAAGGTAGGCCTATGAATAGTTTTCTAGAAGAAAATATAATCATTGCAAAGATGTTTACACTTGCCTGCAGACCTGGCATTTTACATGTATCTGGATTTTCATTTAAAAGAGAATCCAACCTTAATAGAAAAGCAGAGAAGGACTACTGCTGAAAAGTTGAATGAAATCGAACAAATAAATAAGAAAGCTATGATTTTTTAAAGGACTAATACACAGGCCTGTATTGGTGTTCAAAATTTTACCTAAATCGTTTTCAGACAGAAAAATGCCAAATTTTTCCCTACCCTGGGAGTGGAAACACCCCCCTCCCAGACCCTACCCCACTCGAGCATATTGGGCCCTTGAAAGTATCCACCTCATATAATGTCTGCACCCAGTTATGGGCCTGAATACATGTATTAGAATTTCAAATTGGCTGAATCTGCTCCTGGGAAAACAAAATTTAACTCTTATGGTAGCCCCCTCACCACCACAATAAAAGAGAAACAGCCATCAATAATTCACAAAGAGCAATTCCATTTTGAACAGTTTTTGCAATAAAACCAGGTTCTCATAATAAAATGCAATATCACAGAGTCAGGGGCTTTCCTTTGAGGTCTGGATACAATCGTAAAGTTTAGCACAAACAGAACGTGTCTGATTGATGGTGATAATGATCCTGCATTCATATTTTCAGATAAGGAAAAATAATGGATTCTCTGTGATGCATGGCTTCCATTAAGTACAGACCGTAGTGCAGCATAAAATAAAATAAATACATTTTGGTTCATATGGGAGCTATCTCTGGATTGACAGTAAAAAAACAAGTGAGATTTGGGCAGAGAAATTCATAATTTTCATGAGCTTTATGTTAGATTTCCAGCATTTTAAAAGTAGTCCAGATTCTATGCCTCTGTTCGCTCCCATGTATCTTTTTCAGTGCTGTAAGGTACATATCACAAAAATACTTTGTACATTTTGTTAAAAGACATAGATTCACATAAAACTACATGAGACACTGAAATTCTTACAATTGAGAATAAGAATTTTTTTCTTCTTCAATTTGCGTAGAAACAAATTTAAAAAACTTTTTTAGTTTGCTTCTTCTCTGGCTATCCAAACAGTCTGCTCAAAAGAGGCTTTCTTGAGAGTGAGATTTCAGTAACTTGCAATATCTTTTTACAGAAGGCATACCGGTATTTGAAACTGATATTTTGAAATTTGAATAGAGTACATATATACCGGTATGGAACCCGAGATATAACGAGCAAAATGTATAAATCTCTGCGAATGGTTCCAATTAATTTCTCACTTGTGTGTGTGTGTATGTGTGTGTGTGAGAGAGATAGTGAAAGAGAGAGAGAGAGAGAGAGAGAGGAGAGAGAGCGGGTGTAAACACAATAAACCAACAATACAAAAAATGAGGTGGTATGTTTCTAATAAAAGAATAAAGATGTTTCTCATTTCCGTTTTGCAGAGCAATTATGAGAAGACACTTCTTGAGGAATGAAACTGTCATACACCCTATTTTGCCCCCTCCCCCTCCCCCCCCCCCAAAAAAAAATGCCACGTCATGATTGCTTCGCTTCGGTTCAGTTCAGTAAATATTCACCATTGATTCCAGACTCGGACTTCATTCACATCTAGGCAGCCATTCATATAGCAACGGCTCTTTTGTATACAGAAATAGCTCTACTGTGTTTTGTGTGTGACAAGAACCACAATACATATTATTTGCTCTCACTTACCATTATATGTCATTAACCATGCAGGGGCAGATTGATAAAGGGATTTTCCAATGTATTCTTTACTTCAAAATTCTCTGGCAAGCATAAAGAAAAGGTGTTTTTTCAAGCCATCAGGATTTTTCAATCCTTGCATAACTCTTAAATTCTCTACCAACCTACAAGGGGCACCATCTTAAAAGCAGAAGGCATACCGGTATTTGAAACTGATATTTTGAAATTTGAATAGAGTACATATATACCGGTATGGAACCCGAGATATAACGAGCAAAATGTATAAATCTCTGCGAATGGTTCCAATTAATTTCTCACTTGTGTGTGTGTGTATGTGTGTGTGTGAGAGAGATAGTGAAAGAGAGAGAGAGAGAGAGAGAGAGAGAGAGAGGAGAGAGAGCGGGTGTAAACACAATAAACCAACAATACAAAAAATGAGGTGGTATGTTTCTAATAAAAGAATAAAGATGTTTCTCATTTCCGTTTTGCAGAGCAATTATGAGAAGACACTTCTTGAGGAATGAAACTGTCATACACCCTATTTTGCCCCCCCCCCCCCCCAAAAAAATGCCACGTCATGATTGCTTCGCTTCGGTTCAGTAAATATTCACCATTGATTCCAGACTCGGACTTCATTCACATCTAGGCAGCCATTCATATAGCAACGGCTCTTTTGTATACAGAAATAGCTCTATTGTGTTTTGTGTGTGACAAGAACCACAATACATATTACTCACTTACCATTATGTCATTAACCATGCAGGGGCAGATTGATAAAGGGATTTTCCATGTATTCTTTTCTTCAAAATTCTCTGGCAAGCATAAAGAAAAGGTGTTTTTTCAAGCCATCAGGATTTTTCAATCCTTGCATAACTCTTAAATTCTCTACCAACCTACAAGGGGCACCATCTTTAAAAGCAGGGGGCATGCACATTCTTAGTATGCCACTGGGGTTTCAACAGGGAGCCATGGGCCAGTATTGCCCCCCCCCCCACTTCCTCACTCCACCAGTGAGATATACAAGTAGCTGTGTCGAATATTTATAAGAACATTACTGCACATGAAGGAAAAATTATGATGTTCCATTAATTAGTCACAATGACAATGAAAGGGTCGCCATGATGCAAACTTGCTCTACATTGTTCGGAACAGGAAGATGTCCTTGGAATTTACTTTCATCAATGTTAAATAAAAGCAAAATTTTCCTTTTATTTGTTTAAATACAATGAAGCGATAAAACACCTGTATATTACTAAAATAATACAATAAAGTACAAGTAATATTTGTCATTTTGCTTACCGGGGGTATGCGCTTTTAGTTATTGTACTTAAAGATATAGACCAGTTCTGGTCTTGCGATTGCATTGTGAAAGAAACGTGAAATCGATCAGAGAAGGTAGATCATCTAGCATATAAGTATTGGTGTGTACTGCAAGGTTCTGAAATCATCAAAATGATAAGAAATTTGGCCCAGTCTTGGTAAAGTCACAAGCACTGTACACAGAAAGATGTATATGGGACTACGCGACCACGTGCGCGATATCTATTTGGTCCCAATAGATATAGTAATTTACCAAATATATCAATTAGTAGGCGGTTTCCCGACTTTCCCAGCAATATTTGTATCATCACGTATTAGTCAAAACACATTCTTTCACATGATTGGTAATGAGAGCTTCTATTTCATTTTTTTGAGAGAGGGGCGTTTCCAAAACTGGTCTTTACCTTTAAATGCAAGCTTTGGGGATGTTTTTTTTGGGAGGAGGCTGTCCATTGTTTTGTTAAGCTTTAGGTTTTTGTTTGTTTGTTTGGTTGTATTTCATTTTCAATTTTACATTTCTTTACTTGTACCTTTTTATTCAAGATATCATTGAGATTTGTTTCATAAGTAGTTAATGGACAGAAAAGTGTGATTTTCAACACAATTCGTATAGAACCTTCAACCTTGATAGTCCAATCTTGTACTATCTCAATAAATGATACAGTACATGCAGTTACTTTTAAAGAAAATCCAATCCAATGTTAATGCTTAAAAGGGGAGAAACCAGAAAAAGATTTGTAACATGAAAAAACTTTCAGTCTCAAAAAACACCCAACTACAGCATCTTCAAGCCCTGGGCTATATATAGTCTCCTCAGTTTAATACTGCTGTTGTTGTTTGGTTCATAATCGTTATGTTTAGAAAGGGTAAATACTTTAAAAGTAAGCCCTACACAACAGACATTACAGTGTTGTCTTGAATAAATTAAGTAATGAGCAAATGCTGTAAGGATTGAAGTCAGCACTTAGCCTAGATGGGCTTGATGAAGAACCAGTACATATACATGTATATGTTGAACCGAAGAAATGTCAAGAACTGCTGCATATGGCATTATTTTCCAGGGCCTGGTAACCCAAAGCTTAGCAAGTGATCGCACAATTGATTTTTGTGATCGTTTGCACATTGTCATTTGACCTCCCTTTTATTGACCAGGTACTAGTAGTGCCTACTTGTTCCACAGACCTATGACAACGAATGTTTGCAGAAACCACACAGCATGTGTGAGTCTGTGGCAGCTAACTACCTAGCTCAAGAGACTCCTTTAGTTCTGACATATCGTCTGTTTGGTGCCACAAGGGCATTAGCACTAGCATTAGCTCTGTGTAAAAAGATAAATATATGCCCTACTTGCTCCAAACAGATGGATAATATACTGCTCTTCCAAGACAAAACAGCATAACTGCCATTAAGTGTTTCTGAGATAGGCCTATACATGTAGGAAGAAACATGCATTTCAATTTGCTATTAAGTGTTTTAATGTTTTTATTCAGTGTTGACTTTAATATCAAAATAGGAAATTACAGTATTTTTTAAATCCTAAATTTTAGTTTAACATGTGTAACTTGATGTTCTGATCGAGTCACCCACAATAAATAACTAAATTTTGCAAAAATGTCAGTTATGCTGTTTTGTCATGGAATGGCAGTATACACATGTAAGCTTTCATTTTCTATACCTGTTCGATTATTTGACATTACAGAGTTCTTTCTGTCCAAGCTGCTTTTCTTTAGCTCTATGATTATATTAAAATTTGAAGCCATTTGTTAATACGATTGATGGTGCTACAGTATACAAATCAGAGCATGTAATCAAAATATATAAGGAGGCTAGAAACCATAGAAATAATAATAATAATAATAATAATAATCTTTTATAGTCCACTCCAAATTTTATTAAACCGAAAATGGAAATTCTTTGTGCCCAATTGATCGTGAGCCCGGCAGCCACTGAGCAGTGCCAGATCGACATTGCTCTATCCCCTTATTGTTGAACGCCAAACAAGGTAGCAGCGACTCCCATCTTTTAACGTCTTTTGGTATGACGCGGCCGGGGTTCGAACCCACGACCTCCCGGTTGTGAGGCGGACGCTCTACTGACTGAGCCAACACACCGGTACATACATGAGTACTTGTTAATGAGTGACTGGTTACTTACAAGTATACACATATGCTTTCGTAGCAGTCAGGTAAAAACAAACAAATCAAAATCAATCAATCAGCTTTATCATACTATCCAGTATCCACACAAAATAGGATCATGAGTGGCAAAGCTACATGTATATGGAGGGGGTGGGGGTATACATGACGGATGGAGCATGTCGCCCCAACCCCTGTCTGAATGGCAAAACCAAAGAGATATCGGGTAAAACATGTGGTCAAATCAAGGTGTTATCACTAACAATGTCCCATGATCTAACCTTGTACTCTGAACTGGTCAAATGTCCAGATGGACCCTAGGAGCAATCTTATCTAATCAATAAAACATTAAAAAAAGACAGATCCAGTGACCACAAAATAATTGCTATGGGCAATAGACTTGCTATAGATATAAACGGTGCCTGCAAAGAAATATGCCCTACCCTGGTTCTCATGGAAACCTCACAATATTTCTTCAACTTGTCTCAAAGCTATGAAAGCTTATCAAGTATTTTATGATAACAGTGGCAGAATTGTATCATGTACTGAAGTGGGTCACCTGTTTAAAGCACGACATGTCAAAATCTCTGTGGTGTGACGTAATATTACGTATTGACTTTGCCATCGAACTCAGGTCGCGCTTAAGTTTAAGCTCCGTTGAGCTTCAGACTTTTTAGCTGCACATAGAATTCTTGTAGAGCCTTTTTGCACTGTACACTCAGCACTTGACAAGCACAAGGTACGATAATACGCCAACGGCGGTCTGTAGGCCTACTATACTGGAAGAAGAAGAAGTTAAGTAGGCCCTCTCTCACTTAAATTCAAAGCCACTCGAGCGTATCGGCCAATGAGTGGGCGTAAACTCACTGTACATGCGCTCAATGCAGTATGTTCTTTGGGCTGTAATCTATCTGCAATTCTCGCTATCGCCAATATATTAAAACTAGAAAAGTCAACGCAAAGCGTCGCATCCCCTCGCAGGGTACAAATGGCCTATATACGTCAGAACAAGTTACCTCCATTAGACTATACCGTACTATTATATTACTAGGCAAGGAAGTTAACCACATTTTCACATATATAATGAGGTGTTTTTGCATATTTAATGAGCTATGACCTTTGACCTTTGACCTACATACTCCGAAATCGAACTTAGCCTGTATTTTGATACCATGAACCTTCATATCAAACTTCATAACCAGAACGTCAATGACGAAGCGCTCATCCGCATCTCGCAACAACAAATATCGTAAATTTTATGTGGTACACTTTTGAACTGGTCAAAAAATAAAATTTGATGCCCTGGAAGGGACATAATTTCATTTAGCTGTACAAGATTAAATAGAAACTAAAGGAAATGGAATGAAAATTGGTTGAAAAATATATAGTTTTATGACAAGGAGGACTCGAACTTAGTAAGAGATAAATGTAAACATACTCACCTTTATTATGATAAGAAAAGGACAGAGGTATAAATAGTCATCATGTCTTGATATTTCCTATCATTTATAAAATTGTTATATTTTTGCCAGATTGGGCCACCAGCATAAACAATAACTGTGAGCATTGTTCTACCATGGACCCTACTACCATAGTTCTACTTATCCAAAGTGTGTGTGCAGGGGTATGCAGTGTGATTGCCATGCCTAGGCCTATCCTGGCCTTGCGCTAGTAGCGCCGGAGTAGCGCTTTGCTGAAAACAAAATGCGTTCTGAACATTTAATTTTCAACCTCTCTTTTCTCCTCTTTTTAATCCACAAATCAAGTGTTTTCTGTGAGGATCAAATTTGCAAATAATCATCCTAATATTTTGCACAAAACTTTAAAAATGAAATGAAGGAGAAGAAGCATTTTTTGTTATTATTGGAATAAATTTCAATAAATTACAATAAATCAATGGAGCAAAATCTCAAAATTCTGTGTAGAATTTTAGTAAACCAAATTTAGCTCTACCAGATAAAGCAAACCAAATCAAAATCGGTCAAGAAATGAGGGAGAAGAAGCAATTTTTATTTTTGGAATAAATTTGCATAAATTACCATAATTAATTAATGGAGAAAAATTTCAAAATTCTGCGTAGAAGTTTAGTATACCAAAGTTAGCTCTACCAGATAAAGCAAACCAAATCAAAATCGGTCAAGAAATGAGGGAGAAGAAGCAATTTTTGTGATTTTGAATAAATTTGCATATAATGAATTTCACGATTCTGTGTAGAAGTTTTAAATCCCCCTCCTAGCCCTATCATATTAAACAATCAGAATCAAAATCGGTTGAAAAATAACGAAGAAGAAGCATTTTGAAAACTGTGGACGGACGACGGACGCCATGCCATGGCATACATGTAAGCTCATCCGGCCCGAAGGGCCGATGAGCTAAAAATCCGTCAAACATTACTGAAGTTATCGATCGGAAACCAGATGTTCATTTTTCGCATATTTAATGAGCTATGACCTTTGACCTTTGACCTACATACTCCGAAATCGAACTTAGCCTGTATTTTGATACCATGTACCTTCATATCAAACTTCATTAAAATCCGTCAAACATTACTGAAGTTATTGATCGGAAACCAAATTTGTTACGGACGCACGGACGCACGGAAGGAAGGAAGGACGGACAGCGGCGTTTCTATATCCCCTCCGACTTCGTCGATGAGGGGATATTAACTTGTGTGTTACGTGCAGGCCCCATTTCAAATGCAAATCTAGTCTATAAGTCTAGGATGTAGTTTGGTGACCTGCAAGTGTGAACTACAAATAATAAAGGGTTCATTGCCTCATTGGATGACTACAGTTTTGGTGGGGTATTAGGTTACGCCTTTCTTTTTTTCAATCTGGTCGTCGATATGATTTGGAATTTTGGAGTATCGATCTTTCTCTTGTTTTTTCTTGCTACCAATATATAGTAGTCTAGTACCATATCACAAAAATTGAGGAACCTAGAATTGTAGAAATAACTTTCGGCCACGTATATATCATGCACATGCATAATACGTATACTGGGCACGCGGAGCCTTAGGCCTACACTAGTAGTCATGGTAGTATACTATAAGTCCTGGAAGTGGCTCAAAATTGTGTCCAAGAGGAAGAGGCATTTTGGGCGTCTTACTATTGGCGATAGTGAGAATCGGTCTGGTGTCGGTCTGATCCGCCTACTCCTATACTCCTACATATGATGTAGGTCATGTTGGTGTAACTAAGCCTTTTACGGTAAAGAAACATGCACAATTCAGACAAATCCATTACCAATTCCAATTTTTTAAATAGAACCATTGCACTTTGCAGAACTGAATAGAATTGAATACCAAATAAAACTGCAGTGTCAAAATACATTTACCCACGGCCACGGCCACGGCCACGCACGCGCACCTGCTGCAGCAGGGGGCATAGCTCAGTCATAGACGGTAGCGATAGTCAAGAAAAGGTCGATGAAATTACAAAAAATAAATGCGCTTACCGCTGTAACATTAATGTGTAAAGTCTACAGTAACACATACCAGGTGAAAGAGAAGAGGTAAAATGCTGACTTGTCTGGGTGCAATCTTGAGTTATCAAATCTGTCGATAAAACGATGAGCATTATTTACGGTCTAGACTCCCCATTTCCCCGTGAAAGATGACCTAGCATATAATTATTCAGCTGTTATCGCACACCCAGCTAGCTAGTAACATGTGTAGCTCGAGTTCATTTGTATGTAAGCCACAAATGCAGCTAGATATGGTCAGCCAATCAGAGGCGTGGAATTTCCCCAAACCCTCGTACCACCCTTGCCGATCCCTAGAAATTTTATACAAACAATGACGAAGGGTAAATTTACCATGTATTACATTTGTGCCAAAGTACGTCAAAGAGGAAATTACAGTCATCGGTATTATTATGTTGTAATAATTACTGCATATTGTGTAAACAAAAACGTAGACCCATATTTTAGGTATATTAATATTTCCGTAGAAATATTTTGACGTTGTTATAGCAGGGAGATGGTTATGCTCATCTGTTTAATAATGTGATATCCTCTGTCCAGGGAGTTTGGTGCTCTACTCCCTGCTATAACAAAGCAGCTACCAATTACAGTCGGCTTTTCTTCACTATTTGTATGAAATTTGTAGGAAATAATGGCAACCAGGGGCGGCGATCTGGGTTGGGGGGCGGAGAAGAAGCGTTCCCTACCAGGGGGATCCAGGGGCGTGGGGGCGCACCCCCTTTTTAAGTTTTTTTTATCACGTAAATGTTCAGTTTACTCATTCAGAAATGCCTCGGAATGTACGGTTCAACATTTTCCGACCCCACGCCGTAAAGGCTTCGCGCTCACAACTTCGTACCAGGCGCGTAGCCAGGGGGTGGGGCGGTCGCCCCAAAAAAAAAAAACGCAGGCAAAAAAAAACGCAGGCAAAAAAAAAAAAGGAGAAGAGAAAAAATGAAGAGGACGTAGGAAGAAAAAGGAGCACGGTACAACGAATCGTCATCTTCTCTTTTAATTTTATGAAACGTCAAAACTTCCGCGCTTCGCGCGGGAGAAAGATTAAGAGTCGAGAACGGTAGGCCTACACCGAATCGTCTTCTTTCTCTAATAATTTGATGAAACGTCATTAGCTTCGGCATAGCTTCCGCCTTCCGCGCTTCGCGCAGAAGGGGGGGGGGGACTGAATTCAGACAAGGATTAAGGGTCGAGAACGCTATAACGAATCGTCTTCTTCCTCTAACAATTTAATGAAACGTCAAAGAGTCCGCGCTTCGCGCGGGAGGGGGAAACTGAATTGAGACAAGGATTAAGAGCCGAGAACGGTACAACGAATCATCTTCTTTCTCTAACAATTTAATGAAACGTCAAAGCTTCCGCGCTTCGCACGAGAGAAGGATTAAGAGTCGAGAACGGTATACAACGAATACGTCTTCTTTCTCTAATAATTTAATGAAATGTCAAAGCTACCGCGCTTTGCGCGGGGGGGGCTGAATTCAGACAAGGATTAAGGGTCGAGAACGGTACACCGAATCGTCTTCTTTATCTAATAATTTGATGAAATGTCATAGCTTCCGCCTTCCGCGCTCCGCGCAGGAGGGGAGGGGCTGAATTCAGACAAGGAATAAGAGTCGAGAACGGTACAACGAATCGTCTTCTTTCTCTGACAATTTAATGAAACGTCATAACTTCCGCCTTCCGCGCTTCGCGCAGGAGGGGGGGGGGCTAAATTCAGACAAGGATTAAGGGTCGAGAACTATACAACGAATCGTCTTCTTTCTCTAACAATTTAATGAAACGTTAAAGCTGCCTACCAGGAATTTTTTCTGAGAAAAAGCCACCGGGATTTTTTTTCAAACGTAACCAAAAAATGTAAAGAAGGCTGCCACATCCTGTTAAGGCCATGAAGTGCTCTAAAATGCAATTTTTCCCCGCTCGGTTTGCAAAGTAAAATTTGAAGGCCCAGAAAAAAAAGAAAAAAAGAAATACAATCACAGAAATACAGTTTGAAGACCTATTTATTTTATCTATTTAGTCATTTATCTATTCATGTATTCGTTAATTTTTTCAATTTATCTATGTATTTTTAAATTCATTCATTTATTTATCTAACCATTTATTTATTTATTTGTGTTATTATTTATTTATCGTTACATTCGGAATACATCAAAAGGGGAGGGGTTAAGGACTATTTTTTCTGCAGTACATTTCTGTTGAGCTAGGTACTACTACTGAAATGAAAGTGCTTGAAAAGTTTGAAAAGATCGAAGTTTCATTAGTCGAAGTGTTGATTAGTGTCTCTTTCCGTTTTCTGTAGAAAGTAAGGAGGTATCAACAACAAAAACCATTTATAATGAAAAAGTAATGGTGATTGATTCGAGTATTCTCTTGCGGGGGGTGGGGAGAGACCCCGGGGTCACTCTTATACACAAGTGCTACCCACCCGTGTCCATCAACCTCTGAAATGGACCCTAATGGCGTATCGAACCTTTTTTGAAATGGACCCTTTTATTAAAAAAACATCGAAACCTGTGAACCTGAGAAGGGGGGGGGGGGACACTTGTATTTGAAAGAATTAGCAAAAATGACAAAGGTCGTCAGATTTTATTTTTAGGGCATTTTTTTTTTAAAGTTCACTCCACAAAAATGTAATTCATTCTCAGATGTTATTAATTATACTCACAGAAATAGGGTTTTACACCATTCGGTCCCTTTCGAACTCATTTACTCAAATTTTGCAAAGCTACAAATGCCCTTTAAGTCATTAAAAAGCATGCCAAATTATCTTGGAAAGAAATTATGTATCATAGCAAATGGCCTTACAAAGATGCGACCTGCTGGGGTCCGCTCGCTCTTCGTAAGGACCACTATTCATAAGGACCGCTATTCGTATGGACCGCTATTCATAATTTGAGAAAATGGTCATTATTCTTAAGGACCGCTATTCATAATCGAAGAAGAGGGTCGCTATTCATAATACGAAATCGGGTCGCTATATTCATAATACGAAATCGGGGTCGTTATTCATAGGGATCCCTATTCATAGCACGAGAAGAGGGTCGCTATTCATAATACGAAATCGGGGTCGCTATTCATCATACGAAATCGGGGTCGTTATTCATAGGGATCCCTATTCATAACACGAGAAGAGGGTCGCTATTCATTACGAGAAAATGAATCCGAATTCTTGTGTGATGTAATTAGTGCAGGCTGGTATTATGAATAGCGACCCTCATTTCGTATTATGAATAGCTATCGTTATGAGTAGTGACCCCAATATAAATTATAAATAGCGTCCCTTCTTCATGTTCATGAATAGCGACCCCGATTTCGTATTATGAATAGCGGTCTTTACGAGTAATGACCCTCAATGTGAATTATGAATAGCGAACTTCAGCTCACATTATGAATAGAGGTCCTTATGAATAACGGTCCTTATATGCCTTTATGAATAGTGACCCCCTTTCCGTTTTATGAATAGCGGTCCTCGACGTATAGGAAGTTTCACGTTATGAATAGCGGTCCTTATGACTAGCGAGGTAACCCCGTTCCTTTAGGAGAAATAGATGAAAATAATGTGTGGCATTTGCACCCACTTTCGAAAAAGAGTCAGTTTGCGATCGAGTGGCTACTCCTAAAACAAGAAACCCACCACCATTTGAGAAATACAAACAAGCAGACTCAGGAAAAGCCGCTTGTCATATCTCATAGACTTACTAAATGCTGCATGACTTCTTTAATCATGTTGCATGTGGGTGATTGCGCAATACATCGTTATTAGTTGTGTGCATGAACTGTGTATTGCTCAACTTACCAATCAATGGACAAAAACCAGCAATCAATTATTTGTCATGATAATTCAAAATTATTGTTGTTTTCTTTTTTTGTTGTTGTTGTTTGTTTTGTCTTGTCTCTCTGTTTGATTTTTGTCTGCACTTTATAAACCATGGTCAGAGTTTATTTCTTTTCTGTCTATAGTTGAATGACATGCGATTCTTTTTTTTAATGCAAATATTATTTTTAATGTACCATATAATACTTGAACATAAGACTTTTTAAGAGAAACGATTTGATTTTTAATTATCGACACTGTATGTTGACAATATATGTTTTACTATGTTCAGTTTGTCACAAAAAGTGTTAAATTTGATTATCATTTATTCAGTTTGTCACAAAAAGTGTTACATTTGATTATCAATTATTCATATAATTTTTATAATATGTTCCAAATACTTTGATGAAAAAGAAGAACAAAATTGTTAAACAATGTAATGTTATAACCAATAAAATCACCATAAAATAAATACCCAAACAAAATGACAATTGAATATATTATATATCCTAGTTATTTCTTAGTTCTCTGTATGGTTCTAAGTTAACCTAAAGCTGCATCATTTGTATTGTTATTATCTACATAGAATTATACAATATCATCCCTTTAGTTAGCAGCAATAAACCCCTCAAACGAACAACTTGATGTCTATTTAGCCAATTTATATTTCATTCGAGAGTATTAATAATAATACAAAACTCTTTTTAATAATAAAACATTAGAGATTGTGCTTTTTTTAGACGTACTTTATTATGAGATTAGGGCAATATACATTTTTTTTTCAAGTATAGCTCAATCTGCAATATTCACTTGTTCTTATTACTCGGATTTGATATTTGTAATGTCTTACGCTAAAACCATTAATATCATTTTTTTTCAATATTCTGTTAACCATACAAGATGCAAGTAAATACATGTATGCATGCTTAAGAATGACAGTTTGTGTATCATGAATAACTATGTGAAAGAATTGTTTTATATGATGCAATTTGTATTTCTGTACAACGTGAAAATGCCTAATTCAGCAAAATGATTATGATTCAGTGTTTGTAATGAAAATATTTATTGAACTAGATTGAACATTCTCTGACAAGCTTTCTATATCAAATAATTATGTATTGCATTAAATACAAAAGAAAGTAACAAATAAACAAACAAATAAACATGGAAAGAAAGAAAGACAGGAAGGAATGAAGAATAAAGAGAGAGAGAGAGAGAGAGAGAGAGAGAGGGGGGGGGGAGAGGGGGAGAAAGAAAAAAAAAACAGAACAAACTTGATTGACGGATAATATATAAAGATAGACATATGGGCCTAGATAGATAAAAAGATTAGACAGATAGGTAGATAGCTCAGATAGATAGATAGATAGAAAGATGGATAGAGAGGTAGAACTAAAAAGATTATCATTCTTCTGCCATTTTTTTCTTCATTTCTTCCTGTCACTGTCCACAGCGATTTCTAAGTAGGTCTATTATCGTAAGGGGCGCAATACATCATCCGCAGGGACACCACTGAACTGAAATGTGAACGACATCCAGTTTGCACTTCTCGGGTATACTAATGTACTGTATATCATCAATGACCACTTGAAACCCAGTGCTCCCTTTTCTATCAATATAGGCACCTGAAAATATTGATTACCTATACTTTTTATTTCTTCTTTTCTTTTAGTCAGTTATTAAGACTTTCAAGTTAAATAATAGTAGGCCTACTTCCTTTTTGCGTACATTAGTCGGATTTATATGCTCCTGGAAAATCTTGTATCCGCCCCATTATATAACATCTCCTATCAATGGGCAAATCAATGGCGGGGGTGGGGAGGAGGGGGGGGGGCTGAACGATTGTATCTAGGCCAATCTCAGTTATCCTTTGTTAACTGAAAATTGGTTGATTTTCTTTGTATTTTAATGAATAACTTAAATTGGAATTATTATAACTCTGAACTCATCAGAGGCGTCGGTTGCCCCTCTTTAAATGGAAGGTGGCGGGAGCCAATGGGGTCGGGGAGAGGGGGGTTACTTAGTAGATTTACTACCCGATAGGAATTCTTCACATTCAGTAAAGTTTATGATGAAATGCAACGTGTGCAATAATTTGCCCTAGACAGCTCGATCCGATGATGCCATATTTTTTTTTTTAATTCTAAAAGATAGAAAAGAATGTATATCCATGTATGTAATAGTGTTCTATCCTTTTTCTTTGACAAGTAATAATATTGATAAATAATAATTAGGTCAATTTATATAGCGCAGCTATTTATATGAATATACTCTACTGCGCTAATATACTCGATCTACTGCGTAATACCCCTTTCCCTTTATAATATATGCCCCCTTTCCATCGTAATAGCCAGGGGCGGTAATCCCGGGGGACGGGGGAGGGGGACACGTCCCCCCTCATTTTTTTTTAGGGGGGATCGTCTCCCCCAGAAAATTTGAAAAAATGATTGCAAAAAAAAGTATAGCAAATACTGACTAAAGACTGCAACACACTTTTAGGCTCTGGAGGGCCTAAGAGTGCAGCGTTTAGACTAATAAAAATGCAAAAATCTTCTCGCTCGGTCGCTACGCTGCCTCGCATAATATCCTTCAAAATGTACAAGAAAATATTGTAGAAAATCTGTATTCCGTTGGTATCTCACCGTGATACCAACACCAACGGAATACAGATTTCCCCTCGCATTTCGTCCCCCAGGTCATGAAAAGAAATCCCCCGGTACGTAATATGCTCCGTTTTCATCTCTGATGATCGATGCCCCCGTCAGGTGCGAGAATGACCCCTTTCTACCTCTGATAATTGCCCTTTTCACTTTGACACATGCTCCTTTTCTTTTATAATAAGTATCCGTTTCCTTCTGATAATTAGTGCCCCGGTTTTTCCTTACACCGTTACATGTGCTCTCAATTTTTTCCTCTAATGCGCCGCCCCTACATGTATATCAATTTTCAAAAAAGATGGAGAGCAGACAGCCTGGATAAAGGTAAACATTTACGGCATGCGCAGTTCAATCTGCGCAGATACCAAAATACCGTCACCTACACGACCATCGAAGCCATAATTTTTTCATCGTACATTGACGATTGTCGGCGAGCCTGTGCGAGATTACGCGGAGTGTAGTGGTTTGGGTTGAAGGCAATTGAAATCTATGTATTGAGGTGTGGATGCAACGGATGGAAACGCCACTCGAAGTCGGGAAATGTGTATAATTTTTGTTAATATTTCTCAATTAACTTGTGACGCGTGACATAGAAATATCACCATGTAGTCTGGATATTCCTGAATCGTGACAACATGACCGTAAGTATTGTCTTAGACTATAATTGTCCAAACACTATGTTAAAAATACTCGGTTGATGGAGTCAATCAACGCGCACTCACGATGTTATTGGGATATTAGTATTACTACATGTATTTATAAATATAATTAAATTAAAAATCATACATTTCTGAAGATTTTTTACCAACAAATATTTTATTTATTATTCGTAGACTATTGTATATATCCTATAATTAGAAAGATGAATCCCAAGGTTGATTATTTTTGAAGTAAAATAACTTTTGCTCGATCATGTGTCATTTATTTTTTTATTTATTTTTGTTTTTATAAATATAATGAAATAATTATAAAATTATAATATTAATAAGCGTAATAATTACATGGATGTCCAGGCTCTAGGAAAAAATGATGCATTACAAGAAAATACCTTTGATTTTATATAACAACGATTGAATGCATATGGTCATTGTATTTACCTCCAAATTCAGTGCAATTATATTTCATTCTTGCAATATAATGGCATGCGGGGGCAGTGGAATATAACCATCTCTCTGGAAATTCTGAATTTGTCGGTTCATATATTTTGTTATATTGAATGCAGGATCATGAAATATTTTTGTATAATATTTTTTATGTCAAGTGTTACTTATGATTTATATGACCTCATTATATGATATCGGGGCCTATGTGTATTATGTAAATGTGATGTGTTAATTGGTTAGCTGTACATATTTATTAGTTTATTATAAATTATACTTAATCAGGGGTTAATAGAAATAACACATGAACTTTGTTCTGAATCCAGCACAGCATGGTTGTATACTATTCGATCACATATATCACATGTATAAGTTCATGTCTCACATGTATATGATCACATATATCACAATATGTGTATGAACAAAATGTTTAAAAAAATTATAACCTATAAGTATGATTTCAATGATGTTTGAAGATTTTACATTAAATTACATGTAGATGTGTGATGTGTGTGTAGAAGTGGTAGCTATATATTTCAATCCTTCCAGTTCTGATTACATTTTACTACCAGTAATCTTGCACAAAACACATGTAGCTGCGAATCTCTGACTCCAACAGATGAAGGAGAAGAAAAAAGAAGTAAAAATGAGGAAGAAAAAGTAGTAGTAGTATAGTGATAGGAGAAGAAGAAAGAAGAAGAAGAGGAAGGAAGATGGTTTCTCTCCTCTTTTTCCATATATAAAACCATGCAGGCATTACATTATAGAGACTAGTAAAATTGGGCTATATTGACTCGGCTATCTCAGCAATTTTGTGATCATACTTTTGTTGGGTTGGGGGAGGGGAAGGAGGGATTATCAGTTCACTATTACAAACAGCATATTATTCTCAAAGTAACAGTTCCACCTTGATTTATTTCTACAGAATTAAAAGACAGTGAGCACGACATGACGACATGACAACATGCATCATATAAATCAGTGCAGGATGGCGTAAATTCTTCTGTGTGTGACCAGTTTGCAACCATGGACGGAAGCTAACAAGATACATCACATGAAGGTGTCAGTGAGGGACTACTACTGTGTCCTGCCTGCCACACACCAACACACCAACGAGCATCATGCAGCCTTTGACTTTATGCAAATTTTGCCATGGCAAGAATATCGTAATTGAGGATGACCATACGGCCACACGCTCAGGCAGCTTTAGCAATGGGATCGTGTTCAGTGCACAGCCGCATTCCATCGGAGAGAAGGTTACCGTGGAGATTAGAGCCGCCGGTGGGTCCTGGTCGGGAGCCATACGCTATGGCTTCACAAGCAAGCCCCCAGGGACTATCCCCTCGGACCAACTCCCTCCGTTTGCGATGCCCAATCTGTCCTCGCAGCCTGGCTACTGGGCAAAGGGTTGAACTCCAGCCACAATAAAAAGGGCAATATACTTTCGTATTATATGACTAAAGATAGAGAGGTATATTCTTTTGTGAACAATGAGAAGATTTCCACAGACAAACTATCACCTAAGGACATTGATGTCAGCAAGCCTGTATGGGTTCTTATAGATGTCTATGGCACGACCACTAGTATAGCACTCAAAGGAGAAGGTAAAGAGGGTTAAGCCTAAAATTTCTCAGTTTATGTTCTTAATACATGTTGGCTATGTCATCCCAAATTTATGCATTCTTTGAACTAGGGATACCACTATTCATTCCAATACTTTTTTCTCATGCAATTGCCTTCTCTTTAAAGTAGGCCTAAGCATCTAAAAAATGGGACATTGCTTATGGGATTATATGTACTCTTACATATGACTGAGGGGAATGGTATAGATCATAAATTGTTTTTCATACATAGTATATTGAACCAAAACTCAGCGATCATTTTAAAGTATAGTTATAATTTCCATTTCATGGTCATGTCCGAGCATGTACATTGTATTATATAATAATAACAATGATAATGATAATGGTAATGATAATGATAATGATAATGATGATGATGATAATAATAATGATGATAATAATAATAAATTGATAATAATCCTTGTTTACCAAGGACAGCCTCATCAGTATTAATACTGTTCTCCCTGAGGGCCCTAGCTGTACTGCATTATATAATTACCCCAGCTTTAGCACAGCTACCATGATAATTAAGGCACAATTAAGAGAATTCAAGGAATTTCTTCCTACCGGGAACCCGTGCACTACACCTGCGTGGAGAATTGCTAACATAGATAAATATCTTGCCTTGTCGAGTGGATACGTTGCCGGACTATCGATCACAAGGTCCGCTGTTCATTCCCGCCGCGGCACTAATGTCCTTTGGCAAGACATTGATCTACATTTGCGACACTCCACCCAGGTGAAGTAAATGGGGACCTGGTAGGAATGATATTCCTTGAAACGCAGAGCGTGTGACAGCTGCACTGCTAAAGCCAGGGTAATTATGCTGCATTATTGTAGAGCACTTAGAGACTTCTGATAAAGTAAGTGTTAGGCGCTATATAAGCAAATATAATTATTATTATTGAGTTATCTCAAAGTGTACTTATATACATGTACATGTATACCATTACGTTATTATATACTTCTCTTTAGAAATCTAGCCATATGATTGGTCGAAATTGGAATCGTGATTTTAGCCATGCCCGTAAAGAAACAAACAATGCCAGTAACGGTCAATAGTTCACAAGAAAGATGCCCGTTTGCTGAGATCCCCATTGGTTTACATGCAAAAAGTTTCTTTGTGCGAGCGCGGATACCATACAGTGTGTGTGCGATTTGGTCGCTTAGTGTCGCTTATGTGATTGTAACATTCAGGCAACTCTCTAGCGAAGATTAACAGACAGTGTCACAGATTTTCTGTGATGTTTTAACCAATCTTTACTCAAGAAAAGGATAATGTAAGAATTCGTTGCAGATTTTTTTGTGAATTCGGTATATAAAAATACCCGGTATATGGACTGCTTTAATATTCGAGACATAGCTGTTTTATGTTGGCTCGTGGACGTTGCATCCTGCAACGTCCCCTTGAGCCTATAGAAACAACTATGCCCCTCATAGCAGTCAATATATCTATATTATTATTATTATTATTTATTCAGCAAAGCCAAAATTAGTAATATGTACATGTATTATGTTTCATATTTTGCTTGTTCAGCACATAGAAAAACTTAATGTTTATCGTGCACTCTATGATTACATTATTGTTAGTAGTTTTGTTGTTGCTATTATTATTCATATCATTATCATTATATTTTTAAGTAAACATGTGAAATCTATTTACTGTTTCCCATTTCTTCCTGAAGCATCTCTAGGACAAGATGGAGCTCCGGCAGAGATCCTGTCTCGTGGTCCAGAGGCGATGGAGGCCTTCAAGCAAGCAGCAACAAACGGGACCAAGCCTATCTTCAGGACCAGACTCATGCTTGTGGGCCAAGACCGTGTTGGCAAGACCAGTCTGAAGAGGTCACTTACTGGCCAAGGGTAGGTCACAGCTAGAGTCTCTGACTAATATGAAGAGTTCAGCTCCAAAACATGCCACATCACAATCTACTTTTTTTGCATGAATGTACTACAAACTTTTAGTAGGTACATACATTGACACATCCAAAACTTTGAATTTACCATGGGAAAAATAAAAAGAGATCTAGCCTGAACAAAATGAGTTTGGTTCCAAAAAATGCTACATGGACATCCATTTCAGTTCGGTTCGAGAACATGCTATAACCAGAACAGTGTGCATTATAATCAGAAATCTACACACAGATTTTCGTGGTAGGCTGCATAGCACTTTGGAGATTAACAGTACAAGAAGAAAAAGAAAGTATCATCCCCTCCCAGGACCAAAATCCAGTTGAAACCAATTGGAGCAAAACCAATTGAAACCAGTTGCCAACTGGTTTCAATAGGGAAATTGGAACAACTGGTTCCAATTAAAACCAGTTGCCAACTGGTTCCAATTGAAACCAGTTGAAACCAATTGCCAACTGGTTCCAATTGAAACCAGTTGAAACCAATTGCCAACTGGTTCCAGTTGCCTAATTGGTTTCAACTGGAATCAGTTGTTCCAATTTCCCTATTGAAACCAGTTGGCTGCAACTGGTTTCAATTGGTTTCAACTGGTTTCAATTGGTTTCAATTGGTTTCAACTGGATCCAATTGAAACTTACAGTTGGCATAAACTTAATTAGTTATAAGTTAATTAGCTCATGCACTAATTATCGCTCATGTCAACACAGAAGCATTGTTATATGTCTACATTAATTACAATGTAAAGGGCATTATAATATGCAGACCATTTCATATAATATACTTAGCAAGGAAATAGGCCTATATGTTTGTATTTGATGTATTTTGTCCATGGTTAGTGTTTTACTAATCAACTTTTAATCTGTTGTAATTAAAACAATATGTTATTTGTGAACATGCTTATCATTGCTAATTAATCGTTATATGTATCTAAAACAAATGCATTACTTGCAAATGAAAATTAATTAATAAATACGTTGTAAATCAGAATAAATTACATAAAAACATTGATCTGCACACAAGCAGATAATATGCAAATTAACTGGTTTCAATTGGATCCAGTTGGGTAACTGGAAATATTTTCCAATTGGAACCAGTTGGGTAACTGGAAAATTATCTTACTGGTTCCAGTTGAACTTCTAACTGGAACCAGTTGGGTAACTGGAAATGACTTCTAACTGGAACCAGTTGGGTAACTGGAAATGACTTCTAACTGGAAATGAATTCTAACTGGAACCAATTGGGTAACTGGAAATGAATTCTAACTGGAACCAATTGGGTAACTGGAAATGAATTCTTACTGGAACCAGTTGGGTAACTGGAAATGAATTCTAACTGGAACCAATTGAAATGAATTCTAACTGGAACCAGTTGGGTAACTGGAAATGAATTCTAACTGGAACCAATTGGGTAACTGGAAATGAATTCTAACTGGAACCAGTTGGGTAACTGGAAATGACTTCTAACTGGAAATGAATTCTAACTGGAACCAGTTGGGTAACTGGAAATGACTTCTAACTGGAAATGAATTCTAACTGGAACCAGTTGGGTAACTGGAAATGACTTCTAACTGGAAATGAATTCTAACTGGAACCAGTTGGGTAACTGGAAATGACTTCTAACTGGAACCAATTGAGTAACTGGAAAAATTATCTTACTGGTTCCAGTTGCACTTCTTATTGGTTTGAACTGGAAATGACACCTCATAACAATATTTTCCAGTTCGGTAATTGGTTTCAACTGGAAATTTTGTATTCCAATTGAAACCAATTGAAACCAATTGAAACCAGTTGAAACCAATTGAAACCAGTTGGAGATTTCAACTGGTTTCAATTGGATTTTGGTCCTGGGCTGGGGTTACTGCAAGGACCAAGCCTTAGCAAGCTTCTGCAGAGAAACCAGAATATCAGTCAAGTTGCATGTATGCTGGGTGCAAATTTGCAGGCTACGGTTGTATAATACGTTTGACATACAGCTGGTGTAAATGTCTGATGAGTATGCAACAGGAAATCACTTTTTGAAGAGTTTGTTGACTTTCAAATTGGTCTTTTAAGGGGAGGTTGGTTCGGAATCGGCATTCATGAAAATAGAAGTACAATGTACATGTTTGTTGGATGATGCTAAAAAAAAAAAAAAATTTAATGGCAGATTTGATTTTGTAATGTAGATAATAAATAATTGTGTTATCATTGTTATGAACCTTCTTTATATTACATATGCAGTTGTGAGTTGGTGAAAGGGAGATTCAATAAACCACCACAGTCATGGGTAACTTAGTTATTTTTTTTGTAATTAATATTGCCTTTGGGCATTCGTGTGTTTGTGTGAGGTGTGAGGGTGATCCTTAAATTATGTAGAACACTCTCGCCCTAATAATGCGTAGATAGATTATTTGTATCTTTTGCTTACTTTATTTCTAGTTACAACTCAGGAGAGGTAAGCACAGACGGGATTGACACGATGGATGCGTGTGAAATCAACATTCAGAATGCAACAGGTTGGAAGGTACAAGAAGGGGAGGAGCAAGAGACGTCTAAAAACACTGTCGGTATGTAAACATTTAAAATCCTATTTCATTTTCCCTACAAAAGCTGCCATGAGAAAAGAATGTATAGCGCCAGCTTGGCTATGCTGCGGGTACGGTAGCACGGTAGATAGCTGTGTGTTTATATTGTGTAAACGGAGGAGAACTGGCGGGAACTTTGAATCAGCCGCACCCTGAGTCAATGCCGGGCCGTGTCCAACCAGTCGAATAATACCAGATTTCGCTGTTCTGATTTTGCCATCTCGTTAATCGAACATATTGGATCATTTACTAGCAAACTGCTAGTGGCTCAAACAACTGCCACAAGTTTATGTTAAACCAGCTCTTCCAATTCAGGCAACGGTTTGGTAAGCCTGTCAGCGAATTTTCTAAGCACATTACTAACAAATTCATTAACAAATTTACATTAAAATGTAATGGTTTTCAAACAGCCCAATCAGTGATGGAGTCAGATATATCTTCTGGGTAGGAAGCCTATCACCAGGCTGCAATAAATAGTGACAGTATGTTCACCCCAACCAGTTGCCTGGATCTAGCTCAAATATGAGGCCTGTATTTCAATCTCATCTTAATAAGAGAGATAGTTCAACGGAAAGACTAGAGAATGGAAATGAGTGGCACAAGGTTGAGAAAAGGAAGAGAAAAACAAGCTCTAGATCTCAGTATGAAGAGGAAAAAAGAGTTCGGAAAGATAGTGTTAAAAACAAGATGAAACCAGGAGGGAGAAGAGTCATGAAAAGTAAAGTTGAAAATGAGACGGAAACAGTAAACATACCGACACCTCCACCAACACTAGTTGTCATTATAACGGGAGTCGGTGAAGAAAAATATCTGCTTAATTAGCCCAGTAAAAATCGTGAAGCATATATCCACGAAAGACTAGGAGAAGTAACAAAAGTGATAAAGCAAAATAAAAGTCTAAAAATTGTGTGCAAAAATGAAAAACAGGTTAACAAATTACTTGAAATGACAGATCTCGCAGGGACTCCTGTCATGAACACAAGATACCAAACCGCCCCAACATCCAAACGTGGAGTAATCCACAGGGTCGATAAACTATAATCATGGATGAGGAACTACATGATTTATTGAAAGAACAGAGGGTATCCCACGTAAAACGATTTATGAAAAGAATAGAAGGTCAACTTGTTTCAACCCCCTCCGTTCTACTTGTTTTTGAGAATACAAACTTCCCCAAAGAGGTAACATTTTTATATCATAGGTACGTAGTGGATGATTATATACCCTGAGTAATGAGGTGTCACAGATGCCAGCAATTTGGGCACGTCCAAAAGTACTGTAAAGGTAAACTCAGATGTGTCTGATGTGGGGAAGGTCACGAATATAACGGGTGCCCCAACAAACAAAACCAATCATGCTTTCGCTGTAAGCAAAGTCATTCAACCGCATACCGGGGATGTATATTATAAAGCGGCTAAAGAGATACAGAATGTGAGTCTCCAAAATAATTTGACTTACGCCCAAGCAACCAAAAAATACCACCAGGAAAAGAAGGAAACAGACAAATAGGCCTTAAGGTTCACAGAGAAAATACACAAGTTCGTACACAAAACCCTGTGAAGAATTCCATTCAGTCTGGCATTTTGGTATCCCATCCAGAAGAATCAAAAACAAAAACAAAACCATTAATGGTTACAGAGGCAACCCAAACAGAATCCTGTGAAAGGTCCATCCAAACAGATGAGTGCATTCACAAAACAATCACAGAGATAGAGGAGCCAGGTCATGTAATTCCGGCTTCCACTGAAAACGCTCGAGTAGATTTTTTAGCTTTCAGCACTTTCATTGTCAACAGTTTAGACAAAGAAACAACACACTCGAATAGAATGACATCAGTTGTGGATGCAGCCAGGCAATGCCTTGACATTAATGAGGTAACTCCCGAAATGATCCACAATCGTCTTAAATGATGAAGGCAAGTCGCGTACTCAGGTCGCGAACAATACAGCCTAGGTCTTTTGATATCCTCCATTGGAATTCACAAAGTATGAATGCGCATGGACCCGAATTTTACAAGAAACTCAGAAAATAACATTTTTAATGATACCCCAGCCTTAATATGTGTGCAGGAATCATGGTTTACGGACTTTAATATTTTTTCAATTCCCGATTATATTCCAATTATTAAGAATAGAGGTAATGGAGGAAGAGGGGGAATAGCCATCTATGTACACAAGTCAATCACTTTTCAAGAAATGACTTGTCCATCAAATAAGGAATATCAAAGAATTGATATATTTTCTATAGAAATGGTAATTACTGTTATAAATTTTTATAATCCTTGTCAAAAAAATAGAAATATATCACTTAGAAGAAATGGTTGAAAATTGCTCTAATACCATTATTATTACGGGAGATTTTAACTCTCATAACCCTTTATGGGGCAGTACTAAACGTTTCAGTAACGGTAAAGTGATTGAGAATTTCATAGATAAACATGATTTAATGATTTTTAATGAAGGAACACTAACAAGGATGGATCCTCATTCAGAAGCATGGTCTTGTTTAGACTTACCAATCATATCCAAAGAAATTGCAAGTAAATTATATTGGACAGTATTAGGAAATTTTGGGAGCAATCACAATGTAATAAAGTGCTCACTCCGAGAAAACGAATACGTTGATACAAACTATGATAATGACACTGTTGAAAAACAATGGTCATTTAAAAATGTAAATTGGAATGTTTATAAAGATGGAATTAAATCAAAATTTCTTGACGTAGACAACTCAAAATTTTCAAAGGATTTGAACGTATAAGGTTAATACAATTTGATTTTGCAAATTATTAATGAAGTGGCAGAAAAAAACTTTCCACAGAGCCGGAAGAGGTCGAGAAACTAAAAACCCGGTCCCATGGTGGACACATGAATACCAAGAAGCAATTAACGAACGAAATAAATAGAGAAATAGATTAAGCAGACACTTTAAGAAGGAGGATTTAGACTTTTATCTCAAAAAGAAAGCTTATGCCCAAATGGTAAAAAGACGAACAAAAAAATCCTATTGGCTAAATATTGTCAATCCCTAAACAGACTGACAAACCTTGGCAAAGTCTGGGATATGGTTAAAGGGATAGAGAGAAGTAATTTAACAAAATACATATTTTCAAATTTACTTACTGAAGACAATCCAAGAAACACAACAAAAAGCTGATGTAATTGCTGCGGCTTTTTAATAGATAGATTGTCGAATAGATAAAGTCGAGATAGACAGAAGATGTACATGTATTCAAAAAAGAAGTTAAGAACTGGATTGAAGACGGCTACTTTTCAGAAAATCCCCTTAATGAGGAATTATGCAAACAGAGTTAACAGTGGCATTAAAAGAAATACAAAATAAAACAGCTGGTAGAGATGGCATTAAAGCTATAATGGTATAACAGTTACCAGAAAATGCACTTAAATTATTACCGGTATTACCAATGTTCCTATTATATTCACACAATTATTAATAAGAAACAAAATTCTATTCCAGATATGAAGAACTGTGTATTAGAAAGAATACATACAAGATGGAAAGGTTATTAAAAAATATACACTGATGGATCTAAACTAGAGGACACAAGCACTGGATCTGCTTTTTATATACCAGAATTGGGCATAACAAAAAGTTATAGGTTATCATCAATAAACATAATGAGGGCAGAATAAGTAGCGATAGTGATGGCCTTGGAGTGGCTAGAAGATTGTAGAGGAATGTCAGTTGTTTTCTTAACAGATTCATTGTCAGCAATTCAGGCTCTAGAAAGCAGCCAAAAAGTTCAAAATACCCTTGTTGCTGATATTTTGTACAAAATTAAAATACTAAAAATGTCAGATATAGTGAAACTTTGAATGGATACCTTCCCATCGCGGTGTTCGAGGAAACGAAATAGCAGACAATCTCGCCAAAAACGGAGCGCTGAAAGAAAACATTGAACTAGAAATTTTATACATAAAGGAAGAATTGACAAATCACATGTCTTCGGTTTATAAAGAGATCTGGCAATTTCAATGGGAGTCCTCATTAGGCCTATAAAAAAAGATGTTTTATTGTCCTTTGCGACCGACCCAAAAATCTGAAAATCTACAGTCGGCTTAAAAAAAAACAACAAAAAAAACAATCACGGTTGTTTTTTAGAAGTGAATAAACAAGTATGTATTTTGTTTGTTTAAATGGGATATAAATGCATAAAATCATCAAATTATTCCCAAATTATTCCCAAATTATTCCCAAATTCTCACTCGTCTTCTGCCCTCGTTTCAAAATCCTGTATGCGTAAACATGCAAGACCCCGGCCTTGTGTACGTGTACCGGTATATATCATACACTGCACCAGCTAGAAACCAGGGAGATTGTGGTATGCCATGTGTAATACTGTAGAAGAAAAATTGGGAGGAATTATTATAAACTACATATTGACATCTATTTAGAAAGATTACTTTCAAACCAAGATGACAGACAAATTTGAATGTTGTTCTGGTTTCCGAGTGGTGAGTCAACACACCGATTACTGAGCTGGGAGACATTGCCAGGCATAGTACCAGGTGGAGGGGCACAAATCGAAACTTTAAAAAAAAAAAAATAATTTTTTGTTTTTTGTTTTTTGTTTTTTTGTACCCGTGTATAAGACGCACCCCCGACTTATAAATTTTTTCGGCGGCAAAAAAGTGCGCCTTACAGTACAGTAATTTTTTGTTAGTGTGTTGAATTTGGCTCGGTAAAGTAAATCCGGCATTTTGCTTTGTTCTCGCGTTCGGTCTAGCTATATCTTTATACATATACACAAAGTATACGGTACACATAATTGGTAATGGCTGGAGTGTTTGACCAGCATGATCTTTTTATGGATTTTGAAGAGTTTATGGAGGAACTTGAAAGTAATGAAGGAGAAAGGGACGAGAGTCCATTGTGAGATATTCCAAATTTCGACACCGGTGGTCACTGATCGAGGAGCAGGACTTTGTTAGTGTTTTTTCTTAGCTGGTATATAACGTCATTCTCACTCTCTTGCAATTGCCGATATACAGGTACCTAGCGCTCGTACGTTTCACAAGCCGCGGCCGAGAGCAGCGGCCTGGTCTTACCTGCCGATTCCGCTCGCTTCACGAACGTTCGTGCAAGAGCCGCATCACTCGCGGATGAATATCTTTCATAGACGTCGTCCGCTAAATAGAGGAAGCTTGATCTCGTTCAAGTGTGATATATATATTTAAAACAAATATTTAACTGTTCTGTATCCTTTTTTGAGGCAGTCACACACATCCGTAATAATTATAGTCACAGTTCTAGGCCTATTCGTTTCACAAAACTGCTCCTGTACCTTATCTGATGACAAGATAATGTATATGTAGGCCGCCTATTCATACCTGCATCTGATTTAACCTTGTTTTCCGAGCAGTAAACCCGTCTTTAAACTCTACCAAAAAGGATAATGTGAGGATATAAAAGGAAATCAGCGACTGGAAAACGTTGCTTAGTTATTCTTCATTCAAATAAAAACAGAAAATCTATCACATAAACTGGGTAACAAGAAAAATTCTAAGCTCTGACGGGATAGCATTTACGTGGGCATATCATTGGCATTCACTCTCACTCAGCCCATGATCCCCGGTTGTGACGTCAAGAATAGAGGACCCGGCAATTCCGTGCATTTCCAGGTTTCCGACTTCGAGATTTTGGTGGAGTTTACTCGCATAAATTAACTTTTTCTGAACTTGTTTTGTCGGTTGAACGCCTTTTAGTGTTATTCTAGGGGTTAAACGCTTTCTATTGATGTAATTATCTCAATATATTTGGGATTATCCTAGAATTGCAGCTTTAAAAGAAAAAAGGCTTTCCTACCGACCGACCATGTTTTGGCACCTAAAGGGCAATACAACATCTTTTTTTTTTAGGCCTTAAGGTACTATGTCCCATTTGCAGGCCAAAAAATGAAAAGGTTAAATTCCAACGGCATTTGAAAGACAATACTAATTTAGAACTTCCCTAAAAAGGAGGGCTTGAAAATGTCTTTAAGTGGGAAAATAACGACTATTAGTTGTCGAATCGACTTAGGAGCTATAGAGCCAGTAAGTAATAGTCTGATTTTTCAGACCATTGTACCGAATGGTCGTACGTTTTATGCTGCGCAAAGATTCAATCAGTTTAATTTTGGCCATTACAAGAAGTGGGTTATTGATGTAGACAAATGCTCATGTACCCTTTACAGCTCATTTTATGTATGTTATTACCAAAGATGAAAAAGCCAGTCAGTCACTCAATAGTGTCTGACAGTGAAGTCTAGCAAGTAAACAGGTTTCCTTCCATAATTTGAATATTAGGACACTGCTAACGTTTAAATTTCACCGATAGGACATACATGACATATTCATAATTCCTGCAAAGTTCTACAGAATTTGATGTTGGCTGCAAAAGGGACACATTTATGGCGAATTCAGTCAAATGTCACAAAAACAGAAAATATTCAAGGTTTCAATAGAAAGGAAGTAATAATACATCAGTTGAGACTAGGAAAATGCAAATTAAATTATTATCAGCACATTATTAATCAACATGAAGATGGACTATGTATCCATTGTAAGGTTTCAGAAACTATAGAACATTTTTACTGCAATGCAAGAAATATGAAAGAGAAAGAAGGATAATGCAAAGACGATTATAATGTGATACATTAGATTTAGTAAAATTATTAGGGAATTTATCGGAATATAGAGTCCTCTTAGATTATATTAAAGCTACAAACAGATTTGAAATG
Source organism: Mesocentrotus franciscanus (assembly GCA_037976565.1). Classification (NCBI taxonomy): domain Eukaryota; kingdom Metazoa; phylum Echinodermata; class Echinoidea; order Camarodonta; family Strongylocentrotidae; genus Mesocentrotus; species Mesocentrotus franciscanus. The sequence continues at coordinate 18,626,072 of CP137674.1, read as the reverse complement.
TTCATGTAGTGTGTTTTCCTCTGTGAGTATATGATTATGATTGAAATGTTTGAATATCATCTGTATTAAAATCATAGAGATGACATCCCTATGATTAAAATGCACTACTAATGGTGAGGGGAAATTAAATATACGGTACTACATCTTGCACAGTAGCACTTCGCTAAGACAGGTAAGCCAACTCTGAACTCGGAAACAGAAGTCTGGAAAGACAGAGCCAAAAACATCAGTAAAAGTGAGCCAAGGTCAAAAGTTTGGCGCAGACAATCTGACAAGATTGAAGAGCGCCATCTAAACGCCAACAACAACAACAGCATAAGATATTTTAAGCTAGTTCTATCAAAGGTCATTACATTGATTTAACTCTTATCCTGCCATAATGAATCCAGCCCAGTGCCACAGGGCTAATCCTCATTGTGCCAAGCCACAAATCCCCCCTGTGCCAAGTTTATTTTGAGATAATCTGTTGCACGCGATGGTGCGATCAATAGCGCATGCAAAGCACTCAGCACAGTATAATGAGCATGAACAATAACTGCTATTACGAATGCGAGCAAGCATGCATAAAGCAGCAAAGCATTAGGTCGCTCGCATGTATTAAGCAGCCAATCAATAGCACCCTCGCATGTACAAAGCACTATAATGGTAGCGTGCATGCGGCCTTATGGCAGGATATGAGTTAAAGATGGGTTAGCTATATGTATATCTTCTTTATATGCAGTGATCAACTGTTTGTACTCAGGCTGAGTCAAAACGTGATCAATTCTGTCTTGAAACTTCTAGATGACTCGTCAAGTCTTCAGGATAGTTACACGCAGGCCCTGGCCCTCAATATTGCCAAGGTCCTATGGAGCAAGAAGAAGAGGGCCCAGGAAGAGAAGGTCAAGGGTTTAAGTCCAGTCATCCAGCTGGAGGACTCATCGCACAGCAAGGAGGATTCTAAGGATGATGTATGGATCACCAGTGGCACAGACAGCAGCAGTGACAATGCCAGCGACAAGCAGGTGAGGGCAGTGTTTTAATGCTTTGTCTGACCTTACACCACCAAACCCTGAAAAAGTCACCAGATTTAATTTTTCAATTATTAGCATCTCCATATTAGGTAGTAATTTCTCAACTTTGGCACAGTATGTAACATGCTTAAACGTCAATTAGTTCAGAGTTTATTATCCTTCTGAGAGGCAGAAGGGTTTCAATATATTCTTTTACACAAAGTTAATGCCCTTCTGGCTCTCAACAGATGATGTGTCGACCCTTCAAACAGCCAGAAGCATTTGAACAAGTTGTTTAGGAGAAACTACGCTTTTGAGTTTTAGATCAGTCAAATGTGTAGTCAAGTGTGCAGAAACTTAGGAGTGAAGCCCATAGTCAAGTGCACAGTTGGTCGTCCACAGTAATCAAATGGGCTCCCTTGATTGTCATCATTATTATTATTAATATCATGATCATCATCGTCATTATCATCACTATCATCATGATCATCATCATGATCATTGTCATAATCATCACTATCATTTTAATTATCATCATCAGTATCATTGTCATAATCTTTATCATCCTCATTATCATCACATAGTCATCTTCACCATCATTTTCATTATCATTTTTTTTATCAGCAATACCATCATACTCATCATTATTATCATCATCATCATCATCATCATCATCATCATCAATATTATCATCATCATCATCATCATAATCACTAATTATTTTTTTCCTACCATAACCTGTATTAGGAGCAGACTGAGGCTGAAGCAGAGCAGCTTGAGGACCTGGCCAAGTCACTGGACGAAGAGACCTTTAACCTCGTGACCTCTCAGGTCGAGAGACTCCTCAAAGAGGCTGAGGACGGCAAGACGGATCTCCTGGCAGAGAAGGAGATGGAGCAGGACGATTCCAAGAAAATCGTCTTGAGTATATGGGACTTTGCTGGACAATCTGTCTACTACACTACCCATCAGGTACTGTAAAGTTTATTGACCTCATACGTACATTGTACATTACTTCATGACCTGACCTCTTAAGGGTCACAGGGTCATAAGAATGTATAATCTAGATAGGGTATATTTTTTACTCAGTAAATTTAATATGAACCATACATTTTAGTGTAATCATACTCAGTGAAGTCCATGTACTTGTCTATCTATTAGCATGATAAGATGAACCGATGAACAAATATTACTATCTGAATTGAAGAACACCTATCTATAATGAGTAGCTTGCACAAAGGTACAACTGATGATTATTCTGGTAGACACATGATGAAGACATAGTCACATTCATCAAGTTTGCTATCATATTTTGCAGATACATGTAGGGTTTTAATCTAAAATCATAATTGTATTAATTTTCTGTATCCATTTTTTTCTATCTGCTAATGATTGACACCATTATATTAATGCCAAATAATTATAAGAATCTTTTTTTAAGGATAGTACCTGTTAAACAGCACTTCTGCTATTAGTATGAATCTGAGCGTACAGGTATACATGTAGTTTTGTGAGCTAAAGTTATTGACAACTTTATGTATTTCATTTTATTCTCGATTTCAGGTCTTTCTTTCATCTAGAGCAGTTTATATTATAGTCTTCAATCTGACTCATGATCTTGACGCTCCAGCACAAACTCAAATACGAAGAGGAGATGATTCGGTAAGGACTTATTTATTCAGTTTATTGTATATTTGTTTATTTGGAATGCTTCAGTCATATCAATTCATGTTCTTTGCTGCCTTTGAGCTGAATGGCAGATTTTTAATGAAGAATAACATGATCTAAGTAGATGAAGAAACAGTATAAGCAATTATGTTTTTGTTCTTCTTTTTTTCTTCTTCATCTTTTCTTTCAATGAAAAAGTATCAAACAAACTGAGTTCCTGAACCAGCAGTAAAACAACAATAGACTTTTCAAACTTAAAAATTAAATTCCTTCCTGGTTGTTGATGTTCGGCTAACGTTTGGAGTTTAATCGGTAACTGATTGTGCATCATTCGTAGATCACCAGCCAACCTTTTCTCAACCAAATATCACCAGGTAATAGTCAGACACCACTGGGAATCAGTCGGCGATCGGTCGGCAATCAGTATGAGGACTGTTGCCTACCCTTAGAAGACAAAGCAAAATCTTTCCACGACCAGTTTGGTCGGAAAAAGGTTTTCGATGCAGAAGCATAAAACTTCAGCCGACCAAAAGAAGTCAATATTATTAAAAAGAAATCTCTTCTGTACTCGTAACCATACAGGTGGAATATGCAGAGAGTGAGTTCACCAACCTTGATTTCATGGATTTCTGGATGCGTTCCATTCACGCTTACACCGCTGAGAACAGGAGCAATGCCCTGGACAACACCATGCTCTCGCCGCCCATTTTCGTGGTGGGCACCCACAGGGCTAGCCTCAGCTCAGACCTGGTTGAACAAGCCAGGATGGTAAGTTTGGATTTATTGCATCATTTTCTGCAATAATTATGGTGGTACATTCATGAAAGAAGAAGATGTCAATGCATCAAGCAACAGACCAGTAAAACAAAGTAGTAGTAGTAATCAGTGAAACGTCGTCTTAAAATGAGTCATTAAGGTATTTCCCATCTTCGTTTGATATAGGTTGAAGAGAAGTTCCTCAGGATACGGCAGAATCTTATTGGTAAGCCGTATTTACCTCACATCATACCATCATTCTATGCAGTAGAGAACAACATTGATGAGGGAGACGATGAACAGGTAACAATCTTGAAGTCTCTGTCCACTATGGATAGAAATCCGAGACTGCGACAGTGTTTTGGATTATAATTTACATACAGAATGTGTGTGTGACAAACTTCGGCTGCGGCAGTCAACTGTTTCTGCCATCAGTCGACAGAAGCAGGCATAGAGCTAATGTTCATATAAATGCAAACAGTGAGGCTGCAGATATAAGAAATTCACGGTCATCATCCTTGAGGGGTAGGAGGGTACATGCACAGGGATAACCCAAGATATAGATTTACCGGTATGTAATTACATTTGACTTGTGTGGTTTCAAGACGAAATGCTCACCTAGGAAGCATGCCAACATTGTACATGTAATTGAGGTTGGTGCACTGTTCCAGAGTTTAGGCCCAGCACTAAGGAAAGCACAATCTTCAAGTAAAGTGGTCTTGTCTTACACAATGGATATAGCTTAAGATCATGGTGTCGTGGGAACTGCGAAGCCTGTATGACTTGGATGGTGATTTTAATGTCATGAATTTAATAAGGTAGAGGGGGGGGGGGCAAGCCATGAAGAGCCTTATTACAAAATTTCAAATGGCTAGGCCTATTATCATGCCATAACTTATCAAAGTACCGTATCTATATTTGATTAAATTCCACCTTTTTTATTTTGGTGCTATGTCAGGTTGCAAAGCTCCGGAAGCATGTGGAAGAGGTTGCGAGCAAGGAGCCGTACATGGGGAACATATACCCCTCAGATGGCTCGGTTCCAGCAGAAGGTATCAGATCTGGTATCTCAGGGTATCAACTACATGTCATTAGACAATGTGAGTCAATAAAAATGCAGAAAATAAAAAGATCTGAAATAAATTAATTAATCCAACCTTTGGAATGTTAGTTCAGAAAAAGGGGCATCTTATAGCCTGTTGTCTCTTAAGCACACCAACTCTCAATTGATGTTACAAGATGACAAAAGAAGGATTAGAACTGTATAAACATTACTGTGAAGGGATTATCACCTCGTCCAAAAATGAAGGATTAATAAGGCATATTCTGTTCTTTATTTTGTGTATGTATCAATGCAACAGCCTACTCTATGTCATAGTTGTTGGAGATCAAAATGAGACCTGTCGCCAGGATTGTAAAGAAATGGATATTGCTCCAACAAATTCAGGATCAGACATATATATTATATAATTAAAGAATACATCTTTCACATTCTTTGGTGCTTCTTAATTTTGAATTAGCACAGAGAAAAGTATTCTCTTTCAGGAAATGCTAAAACTAAAATTTGACCATTCTGACCAAATGCATCTTTATTGATCTCTACCTGAAAGTCACACCATGCGACTTTTTGTAGTTTTGTGATGCGGGGTCACATGTGTTTTCATTATTATCAGAAATTGAGAGAAACTATGACAGTTTTGGGAAAATATGATAAGAAGATTTAAAACTATTAATATATTATGATTGTAATCTGTAAAACACACATTACAAAATCTGTGAGTTCATTTGAGAGCAATTATTCAGTTGTTTAAAATTAAATTTATTGCTTAATTATCCCCTGGGTTGGTGATGAAGGAATAGATCTGATGCATAGAGGAGGTGTGTAAAAGTATTCATCTGCAATGATATAGATTTTACCTAAGTATGATATAATATATTCTTTTTAGGCAAATGGAAATGTATGACTTTTTTAGCAGGCCCACACAAGTACACCGGGAAATAGAAATAGTGCACTCACCTGAAGGCCGAACAAGATTAAACCAGGGACTCTCAGAGCAATGTCTATTTGTTTAATACTTCACTTCTGATTTTCTTGTGGCATTATAGATGAGTGAGGTTGCATCCTCCGTTGGCATCAGTTCTGAAGCTGGCCTTCAGACCATGCTCCAGTTCTATCATGACCTGGGGATCATCATCTACTACGGGGGACCAGGGGCTTCGGACTCCTCCCTCAGGAACACGGTCATCCTAAAACCGCAGTGGCTGGTGGACATCTTCAGAAGGGTTATCACTATCAAGGATATCGATGATAAGGTAAGATGTTAACCAGTCTGTCCATTGGAAAAATTAGATTTTATGATTGGGAATTGATGGAATGTGGCTTATCTAAAGGGAACTTGGATCATTCTAGCGGACCTGTACATGTTTATGGAGATGACTATTCATAGGTGATCTTTGGCATACATGTATCTTTTGATTGGAAGGGTTACAAGCTTGAGTTCCACGAATAATGGAACATAATATCTTACAGGAATCACATAAAACCTGTAATTAATATTCAAGAATGTACATAAAAGATGTCTGCCAAACAATTTAGGGGGAAAATAAATACCAAATTATCTCAAGAAGATCAGGAAATACACATATAAAAAACTGTAAATATATGTACGTGCCCGACTGTGTGCATATCATGAGGTGTCTAATTTTATGTTCAAAGGTGTAAGTTTGCTTTTCAGTGTATGTCATCTCGAGTGGGTAACATTGATGTTGTATGTTTGCTGGTCTAAACAACCCATATACTGCTATCAAAGGCAATTCAGTATTCATTTCAGCCAGTTTCAAGCTATTAAATGACAATTTTTTCCTTAACAGAACTCCAATGTTCATTGTTCTTTACTTCTTTTTTTTAGTGGTCGTTACTCCTGGATGCTTGGACTAAGCTAGATGAGTATGGTATTCTGCAAGACCAACTCCTGGACCATATGTGGCATGATGTGATAGACCAGAAGGAAGTCCTGGTCGGACTCATGGAGAAGTTTGATCTCTTGTGTGAGCGGCAGACACCCAGTGAGGTAAATGTAATACTGTGATCACAATTTTAGTTGGTGCGCTGTTGACAACCTGAAATTCTCTTAAGCAACCTACTTGTACATGTGTGTGTACAAGTCATGCTTTTGCAGAGATTCAAGCTCTAGGCATCACTGAAGGTGGAGATTCTCCAGGCTGGCTTCCACGGCAAATTACCTAAAATGCAGATCATGGAAAGATCTATCTTAAGTGTGAGAGTTGGAGTTTGTGCCTTTGTGACCAGGTTGCCCAGTGGCAACGAAAAATAAAATTAATGAAATGTATGTTAATATTGTTACAATCGAAATGTTGCACCATTAGCCGTAAAAGTTGACATTGCCAATGGCATTTATTGTCAAGGTTCATGACCACAAACTCAAATAAAAATGAGGCAAGAGTTGGAGTGTTAGAGGTGCATTAATTTGTTGTATGTGCTGATGACATTGGTCTAGTCAAAGATGTCCATACATGCAGTATTAGGGATAGGGTTGCAATTGGGTTTTTGGTTTAGTTCAGGGTTAAGGTTGGGTATAAGAATTTCATCCACGGTTTAAGAGTAATTACATTCCTGCTACAAATTGACTGCGTAGTATTTTTTGTTGGAGATTGACACCATGCTATCACTTCTTTACTTTTTAGTTGCCTGGTGAAGATGAACCGTACCAAGGAGCTTCGGGAGAGAGAAGTTACTATGTGCCTTCAAGATTACGGGAATGTCCCGATCAAGAGGATCTAATGGCTGAAACCAATGCATCTGTGGCCTTCTACATTACTTTCAATGGCTTTCTCCCTGGTGAGTACTGCAGTTTTTCTTGCGGTGAAACTTAAATGTTTATTTACAAATAAAGTGAAGCAATAATCATAATGATAGTTAAAGAGCTCTATGTTTATGTTGCACACATACATGATATCCCACGACCCAGGGATGCACATGGCACTTGTAACCTAAGAACTGCCCTGCAGGCTTTAGCCAAAAACGCTTTTTGGTTTAACCCTTTCTTGCTGTGGGTGACGAATCAAAGAATTTGAATGTTGAGCAATGTGTTCACCAATATGTTGACACTAAAAGTGGCATTTTCCCCCTCAAAGTTTATTCCCATGAGATACCTTTTGATGACTCAATTATCATATTCCTCGTATGCTTCATACAGAAACAGCCTGATTCCAGTAGGCTATGGGTGAGCAATGACATAATCCTGTTAAGTAAAAGTTGAACTCTTATAATTATTAGTGCAGAAGGGTTTAATATACATACATGTATACCCACACGTTGTGTGCTTTGAAAGATTATAGTTGTCTGGACAGATCATTTCCAAGCACATTTTACATTCAAATTTCCAGAAATCTTTCAATCAATTTTTGAATACATATTCATCAATGGCAAATTTTGTAAAATCAAGTGGTGAACATGACATCTGCCTGTCTAGACACACAAACCCCATCCTGCCTTATCAGCTTTGGAATGATGTTTCATACACTGTGCTTGACTTTAGATGGTCTGTTCCACCGCATCTTGACCCGAGCGGTCCGCTGGAGCCAGGAGCAAGGAGGCAGGGAGCCTCGGCTCTTCTTCAGACAAGCCCGCTTCTTTCTCAACACTGAACACGATGCCCTTTTAGAGATGGCACCTGCCAGACTAGCCAGAATAAAGGTAGGTGTAGATCTAGTGAAGCCATACTGAAATAGTTGCCAATGTCTTGAGTTATAGTAAACATCTGTTTGGTTACCCTTTGGAAATGGAACAGTGACGGCCGCTATTTGTCCAGGTTATAAGTCACATTGTAAATAAGTGAATAAATGCATGGTAATTGAAACATATGGACAGGGAAAAGGCTGTCAGAGGCAACAAGAGCAACAGCAGACAGGGAAGGATGGCAGAAACTTGTGATGGCCACAGCAGCGCAGCTAGCGCCACCTGACTGAAAGAAGAATTGAAAAGGATGATGCTCTTTAGAGTTAGTTAATTATTTTGTATACTTGAGTACTATGAGAGAATGAATATAGTTTTGAGTATTGAATTTACAATTCTTTCTGTAACAATGTACATATCTGATGTATTCAGGATTTAATACCTGTAATAGGGAAACATTTTAACTTTCTGTCATAATGGTGTTAAGTGTTCAGATACAATATTCTTGTTTTCATAGGACATGGTGTTAAGTGTTAACATATAATATTCTTGTTTTTATAGGTCATGGTGTTAGTGTTAACTTACAATATTCTTGTTTTCATAGGACATGGTGTTAAGTGTTAACATACAATGTACTTAATGCTAAATATATTACTCTTTGCGGATGTAGTATCGAAAATAATATCGCTAGTGATATTCGTTTGTCTCGCAATGTGGTCAATAAGGGATCTAAAAGATCACGACGTTTCGTGCGCCGCTGCAACACTTCGTCAGGTGATAAAAAGTAATGTAAGCAAGCGTGTTTTATACTCCACGGGAGGACCGGCGCGGTGGTCAATAATTCGATCGATAATTGGAACAATAACGCACAAGGCCTATTGGCCGATGCGCACAGTGCTCGACTAATCAGCAGGCCGCTGGTTCGGCTAATTATGCACAAGGCCGTGTGGTCGATGCACACAGTGCTCGACCAATCAGCAGGCCGCTGGTTCGGTTCGCCTGCTGGGCGGAAGCAAAAGCGAACTCAACCAATCAGCAGCCAGCGGCCCGTTGATTGGTTGGTTGACTGGTTGGTTGATCACATTGCAAGACAAACGAATATCACTAGCGATATTATTTTCGATACAATATTCTTGTTTTCATAGGTCATGGTGTTAAGTGTTGACATCTATGATGCTGAGGACCAGAGAACGGACGCAGCTAAACAAGAGGAGGCCAGTCAGGAGGCATGTGCCAAGGTACAGTTTCTGCTAATCTATCAAGTTCAAATCTCTGTTTTTGTTGTTATGGCTCATCAAATATTGATTCAGAACCCTTAAAAAATAAACTAGATGCATGGGCAAAACTTCTCCACAACTTGTGACTATATTTATTATGTTACTATGAGGTGATGTACATCAAGAATTATTGATTAGATTAAAATGAGAATCAGCCATCAATTGAAATGATTTATATCTTGTAAGAAGACATAAGATAGAGTTGGTTCGGTCAGGAGAACATCTGCCTGTCAAAATCAAACATCACTGGCTACCCTCAGGCTGATGACTGTAGCCTCTAAGTATTTAAGCTGGTGAATATGGCTAGGGAAACCTTCAGTGACCCTCAATGTACATGAAGCTGGAATCTGTCAAGAGATACGGTTATGTACAACTTGCCCTAGTGGCCACCCCATTATAAAGGCCTGTGTATTAAAAGTGGTTGATTATATTGTCACTCAGCCTTGAGGAAGAAATGTGTGTTGAAGAATCTCTTGTGAAAGGCCATGCTCCTGTCTACTGTGATGGCTGTAATAGACATAATATTGATTTTATTTTCTTTCTTCAGGTACGTCACTTCTTAGACAGTACTCTGGCTGACCTTCGGCAACTGTGCATGAAGAGGGTCCGTTACCAGCTGGTTGTCGCCTGCCCCTGCAACCGGCGCTGTATGCCTCACGGGAAGCAGGCCTGCCCGGAGGACAGTTGCCTCCATTTCCTGAGCCTTGAAGAATGCCTCAGCAAGAAAGTCGCCATGTGTGAATCGAGACGGATCCGAACCAATGTCTTTCAGAAGTGGTTTCCTTCAGGGAAAGCTGCTATCCCTGGTGAGACCATCCATTTGATTTCAAAGGATAGATCTGTAGGGTAGCTAAGCGAAATGAAGTGTCACAAAAAGACGTGTCTGGAAGGCAAAATGCGTTAACTCTTTGCCCGCTACGTTCCGCTAGCGGAACATAGAGCGGGCTGCCAACTTCGACTCAAGTCACATTTCATTCACAATACACACGGAACGCATTTAATTCTATTGTACGCACACACACACACACAATAGTAGCGTGCTTCGCATTGTATACACATCACACTTCATTGCACCGCTTTCGCAGACATTGTTTACATTGACATTTTCCGAGAAAAATTGAGTTTTGAAACTGCTTTTGCAAATATTCTGATGAGCTAGGATGGCCCCTATTAGGAGGAGACGGGACTTCTTCACTGCTGATCAGGTACGAGAACTTGTGATGGACCCTGTTCCAACAGCCGACTCTGATTCAGAGGAGAGCGAGACTGACTCTGACGAGGAAGATGAGCCTGGTCCCACACGATATTGCTACACAAAGTTTTTCATTACAGTACACCAATCAAAAGTTATTGCGAGTTGAATAAGCATAGTCCATGCAGAACCCCTCCTAAGGTGGCACCCTAAAAACAATGTGGCACAGGGGGGATTGTGTACGTGGCAGGCAAAGAGATAAGCCTATTCTTTAAAAATCATTTTGTCATGCCATTGAGGTAGAACCATGTCATTAGGACACAGAGCTAGTAATAATCTCTCCTACCATGATAAGACTTAATATCACCAGAAATATCATCAAAACATTTCACATTACAAGTTTTTATTCATCGATGTCATTAACTATTTTGCCCTTTTGTGTTCTGTAAGCCTTTTTTCATGCCAAGATATTTTGCTAGATTGTTGAGTGATGGTTTTGTTGCCTTGTGTACACTGTTTTTATAGATGTTTATGTTTATTTATGGGGTTTATCTTTAATGTCACCATCTGAAAGACAAAACTCTGTTTTGAACAGGGTCAGCCAGAGTTGTTTTTGTAGGCGAAGACAGAGAGCTGCTCAATAGTCCAACTCATGATCTCTCTTCTGTAAATGCCTTCTACTATGTGCTTTTTTTCTTTCTTTTCTATTTATTTGCTACATATGCAGCCCCCTTGCCTGTCAAAGTGAGTACAACAGAAACCATTAAGGAGGAGGATGTGCCGTCATGGGTGCGTGTAGCAGCCAAGCTCCTCAACTCGGGCACAGAGAATGCAGACTGGCTTTCCTTAGCCTACAGGCTTGGTATGTCACATTGCACATTATCCATCAAGAAAATCTAGTTTTATGTTTGTTTGTTTTTTGGTGTTTTTGGTGTTTTTGGTGTGTTTTTTGGAAGGGGAGGGGGTAGGGGTATACATATTTATATTTAGTATTATGCAGTTGCAAACAATAGCCCTCTCAAGTACATGTAACAATTAATAGTTGTAATGATTACCCTGTCAGCAGACGATTATATTCCTATTGATTTTGATCATGATAATAGTAATAGTCATTATAAGTATGGTATCGATTACCTGTATTGAAAACGATAATAGTAGTATGAGTACAAGTACGGGTGTAGTGGCAGAGGTACGTGTCATTGTGATAACAGTAATGATATCCAATTTTCTATATTGAGTAACAGATGAACCACTTTACATTTTGTTTAATTCCTGATCTGCTGCCCTCTACTGCACAGGTTACAAGAATGCCAAGATACATAAGCTGACTGAGGATGAGCCTAATCCGGCATTATGCATTTTACTTGACTGGTTTCAAACCAGCGGCAACACAGCCCTCTCAGTCGAGATGCTCCTCTCCTACCTGGAGCAGATGAAGAGGGATGATGTCATCGAGGTCATCGAGAAAGGTCAAGGTAGGTAGACCAGGGCCCCGTTTCATAAAACTTGTTATCAATAACAAGTTACAATAACTTATAGTACAGCTACTGAGATCAATGGCATTTGATTGGCTTAGAGCAAATTTGTCATAGCAATTTAGCATTTGTTATTTATAACAAGTTTTATGAAACAGGGCCCAGATTCTCATCTTTGTACAAGTTGTACATGTATCTAATACTGACCTGACACCGGGGCTTCAGGTATTATACACCGATCTTTTAAAGCATTGATCAAATGATTATTGATCCAAAGAAACCCAGTTGTTGATACTTATAAGATACATCTCCCTGTGTATCTGAAATCCCTGTACTCACTTTGGCATAAAACCCAACCAGAACAGCTGACAAATTTAAAGTAATTATTCCTAAATCCAGACTGTCATCTATCAACTTCATCAAACAACATCCCATTTTGCATCAGAGAAATTCCTTGTCTTGCCGCTTTTAAAAGATCCATTCAAATATACTTCTTTCCTTTATAATATATAATGGAGGTGTTGTGGCGTAGTGGATAAGTCGTCGGACTGTGGATCACAGGGTCCGCGGTTCGAGTCCCGCCGCGGCACTAATGTCCTTTGGCAAGACATAATCTACACTTGCCACTCTCCACCCAGGTGTTAAATGGGTACCGGTGGGAAGGAATTCCTTGAATGCTGTGAGCACCGAAATCGGTAGCCTAGCATAGCCGGGTAATGTTGGAGCGCCTTGAGGACCTTGCAAGGTCGATACGTGCGCTATATAAGAAATCAATATTATTTATTATTATTATAATGTGATGCCTAGTCTACTGTGGATATTATGTTCCTCTTCAAATTCTGTGATGTTAATTGTTTAAAGCACTGTGGCATTTTTTGTTTTTGCCGCCCCTCAAGAATCAATAAGAAGGATTGCTCTAACAAGTTCAAGTTCATTTATTTCTCCTCCAGAGATCAACATATAAAAATACGTATATAAACAGACAAATGTATGACAATACATGAGATGAATTATAAAAAGTGAGGAAGGCAGTGGCCAAAAAGGTAATAAACCTTGTAAGAGGCCAATAAACAATATGCCCACAACTAATGATTGTTATCGCTACTCAGTTGATCCTTAGAAAATACCAGTATAGAACCTCCTCAGTCATGTTATCAGATGTTTGAAATTAGAATATCATTAACTTGAAAGTCAAAATGGATACACAAGACAAAGACAATCATGTGTCCAAAGGCCACCTTAAAATTATGTTTATCCAGACCTCTACTCATGAAAACAGCTACCACCAAATTGTATAGTTTTACTAGTATGTCCCGGACAGATTGTGGTATATGATATAATATTTGTACATATTCATTGCAGATGTGAATAAAGCACCCCCTACGGTGTTCATTAGCTACAACTGGGGTATCCAGGAGGACGTCAGGAACCTTAGGGACTACTTGGAACGGACCGGTTTCCCTTGCTGGATGGACATCGGTCAGATGGGTGGGGGTGACCAACTCTATAATAAGATCTATGAGGGCATTCACAATGCCAAGGTAATGTAAAGCCTAGATTCGGCTTCATTTGTTTGCATGTTGATGAAGGTATTTTCTTGAATCTCCATATATGTGCATTTTTATGTGGTTAGCTAGCGAGAAGGGGATACCAACTCTTAGATCCGTGAAGGAATTCACAATGTTAAGGTTGGTGAGAATTGATCAGTTTAACTTGTTGAAGGAGACTTTTATTTTGAATCTATATTACAGAGTTAATGCCCTTGAGGCTATCAACAGGCGATCTATAAAATAATGCAGTAAAATCTCTATATAAAGACCGGTCAAGGGAGATGAGACCAAATGGTCTTTACAGGAAGGTTGCCTTTATGCAAAGGTTCCTGTAGTAAACGCTTCAATGACAACACATTTCAAGAAAAACTGCAAATACGGTCTTTATAATTATAGACAGGTGGTCTCTTTACAGGTGGTCACTAAAGCAGTTATCCCTGTATATCAAATACTTTATTTCGTCTATAACCTTGGAATATCAGTATCATCATCATCATTATTATTATTATCCATTCTTCCATGTTGGCTGCAGGTGTTTGTGTGCTGCATCACGCCCCAATACATCATGTCAGAGAACTGTAATCGGGAGTTGAGCCTTGCTGATCAGCTCAAGAAACCTATCATTCCCATCATCTTGAGGAAAGTCCCTTGGCCACCTCCTGGCGGCATGGCCCTCATCGTGTCTCAGCTCATCTATGTTACCTTTATCGGTGAGTATATCTTACAGAAAAATAAAAAAACTGGAAGAGGGTGTAATATAACATTCTTTGGACCGCCAAAGGGACTTGTATTTTCACAAGGAGTTATATTGTCCCGAACCGTGGAGCACTGGAGGAAATATGATCACAAGGGATAAGAAAACTCCTGTACCTTCCAAAGAATGTATATTATGGCCCCCTAGCTTCCAGTTAATATCCTCAAACTCGATTTCACGTGATGCACCGAGGACCAATCACACCTTTGTATCTGTAAGAGCTATTTAATATATGACGATCGTAGTGCAATTTAAAGACATGCCGGTTACATGGATGGCACTTGTTGACAAGACAAATACGATGGTGTCTCCCATGTGCCTCCATCTATGATTGGTTAAAATCCTGGCGCATATTATTCTTAAAATATTCATAATTTTATTGTATAGAGGCATGCTCATATCGTCTGTTGGTGCCAACAAGAGCATATAGTTTTACAATTAGAGATAACCCTGTTATCTTGCTCCAAACTTCTACCCCTTTAACATCAATTCGGCAATGTAATATTGAAAGAGTATTTGAGGTTTATGCATACCCTTTAATAACTGATTTTACATTGATATCACCAACAACGAATGTGTCATTAAATGCCACTAACTTTTGCTAAGCTACGCAAATGATATTTAATTTGGGGGATTAATTATGTTCAGTTTATATTCCATGATACATATTTATATTTTATGTATGATTTGCATCTTTTGCTCAAGCAAATTTAATCAACGCTTTACGGTGGTCTTATCTTCGTTTGTAGGGGTTGGAGGTCATGGAGGGTCAGGGGTCAAGGCCGACAAGGAGATGAAGTACCAGGACGTGATCCATCAAATTACTCGCTATGTCAAGCCCATCCAGGTCAAACCGGCCGTCAAGATCGAAGACTCCGCCGTCGAGATCATCACAACCAACAACTCCGGTCAGCCAACTCCACCACCCCGCAGAGCGTGCGTAGCCCCAGCCGAGGGGAGTCCCTGCGCACCCAGAGCAGCCTTCGGAGAAACAGCCAGGGTGGAGGAGTGGGAGGGCCGAGACAAGCTCAACGGGTGGCAGTCACCAAGTGTGCCATCTGTTCCATCCTCTAAGGCCTCTCATGCAGGACTGGGATTTGCAATGGCTGATGTGATCAGTTTTTCTTCTTCAAAATGGCAACACTTGTATCTCTCACATTGCCTTACTTTTCCTATGAAAGCTCTGTATCTAAGAATATTAAACAATGTCAATGATGTTAAACTACAACTTCGCCGATTCATACCGAAAAACATTGACTTTGAGCTTTTCAACATTTAGCTAATTTAGGAAGATCATTAAGCTTATTTTCCTTTAAAAAGTTTCTAGCGTCAAATGCCATATGGTAAAGCAACAAAAGTCGACACAGTGTGTGCAGAACTTTTTTGCTCTTTGATTAAATCTTGGTTTTTGTGTCATTATTGAATGAGATTCTTGAACAGTCACTTTGTAATGCTACAATAAGTGTACCTCCACTTATGTGTTCAGTGTCCACTTTAAGCAATATCTAATATTTTTTGTGGCCAAGTCAATATCCACTGGAGAGCCGGGTAACATTGTAGGGAAACATTTTCTGAATGCGAGCAAGAATACTAATTTGGTATGCTTGTATAAAAGTACAATAAGTGTATACATGTAAAGATAGTTAAAGTGATGCCTATAGATTCATAAAATTTATATTTCTGTTTGATTTATCAGAAATTATGTGATTCTATGATCTTTTATTGTGTGAAATTGTGAATTGTAAATCTATAAGAGACTTCTAATCAACTCGCCGTCCATTGAAATAGGCTAGTGACAATTCTTTAAATAGTCATATCGCTTTCTGCTATTTATTATCATTATTATGTTTCTAATGTACTGAAATGCAGTGTGTAAAATGGAAATAATTCATATGTTGAAGTGATTTACAAATGATTGAATGAAGATTGTATATATCAGAAATGATTGACATTTTTGTGCCTATCTTGTGATAATTAGCAAATGTGTACATTGTACTTTCCAGTGTGTTTTGATGACGTGCACTTGCGCCTTATAGGGCTAATAATATTTGAGTGAGATGTTGTCATTTACTAGTCTTATTGACTTCTTTACTAGGCCAACTCAGAATTTTGAAGAAAAAAAGCAATCAATCATGAAATTATTACAGTTGTGATTTACACATTTGTGATATAAAATGACTTTGAGGCTTAGTAATGCTGCTGTGAGCATTAGGAATGCATTTTTGAGGAATCTTATTTCCAGATGGCCACATACGCTTATATTGTAATGATTTGTCAGCCGTCTTCAGCTATGGTAGGCCTACTGCTAACAGATGTTTGCTCTTGTTTTTCCTCTATAGGGCATAAAAGCTTTTGCAGATGGTGGGGGCAGGGGGAGGGGGATGCTTTAATTTTTTTAATATTTTTTTTTTTGTGTGTGTGTAAAATCTTTAATGTAAAATGTAGAATGGAGAATAGTGTTATAAGAAAAGGAAAGCCTTATTTTAAACTGTAGATTGAATATAGATTTTTCAATTAATTGTTATATTATCAGTTTAGAATTATGATACAAAAGTTGTGCAATACCATGAAAATTCTACTCCTCTGTTTTATATGTTCACATTCTGTCATAATTCTCTCTACCGCATATAGCTGAGAACAAGCCAGCGTAAGTGGCACTCTAATTTTAATAGCGAATTTACCGGGAGTGTGCAGTCTCACAAAATTCCTGTCAAAACGGGCCACAAAGTATTGGACTCGCACTTCACTGTCAAAAGGACCAAGAATGAAAAAATGTAGTTTTGCCTAAATCTCTAATGATGTTAATTTATGAAAAATGTTGACCTATCTACAAATATGTGACCCTGCCGTATAGTATGGGAAATTCTTGAAAATTTCAGACAATAGTCCCCAATCATGGCTTGAGGAAAAGAAGCTACTTGTGTAATTGCAGCGTGCCAATTAAGCTTTTTCTGAGAAAATCTCTCCAAGCGCTGGCGTTTGTCAATGCTGGTACATATTACTTTCAATTAATCAATATACTTACTGCTTGTGTATTTTGCAAAATTTGTAACTATCGAGCAAGATTAAGAATTGCAGATAATAAATTACTAGCATATCGTAGAATAGCAGAATATGTGTTTTAGGATCACCGAAAGTTAGTGTCTACAAAATTGCTGAGGTATCGGAGGCACAATGCATTATGGGAATGTATATTGCTATATGCGGTATTGAGAATTGTTTTTCAGGGATTGCAGCCTGAAAAACAAATATTTCTATTTTAAGATATTTTCTGATTTTCTTATATCCTTCCTTTTTTGTCACTGAAGCTCAAAACTATCCTCTACTTTTGGTATCCAATGAGAACTAAAACTTAACAAGATTTAGCTGTTATTTTGTATTCACTTAAATATATTTTGCTGTTCGTGATATGTACAAAGTAAAAATGCATGCCGTGATGTGGGGGTGTGTGAGTTTGATAACTAGTTTCTCTCTTAGGCAATTTTGTATTGGTAAAAAGGATTGTTTGACAAAAAATTCAAGCCTTGCAGACTACAAAAATAATGTATGAAATTCTGTTTTGTTGCCATGATATCAATCATGCTCTGTAGTTATACTAGAAAGAAAATTGATTTTTAATACCATGGATGAAGAAACTATTGTCAAATTGTCGCTTTTTACCAAGGCAGAATCGCCCTAACATCTATGTAAAGTCTATCATCTCTTTGTGCAAGAAGTGCCTATCTGTTTCATGTACATATTCAACAAAAATGAAGCTTTCATATTTTTGAAAAGAAATATGGTATATCGTGGATTAAAGATCCATTGACTATTCTTTGCAGACTTCCTCGTCATGTTTTATATATAAAATATGATTGAAAATGTTTTTAAAAAATGCTTGTGTCACCTTGGTAAACAAGTACTATATATGACCAAATATTTCTAGTGCTTTCACAGGAGCTACTTTATTTGATCCTTCATACTTCTACTACTTATACAAAGTCTGGGTACTACGTGTACATGTTCAATTACTGAATGCATGACTACAACTGTGACTACTGCATGTACAACTGTACTGGAATGATTCCAACTTTGACGATTGCTATGGATACATTTATCGCTGCTACTACGACTATGGTAGCTACTATGACTACCGGTACTTATTTCTACCTCGACCACTACTACGTTTACTATTTCTATGACTATTACGTACGTACTACTGTTATTTCAAAAATGCTAATTTTACTGCTTCTGCTACAGCGCTACTGCTTGTACTACTACAAATTCTATTTTTACATCAATTAGCATCTACTGCCACATTTGCTCCTGTTGCCTATTTATTATTCATGCTTGTTTATTATTTCTATGCCATATATAAACATTTCATCTTATTTTTAAAAAGGTCACTCTTGCTACGGTTGTTGTAATGCCCTTTGGCAGTGAGATGTAATTTACATACCTTGATGGAGTTTTCTCCTTTAAAAAAATCCTAACTGGGTTTCAGTATGCTTGCATAAGAATATAGTCATGTTTTTAAAATCATATTTATAGAGAAGTTCATAAGAGCCTTGCACGATATACATGTACATGCTCAAACTAGATGTAAGACCGTGTTGATATTTAAAAAAACAGAGAATGTGTATTATCTGCGATATTACCGGTACTAAGAGTTTAGTCCATTCTTGATTGTGAAAGTTAGAGGCTATTCAGCAGTCAATCACAGTCCCTTATTTTTGCGCATGCTTTGTTCCTCTACCTTCTGTCTATATTGTCTGATTTTGGCTTTCTGTTCATTTTTGCAATTTACTCTGATAAGTGCAGGATGAAATTAACTACAGTTTGTATGCATTGCCATTTTATTTTAAATTTTTTGTTCTATTCTTCTATTAATCATGCTCTTCTTTTGGCCTGATATGGCTTTTAATTTGACTATTTACCTTTCTAGAGGTTGGCCAAATTATGATGTTGTCGTTAAGTAAATATATATTATATTACAGAACATGTGATATCTATTTGAGCAAGAACACAAGTAAAAGGGACAAACAAATTCTTGTATGTACTTCATTTATGACAGCTCATACAGGTTATATATACAAGTATGATGTAGATGTATAGTTACATGTAAATTAGACAACTTTTATACTGCCGCATTCCATTATCATACCTTGTATGATGAAACATTTGACTATTTTTATTCTATCGTGTGTGGATAAGTGTGCTTTTTATAGCAAAGTGTTTCTTTTGTTTATAGGGGTCGGAGGTCATGGAGGGTCAGGGGTCATTTTATGCTGAATGTATGTTGTAATGCATGTCCCTTTGTCCATCTACAATACATTTATTATAAGATAGAGAGTTTGTCTTTGACAAATTAATGTAGAAACCATCACTTTGTAAACCAGATGATACAGGTGAGGCAAAGTGCAAACAATAAATACCAATATGTAAACTAATACAGTATGGTGATAATTTCTTAGAGACTGCTTTGATTAAAGAATCATCAAATTATGTGTACCCTTTAAAGGTACTATGTCCCATTTGCAGGCCAAAAAAATGAAAAGGTTAAATTCCAACGGCATTTGAAAGACAATACTAATTTAGAACTTCCCTTAAAAAAGGGGGGCTTGAAAATGTCTTTAAGTGGGAAAATAACGACTATTAGTTGTCGAATCGACTTAGGAGCTATAGAGCCAGTAAGTAATAGTCTGATTTTTCAGACCATTGTACCGAATGGTCGTACGTTTTATGCTGCGCAAAGATTCAATCAGTTTAATTTTGGCCATTACAAGAAGTGGGTTATTGATGTAGACAAATGCTCATGTACCCTTTACAGCTCATTTTATGTATGTTATTACCAAAGATGAAAAAGCCAGTCAGTCACTCAATAGTGTCTGACAGTGAAGTCTAGCAAGTAAACAGGTTTTCTTGCATAATTTGAATATTAGGACACTGCTAACGTTTAAATTTCACAGATAGGACATACATGACATATTCATAATTCCTGCAAAGTTCTACAGAATTTGATGTTGGCTGCAAAAGGGACATAGTATCTTTAATAAATGAGGAAATGGGTCAGAGCATTGATATACATAACTGTATTTCATGTAGAAGCATGTTTACATTAATCGAGATCAAAGGCATTTTATTTTGAAAATGAAATTAATTAGTCATTTTGGGGGTGCATTTTGAAGGTTATCATTGCATAATGATATAGGCTTAACATTTTGCTATGCAAGGTTGTAATATACATGTACATGTATTGTATGTATAGCTGGCCATTCTAGTTCATTTTACTAATGAATTCAAATTTATGGATGCCTTATGCCAATAACTCTACCAAAAAGCCACATGTAAATGTAGATATGATATTCTATACTCAAGTGGAGACTCCTCCTTATATGCATACAAAGGTTGCTGCTATGCTGGGCAAGCAGTATCCAAACTTGCTGGTCATGAAGAAGAACTTATAGTAGACCAGTATGCACACAATGCAAGTTCTTCAGTAAACCGGTCTTTGAACGGCAAATCACAATATTTTGTGTGATGCGTGTTAAGAAAGGACCCGAAATGACTAAAAGGGGAAAACATTCGACTTCACTCGCTGCTGTGTTTCTTCATCTCTTCATTTCATGATAAGTAAAGGGGAAGTCCAGTCTGATATTAAAGTTGGTTTTAATGGAATTAAGCAAAAAAATGAGAGAAACAAATTAGCGAAATGTGCTCTGTGCAGAAAATTTCTTAAACTTTCATTTTCCTAGTTCTTGATGATGGAATAAATTTGTTTCCTTCAAAAAAATTAAGGGTTTTATAAAAACATATTTGGAATAATTATATTTAGGATGAATGTATGATTGACAATTTTCTCGGGAATATATTTTAAGTGTTTCAGTACAGGGCAAATGGGACGAGAGCTCGCAAGATATGTCGCAGAGTTGCCAATTTCTGTTTGATTGATTGCACCTTTAAAAATTCATAACGTTCTTAATTCTAATCAGTTTTTGCTCAAACTTTTGCCGACTCGTTTCTCTCATTTTTCTGCTTCTATTAAAACTTCTTTTATAACCAACTGAATATCAGGGTGGACTTTCCATTTAAACTCTTGTAGATGATTGTGTGTATTCTGTACTTGCAAGTCATTTTCAAATCATGCAAATGATTTTGTCATTAAATTGCCATGTCTATAGTAGAATGTATATTTGTCTTTGATTGCATTTTTAAAAAGACATTGTTGTCCGCGTATTCCGTTCCGAACAAATGTAATGCAGTAATCGGTAAAACATGGGTTAATGTTTGATATACTAAATAACATTATATAATAAACAATGCATGCTCCTCAGTTCAATTTACTAAAATATATGAACAGAAAGAAAATTGGTGATGTCATATTTCTAAAAGGCCACCGTCTCAAGTTCAAATATGACACTAGTGAAATTCTGAATTTGAAGGGGAGGGGGAGGAGAAGTATTACATTTCTTCATGTTGTTGTCCTACCCCTGTGTCTGACCTAAAAAACAAACTATGAGAATGTGAGGTGTGAACATTATAATAATAATAATAATAAAAACAGTGCTTATAAAGCGCTTTCCACCGAAGTCTTATAGTTGGAAGCAGAGCAAAATAGTGTCTATCGAGCTATATGGGTCAGAAAAATTGAGTAAAACCCAGAAGATAAATGATTCCCAAAGAAAGTAAAATTTAGAGCAATGTGCATTGCAGATTTAAATAGAGTCTAATAAAGTTCGCCAAATGAAGAAGGCTGAAAATGTCATGCAGAAGCTTAATTGATTCTTAATTACGTACAAAACTGGTGATGAAACAAGTTGCCACTCACTGGCAAATGAAAACAATAAGTAAAGTATGCTGACTGGATATTGAAGATGGAGAGAGATAGAGAGAATAGTCTGCAAAGTACCAAGTGCACGATGCCTTGGTTATTCAAGAGTTATCATGTGATGAGTCCATAATTGCTATTTAGCAGTAGTGGCTGCAGTACACGGCGAGATGAAAATTAAAATGAGTCGCATGTTGCTGAACAATAATGATATCGCTAAAAGTATCGCAATGAGAGCTGGGTTCGTGAAAATAAATCTAAATTGATCGACTGATTTGTAAAAACATGATGCTCTGAAGAGGATCTACAAGAAAGTGAAGCTTGGGGGAAAAAGCAGACAGCCAGACATGGTCTAGAAACAGGGATTTAGCTAGTGATCAAAACAAACTATGGCAAACAAGAATGCCCAGGCTAGAAAAAGAATGTTTCAACAATAGATCGGTTTACTAACATATGCAAAATTTTGCCGAGTTTTTTTGTATTTCCAGATATAATAATTCATCACATGGAGTTTGATTACAGATGAAATAACCTTGTACAATCAAACATTGTCTTGGTGGCCACCCCTTTATAAAGGCCACCTCTCTATAGTGGCCCCGTATTACAAAGAGTTGATATCAATCGTAACTTATTTGCGATTGATATCAATCGCAACCATGTACATAAGAGATAGGAGAATGCAAACTTGCGATTGATTGGAGGACTTACGATTGATTTGGATCAATCGTAACTCTTTGTAAGACGGGGCCCTGTTGTCTCCTTTTAGAATGTTCTATAAAGCCTGTCTAGAAGGGCCACTTTTGTTTCCGATTGGGTGGCCTTTATAGGCAGGTTGAGATTGTCCACGTTCACAGAGCACATTCACTTTGTGTGCAGTTCACAGCAGAGTTGCTCATCAATGATTTGTTTTGAAATTGTACTTGTTTGCTTTTTCTCACAAAATCTGCAGATCAATGATTATTCATCTAAGGAAATTTTACCCTTACAATTCATGTTTAGTCATCACTGCAAGCATTTCATGCAGGATTTATCGTACTCATACATGAATATACAAATAATGAAGGCTGGTATAGTCAATATTTATAGCAGATTATCATAGGTTTATTTACAATTTATGTACAATTAATTCATCTCTAATGTACATTAAACTAATGCATGTATATACAGTGCTTACTGTGCAGTGCAATGCAGAAAATACAATCAGATTTAAAAAAAAATCCAAACAAATATGATCTAAGAAAAATTGGATAATAATTTCAAACGGTCAAGGCCCTTTTGCCTTTTAACATGAAATTACGTATGTGGTGATCAAGGAGAATAGCAACTGCCTCGTTCATATCTTTTCAATTCACGTGAGAAAGTCCGAAAAAAGAAGCATTTACACCCCAAAAAATGTTATGAATACTCATATTCACACTAAAGCCAATGCCAATGAGAAGTTAAAAAAAAACTTAAGTCCTTATATCTGGTATGAATGTGGTATATTGTATGGCTTTATTTCCCACTACTATACCAAACCTTTGGAAGTAATAAAAGTTTATTTAATAAATAATCGAAGCTTTTCCAACCAAAATGCATTAAAAGCATTTAAATGACAGTAATACACCACCAGCAAATAAAATACATTTATATAGGGATAGGAAGCGTTATTTGAAGTATTACAAAAGTTCTATATATATATATACTGTACACTGTACAGGCAAATGTTCTAACATGTTTACTTCATGTAATACATTTACAGAAATATTGATTACGAAATCAAGAATAAGAAATGCAATTATCTCCACTTGAACCTTCTAATGAATTCACCTACTTTCTAAAATAGAAACCTGCAATTGTTAAGTTTACACTGAATAGACATCAGATATACAAGTACATGTAATGTATATTGAAATCTCGTTAAAAAGATATTTTACAATAAAATTTACAATTAACTAGACAGTTGATCAAGGAACTATTCTGCATGAACAAGGCTTGTCTTTTTTTCACATCATTATTGTTTTAGCAATATCATTTTTGAACACTTCAAACTTACAGGAGATTTGTTATCGACAAGTGCCCTTGATCGCAGGAAATTCAAGTTGCCAACTGACATTGATGTTAATACAAGTGCCACACTTTATTAATGCTTCATGACGCATCTATACATTATAAAAATCATAAAAAGACTATTAATACTCTACTTAAGTTCTACACTGCATAATGTTCTATGCGTGGTAAAGTATTTTATTCTTGAGATGCAAATATACATAATTACACTGCATATACAAACGTAATTCCGCTACTTGCACGTGAAAGCGTAAAAAAACCCAAAAAAAACAGAGCTACCAATTTTCACAAGAAAATTGTTGTCTTCCGATGGCTGAAAATGTACTAATTTGTTAAGGGTACCACTATTTCTGTAATGAATATAATACTACATCGCAGAAACTGGACCGGTATTCAATTCAATACTTGAGTATTTCACTCAGTTTTTGGCTTAGATAACATACTTAGCCAACTTTGGTATTCAGTTGATGCTTCTGGCTAAGTATTTTACCCTAAATTAAAGACAGCCCCCTAGTAAACTCAAGCCAATTATTTTGAAAGCATTGACTGGTCATCATAAGCTGCGCACAATAATATCAGCGCACATTTAATACAACGCGTAAATTGTGCATTATTTTTGATTGACCGTGTGATACCACAATGCTTATCATTCAGTATTTTGCTGTAAACCTGCTTGCTAAAGTAAAGTAAATTTCTTAAATGTGATCTGAATACGAGTTCAGACATCTTACTAAGCTACGCCAAATGTTAAGTATAAGTTTTACGTAAACAAAGTATCACATTGAATACCAGCCCTTGATCTTCAGAATTTAGATTTCTGTAACAAACCATTCATATTCTCTAATTTCAGTACAAAATACAGAACGTCGGTTTTTCTCGGTAGCTCTTCAACAGCAAATTCTGAAGAATCATCGTAATCTCCATGCAAGCGCAAGGTTTATATGCTCAAGACTCTGTTTTGCTCATCCGATTTTCATGCACTTTTCATCTGGAAGAAAGTCAGCTTGGCCTCATCTTTCCGCAGGTTCGTGATGTTATAAACGTTACCTGACATGACGGGAAGAACAGACAAACAAACAAAACCATCAAAATACAGTAAACCTTACCTGTATATTATAAGAACCACTCAAGGCTAACAAGAATGGTGATTTTTATAGCATGTACAAATAATTTCTAGCATATAATCGAAAAAACAGCTCTAGTAATTTACAGTGTGTATAGCCTTGAAGACCTGTCCAGTAAAACACATATAGTGATTACAGATTACTTTGTTCGTGTCCGATTTCCTTCAAACTTTCACCAGTTTGCTTCTCTGATTTTTTTTTCTTCTGTCTTTTAGAGCATTTTTTAAAAATCTTTTAAGGTTGGAATTTCTTTTAAGCAGTTAACTGCCTCATGTCTATGCAAGGCTTATTAAGAGTACACAATGCAAAAAAGGATAAATATTCACCTTTAGGAACAAAGAACCAGTCTCCACTCTGTAATATTTGGCTTGTCTCGTGAAGGGTCATGGCGATTTTGCCTCGAACAACATAAAATATCATTGTGTCACGTCGCACGAGTTGGGATCCTTTCTCCCCCAATGGCCGGACAGTCAGAATGCCTGAATGGAAAATAAAAGAATCAAATGTACCTTGGGTCACCACACTTACACAGGTAAGTTAACAAAACAGACCTATACATACAATAACCTTTTCATTTCTCATTTGAAATAATTCATTTTTGTAATGTTTTATTGCTTGATTTGCTTGTTTTTACATTCTTAATCAGTGTTTCGCTAAGAATACAGGGATGATATAATGTGGGCCTAAAAGAATTCCCTTCCACAAAACAGGAAAATATAAGTACATATATTTATTTCATTCATTAATTTAGTTCATTCTAATATATTTATATAGGAACACAAGATCAGTATGTTACTATTTTCCATCTGATATCAAAAATATGAACAATTATGGAATGGTAAAAAGTAATTAAAGTTAACATAATAACAAGTAAACAAACAAAA
The DNA here is from genome assembly GCA_037976565.1 of Mesocentrotus franciscanus. Taxonomy (NCBI): domain Eukaryota; kingdom Metazoa; phylum Echinodermata; class Echinoidea; order Camarodonta; family Strongylocentrotidae; genus Mesocentrotus; species Mesocentrotus franciscanus. Next base: position 18,599,848 of record CP137674.1, on the reverse strand, counting down.
TAATCAAATTAAGACAAAAGAATATAACAAATCAAGAAAATAATCAAATTATTGATCACTAAATACAGATGGTAACTATATGGTCATATTAATTTAGATTACAGAATACAAAGTATACAAAATAGGCCTACAGATAACATGAGTATTGCATTGTGGTCTGTTTAATTTGGAGCTTTTATACAGCTATCTAAACTTAATTTTAGTGAGTATTTTATACGTTATTAGGTAATAGCATATAAGTATTGTAGGAAGTGAATTAAGGTTTTAAAAAAGGAAGGAAAATTACATTTTACTTTTACTACCAAAGAAACGGTGGATTTTGTTAAACAAATGTAAATACATGTAGGAAATTGAATGTTGAGAAGATAAAATGATACATGAGAATATTGCACAAATACAAACTTTCAGGTGCATTAAACTTTTGTAAACTTGCAAGTTCTCAAAAGTTGTGACAGTTTAATGCATTTAAATGAGAGAATTACAACATTGCATTATTGAAAATTGTGTGAGTGTGTGTGTGTGCTTTAAAGGCATTGTTTAACAATGCAAAATCTGAGATGCATGGCCCTACGTGTTATCAGCGTCTGTGATATGGTGTATTGAAGCCCTAAAAAAAAATTGCGCTTCAAAATGATCATGAAGTGCCTCAAAAAAGTAAAAGTCTTTGAGTGACCGGTTTTACCATACTCATTTTCCCCAATAGACTATAGTGTTAAAAAAACGTTGGGAAAACGTTTTTTGAAATTTTGAATTCCAATCATAAATATCTTGATAATCAGACGGGCGATCAGCTTGTAAACGTCATGGGATTCCTGACTGACCTAATGGTTTATAAATAATAATAATGTAACTTATATCGCGCCAAATCCACTCTGTGGAGTGCTCAAGGCGCGTGTAAACAGGAAAAACGATCAAGACTTGAAAAGGAATGTTTTGAGATGAGTTTTGAAAGAATCAGAAGATAAACATTTTTGATGTCTTCAGGAAGGCCATTCCATAATTTAGGACTAGAGTATGCAAATGATCTTTCCCCACGTTTTGGTAATTTTGGGTGTCACAAGAAAATTGGAAGTGGATGAGCGTAGAGGTCTTGCAGGAGTGTAGTTTTGGATTAGAGAGATAAGGTATTGGGGAGCAGAGCCGTGAACGCAATGAAAGGTAAGCAACAAAATTTTGAAAACAATGCGATCTTTACAGGAGCCAGTGTAGCGACTGCAAAACTGGGGAAATGTGGGTACGCTTGGTGGTCAGAGAAACAATACGAGCTGCAGCGTTTTGAAGCTTCTGGAGTTTGGACAGTAGATTCTGGGGTAGATTGATTAGGAGGGCATTGCCAAAATCAAGACGGGAGGAAATCAGAGCATGTACTAATTTTTCGGTGGCAGACTTGGACAAATATTTACGAATAAAACCGATATTACGCAATCGGTACCTTACTGATCTGCAAATATTAGAAACTTGGTCAGACATTGTCATATGTGAGTCAAACATAACACCGAGATTGCGACACGTTTGTGACAAGTGAATTATGTGGCCAGAAAATGAAATGCAATTGATATTAACTTTACTAAGCTGTACTTTGGAACCAAATATAAGGAATTTGCATTTGTCAAAATTTAATTTCAAGGAACGTGCGAGCATCCAATCATGAGCATCAGCCATGCAAGATTCAAGGCGATGAACGGCTCGTTCTGCAGCGGCTTGATCTGAATTGAAGGAAATCATAAGTTGAATATCGTCTGCATAAATATGATAATCTATGCCATGTTGTAACAAAACTTGTCGCAATCCAATTAAATAAATTGAGAAGAGAGTAGGCCCGCCCACAGAACCCTGTGGTACTCCACAAGAGAGAGGCAAAGCAACTGATTTGCAACCATTAATACAAACGATCTGAGAGTGGTATGACAGATAAGACTCGAACCATTTGTATGCCTCACCCTTGACACCAAGTGAACTAAGTGTGTTCAAAAGGATAGTGTGATTAACGGTGTCGAAGGCGGAGGACAAGTCTAGCAGCAGGAGAGCAGTTGAGTTACCCCTATCCATTCCTTGCAGGATATAGTTGGACACATTCACAAGCAGTGTTTCCACACTATGATGGGTTCTGTAACCTGACTGGAAAGGGTCGAACAAATCATTGTCCAGAAAATAATCCGAAGACGAGAAAACACAACCCTTTCAAGAATTTTGAACAAAAAAGGTAGGTTTGAAACTGGTCGATAATTTTGGAGGGAATTTCGGTCCAGAGAAGGTTTCTTCAACAACGGAGTAACATGAGCTATTTTCAATGAGGAAGGAACATGTGCCTGCTCTAAACTCAAGTTAATCAAGTAAGAAAGGATGGGAGCGAATGTGGAGGAACAGTTCATTAATAATTTAGTGGGAACAGGGTCTAACTGACATGATTTGGGGGGTAGTTTACGTAAGAGTGACATAATCTCCTTAGGAGTAGTAGGTTGTATTACTTCAAAGGAAGAGGAAGTAAGGGGATGGTGTGGTGTTTCGTCAGGTGATAAACTGTCGCAGATGGTCTTGACTTTCGTCTGGAAGAAGTGGGTGAATGTAGAGGCCATTTGCTGGCTGTCCGTGTGGGCTGGAAGTGGTGATGACTGTCGACGATTCAGAAGTCGGTTTGCTACTGAGAAGAGCTTTCTGGAATCATTCCGACAGTCTTCAATAAGCTCTACAAAGTATGAGCGCTTCGCCCTTTTCACAAGTGAATTTACGAGGTCACGCTGGGCACAGTACAGATCTTTGTCAGTCTGAAGTCGGCCATTGGCCCTCCATTTCCTCTCCAGTTGTCTACGTATCCTCTTCTGAGTACGAATGTCATTTATAATTATGATTGCAGCATTAGCTAAATCCAGGATTTTGTTTAGAATCTGAGACAAAGATACCCAATCCCTTTAAACTGACTCTGGACCCGTTTTATAAAACTCATTATCAATAACAAATTTCAATAATTGTTATAAGCTACTGAAATATCGAATTTGAGTGGCTGTGAGCAAAATTGTCATAGAAATGTGACATTTGTTATAGATAACAATAAACAGGGCCCTTGCTTACCTGCTGCGAAGGCTTTCTGCGATAGAGCCTTTGAGATGGTGATAGCATCATCTGGTTTAGCGGGCAAGCCACTGGGACCAGTAAACTTGAGCATCTTGGATGTAGCCACAGCATCTAATAGGTACAAAGAAATGTATCATAGATTATTGTTTGACTGCACAAAGGCACAAAGGCACAAAGGCACAAAGGCACAAAGGCTAGGTTTTGTCTTGAATTCACATGCAGAAAAGGGTGAAGAGGGAAAACTTGAGAGCAATGACAAGTTGGAGGAGGCCCCTCAGGCAAGGAGCAATACAAATTATGAGACCTGGGCCCATTGCATAAAACTTACCATTGATGGTAACTTTGCCATCAATGGCAACTACCATGGTAACAGGGCTCAAAGGTCAATCAAAATCAAGGTTTCCCTGGTAGTGACCATTGAAGGCAAAGTTTACCATCAATGGTCAGTTTTGTGCAATGGGGCCCTGGTCCCTGTCTTACAAAGAGTTGCGATTGATCCAAATTAATCGCAAGTCCTCCAATCAATTGCAAGTTTGCAGTCTCCTATCTCTTTATTATGTACATGTACATACAGTGTAGTTGCGATTGATATCAACTCTTTTTATAAGACGAGGCCCTGGTGTAAGGACAGAGCATCTTCTGATGAATAAGGGGGAGACAGATCTCAGCTTCAAGGTGTATCATATTTTAAAAAAATTATAAAGCTTGGCATACAGATTGGCCATTAAAGTTTAATATTCATATTTGAAACACAGTACATAAATTATCACGAATTAATCATGCATCTGTTTTGGAAATTTCTTTTTATTGTGTGGAATAACCGACGGCTGGGTTTTAAATATTCAGTGTCAAAGGATAGGTAAGCCTTGACATGAAAGCTTACAGCATTAGAAGTTTTCCTAAGAAGCATTATAAGCATAGGAAGGATTAAGCAAATGAGAACCGATGCCTTTCTACTAGAGCACCACCTACGCACTGCATTTTAATCAAACTTGGAAATTTACCACACTACTGAAATATGAAGCAATACTCACCAATAGCAACCTCTTGCTTGGTGTCAGGGTTGACTACATTGATGGTGGGTTGGCAGACTTTACTGGTCCCAACAGGAGGTGATGCATGGATTGAGATATGAGAGGGCGTCACTGGCAGGTGACCTTTGGCTGAAAATAGAATAGTCAAGATCCATGTTTTATCATCCACATTTGGTATCAGGGTTGACTGCATTGATGGTGGGTTGGCAGACTTTACTAGTCCCAAAAGGAGGTGATAAATTGACCCCCTTAAAATACTGCAACTTTCATCAAATGCTCAACTTTTAAATGTTAATTTTTATTTCATTTTTTCCTGTTCTACAGCATGTATTTCATCTTTTAGAGAAACAATATACTGGTAAATGACCGCTGGAGAGATATGTATTACAAAAAGGTGACCACAAAGACAGGTTTAACCTGATAATGCTTTTTAACGGCCATCCCTTGCAAATGACTACAAAAGCCTACGGGTAGCACTTACGTTTAGCTGGTTGCCTCATAGACCTCGCAGACACTCTCTCTTCTGGTGCTTCGGGAGAGATGATGCCAGCCAGAGCAAGGCCCCCTGACTTCCGACGTTCGTAGAGTGGACGTTCGTTGCGCCAGTACTCTAGAGGGCGCACCCTCTGACGTCTCGTCCGTCTGACTCCATCTTCCTCATCAGGTTTGACTATAAGAAGGAAATCAGTGTCAAAATTATGACATTTATCATTGGAAATGAGTTAATGACACATCCAAAAATTATTTACCTGTGTCACAGTTTGGAAGTCTAGGGCCAAATGCCTTCCTCAGACATGTACTAATAGACTGAAGCTAGCTGCCAGTTTTTTTTATTGCCAAAGGATGGCAATATGTGATGGTATTTCATCAATATCGATGGTGTATTCCTAGCCCATTGCTCACCAGCTTTGAGCTACAGTGTACGCCCCTGAATGATAATTTTTACGCATTGGGTAAAAAATGATGTTTTATAAACATTTTAAAATGTGAAATTGTTCGGTTGTTCCACTGAATAAAACCTTGTGAAAGAAGCAACAGTGTTTGTTTTTTGGATACGACTATTAAACACTTACTGATATAAGCCTTCCGGAGTGGTTTCTCTGTGAAGAGGATGGAGTATTTATTCTTTTTGTTTTGCCGTCTCTTATCCCAATTCCTGCTGACTTTCAGGATAGAGCCTGTGGACGTTGACCTCGCTCCACTGCTGGAAGTGCTTGGGGACTTGCTAGGGGTTGGACCCCTGGTGGACTGGTCAGTGGACTGGTCAGTGGATTGATTTTGGTTTGCATCATGGTGATCAATAGAGTCTTGGGTAGTATGATCCTCAGCTGTAAACAAAAGATTATAAAAATAAACATTGAAGACTGCTGTAGTGATAGCATGTATACAAGGACCACTGTCTACAACCAACAGAGTTTTAAATTCAAATCAATCCTGCTAATCGACCGTTACATAAAACCACCTGCCAATAAAGAAAGCTTTTCTCACCTTCCTTGAGCAGTCTTAATATACAGATTAACATGTACATGGTAAGAACAAAATCAATAAAGGGGAACAACATTAATTGTTCAAAGATTACACTCAGTTTTAAAGGGGGAAGATTCATTCTTAATTACAAAATCAACGTGAGGGGGTAGGAGGATAATTGTTGAGCAATTAGAAAGTCTATGTGACAGAAGTCTTATAATCCCTCATCCCACTCTATTGTGTTCCACATACCACTCTCCTTTTATTGAGAACGATCCTCTTCACACACTGTTCCCTATTGGTTCCTGTTCAAGTCTGGTTTCAATAGACAATAATCATCTTTATATCCAACACCACTTGTATCGTTTTGATGCTCTTCTTTCAATGACATCACAAAGTCTTGTGATCTGGTTTTCCCCACCCTCACAAGGCTACCCTAACAATTTCTTTCAATAGAAAATTCAAGGATCTGATGAATGTACTGTATAAGTGTAGCTATGCTACAAAAACTTCTTATTTTCATCTACTGCCTGATCAAATTTCAAAGCAAGTTTCTTCCCACATTAAAGTTAATTACCAGAATTCAAGACTGTAGCTTTCTATCTTCCCAACTACACTATATTCAATAATATAGAGTAAAACATTACCTGGGCAATACTAGTAAAGTTTAAAAGTAGCCCACAAAAAAAATGAAATATTTGTTTTTGTTTCACCATGCAAAGACTTACGAGAAGCTTCATCATCATCAGCCACAGAGGTTGTGGAGGTTGCCTCCGAAGACCGCCGCTTTGATGGTTTCTTGGCCACCGCTCCCTTCTTCCTTCCTCTTCTACTCTGCCCTTGATCAGCTGTCTGTCTATCACTCTCTGATGTGCTTTCTTGCACCGACTGACCACTCAGGTGTTCTTCCACGTTTATGGTGTCATCTTCTTTCGCTTTGTCCCGTGTCTTGGCACCGCCGCCACTTGATCTCCCCTTAGACAATCTACTGGACTTCTTGTGGTCCTTTGGTTCGTTGTGGTCGTGCCAGTACTCTCGAGGGTGCTCTCTCTGACGTTTTGTCCGTCTGACTCCATCTTCCTTATCAGGTTTGACTATAAGAAGAAAATCGGTGTCAAAATTAGGTCATTTATCATTAGAAATTAGTTAATGACACATCCAAAAATTATTTACCTCTGTGACAGTTTCAAAGTCCAAGGTCAAATGCCTTCCTCAGACATCAGTACTGGTAGACTAAAGCTAGCTGCCATTTTTTATTGATTGCCAAAGGAAGCCATTTTGGCAATCACCATGTTGTAGATGTCAGATAACTGTTATGAGGGGGTAGGAGGATAATTGTTGAACAATTGAAAAGTTTATGTGACAGTACACAGATAATCCCTGATCAAACCCTATTGTGTTTCACAGGCCACTCTCCTTTTAATGAGAACGATCCTCTGCACACACTGTTCCCTATTGCTTCCTGTTCAAGTCTGGTTTCAATAGACAATAATCGTCTTTATATCAAACACCACTTGTATCGTTTTGATGCTCTTCTTTCAATGACACCACAAAGTCTGGTGATCCAGCTTACCCCACCCTCAGTGGGCTACCCTAACAATTTCTTTCAATAGAAAATTCAAGGATCTGATGAATGTACTGTATAAGTGTAGCTATGCTACAAAAACTTCTTATTTTCATCTACTGCCTGATCAAACTTCAAGGTCAATTCAAAGCAAGTTTCTTCCCACATTAAAGTTAATTACCAGAATTCAAGAGTGTAGCTTTCTATCTTCCCAACTACACTATATTCAATAATATAAAGTAAAACATTACCTGGGCAATACTAGTAAAGTTTAAAAGTAGCCCACAAAAAAATGAATTATTTGTTTTTGTTTCACCATGCAAAGACTTACGAGAAGCTTCATCATCATCAGCCACAGAGGTTGTGGAGGTTGCCTCCGAAGACCGCCGCTTTGATGGTTTCTTGGCCACCGCTCCCTTCTTCCTTCCTCTTCTACTCTGTTCTTGATCAGCTGTCTCTCTATCACTCTCTGACGTGCTTTCATGCACCGACTGACCGCTCAGATGTTCTTCCACGTTTATGGTGTCATCCTCTTTCGCCTTGTCCCGTGTCTTGGCACCGCCGCCACTTGATCTCCCCTTAGACGATCTCCTGGACTTCTTGTGGTCCTTTGAGTGAGTAGCTGTAGTGGGTGGATCCTCCTTGTTGTCTGAAGATTTGTCCTCAGTGCTCGATACCTGACGGATGCTGATGTCTCCACTGACAGAGATCATGTCCTTGGTGGTGAAGTGGACACTGCTTCGACGTGACCTGAACGCAGTGGAGCTAGAACCAGCCTTGCTTGTCGAGGGTCCATCCTCGTCGACCCCTAGGGTTTCGTCACTGGCTGTCTTAGAACTGTTGGTGGCCTCTGCAGGATGATTGGAGTGTTTCTTTTGTCTTCGTTTTCTCTGATTCTTTTGTTGAAGATCCACAGCAGCAGCTGGGTCATCATCAACCTGTGAGTGAGCATCTGCATCAGAAGAGCTAGTCTGGGATGTGTTCCCAGAAGACCTTTGGCTCCTTTGTGATTGGTTTTTCTGTTGGTTAGACTTCTTTCCTCTGCTCTTCATGCCTCCGGTTGCTAATTTCGAGTCATACCCATCTCCATTAATACTCTCTTTAGGACTTCCCTTTAATTTCTTTTGATCATCATCCCTGTGGATTTCTGATCCTCTCTTACTTGCCTTTTTCTTCTGGTCTTTCCCCATTTTGCTCTCCTGTTTATCCTTCTTAGTGGGTCTCCTTGAGGATTTCAGTAACTTTTCTGGCTTTTCTTTTTGTACCCTTTCCTTATCAATTTTCTTGCCTCCTTTTGCAATGGTTTTTCTATTTGTTCTCACTGCTTGTTTGCGATTTCTTTTCTGTGTGTCATCCAATATGCCAAATTCTTGTGAATCGGCATCAGCAACATCAAATTCATCTTCAACTTCATGAACTGATGGCACTGCAAAACTTGCTCTTAAAGAAAAGAAGACTCTCTCTGCGTCATCATCATCTTCATCTTCAACAACCTCAGACTTTGATGCCACAACAGTTTTGTCCTTTTGCTTAATTGCCTTTCCAATGTTCTCCTCTTTTGTCTTTTCCATTTCATCTACTTCTGTCTCCACTGCCTCTTCTGATTCTGCTTCAACATTTTTCTCTCCTTCTTCTGTCTCTGTAACTATCTCCCTTTCTGTTTCCGTCTCTGAAACTTCCTCTCCCTTGGTTCCTTCAACCTTCTCTCCTTCTGTCTCTCCAACAGTCTCAACATCTGTCTCTGGAGCTACCTCATCTTCTGTTCCTTCAACCTCTTTTCCAGCAGGGGCAAATGATTGCTGTTTACTTTTTCTTCTTGACTTGACCACTTCTGTCTCAGGAACTATCTCCCTTTCTGTTTCTGTCTCTGAAACTTCCTCTCCCTCGGTTCCTTCAACCTTCTCTCCTTCTGTCTCTCCAACAGTTTCAGCAACTGTCTCTGGAGCTACCTCATCTTCTGTTCCTTCATCCTTCTCTTCTTCAACCTCTTTTCCAGCAGGGCCATTTAATTGTTGTTTACTTATACGTCTTGACTTGACCACTTCTGTTTCTTTCTCCACATCGTCTTTAACGTTTTCCACTCCTTTTGACCGACGAGTACCTCTACTGCTCATTCCCTTGACTCTGACTACCTGTTTCTCATGCTCCTCCTCTTCCCCTTTTCTAATCTGCTTGACTGTCGTGTGCTTTTTCTGCAATTAGTTGTTACATCATCTGTTTCCTTATCTCCATCTTTTTCTTCTGGCACCTCTTTTTCTGATACATTTGACTGACGAGTACTTTTCCTGCGTCTCGGACCTCCAGCTCTCCCTTCTTGTTTCTCTAATTCTATTTCGTTATCATTTCCTTTATTTATGCTCATGTTTGAAGGCTTTATACTTCTGCTCCGTCTGGAACCGTTTTGCCTATTTGTGTCAATCTCTATGTCATCCACGGCATCTTTATCAACTTTTCCTTCATTCACTTTTGACTGTCGAGTACTTTTCCTGCGTCTTGTATCAACACCTTTCTTTGCTGTCTTCTCGTTATTCTTCTCAAGCTCATTTTCATTTAGTGCACTAACATTTGATTGTCGAGCGCTTTTCCTGCGTCTTGTTTCTACTGCTTTCTCTGCTTCTCCCCCTACTTCCCTTTCATCTGTTTCTTCATTTTCTACAATGTTATTTGACTGAGAAATACTCTCTCTGCTTCTCTTCTCCCTTGGGACTGCGACACTTAGGTCACCATCAGGCCGGGTTGATAGCCTCTTGCTCTCTCTGGTCTGTGCAGTACCCTCGTCACTTGATGAAGTGGCTTCGGCCTTAGGCTCAGGTACCTCTTCTTGCTGTGATGATGGTTCACTGGTTGTCTGGCTACTCTGCTGTTCAGCACTGCAATAAGGAAAATGATGATGAAATGACAAACCTCATTCATTGACACCTCTCATCCTAAACTATGTCCACGCTGTAAGCTCATTTAAATTCCTATAAATGATTTCAAAGGCATTATCTTAATTTGTTAACATGTGATAAAAAATAAGTCTATGAGCTTAAAGCCCAAGTCCACTCCAATTTTCAAAAATTATAGCATGTTGTAAATAAATGAAAGGTTAAAACTGCCAAATATCACAAGCGTACTTCAATCAGGTGATTTTTAAGAGCGATTTTTGTTTCGGTTATTTCGAGCAAAACATTTAAATTGCTGTACGGATGTGACGTATGCTCCTTACAACAAAAGTGCTAGCAGTATACGTACTGACAATAGGCTATTTCGTAATGTAACCAAATTCAATGCATACTTCTTTGTGAAGTGCCTCGATACAAACTATTTTATTCACCTGATAAGAATAATAGTATTTCAATAGACAATAGAATCTGGACTGCAACATTAGTCTTTGCCAGGTAGGACGAACATTATGTTTTTTGATCAAAACTTGTCACTTTTTTCCAACTTTTCAGTGAGGTACCTACCCATGTATTTGTTTTCAGAGATATTTTAAAAATGTAGTAATACAAGAAAAACATTTTTTTGGTGCCAATTTGAAGAGCAAGATATGATCAATTAAGCCCTTTAAAAAATCCTGTCCTGAAAGGGCTAACTACCCTCTGGCAACTATCCCATGTATATGTATGCATTCCAACTGCATTTGAAAGACAATGCTAATTTAGAACTTCCCTAAAAAAAAGGGGACTTGAAAATGTCTTTAAGTGGGAAAATAATGACTATTGGTAGTCGAATCGACTTAGGAGCTATAGAGCCAGTAAGTAATAGTCTGATTTGTCAGACCATTGCACCGAATGGTACCGAATGGTCACACGTTTTATGCTGCGCAAAGATTCAATCAGTTTAATTTGGGCCATTACAAGAAGTGGGTTATTGATGTAGACAAATGCTCATGTACCCGTTACAGCTCATTTTATGTATGTTATTACCAAAGATGAAAAAAGCCAGTCAGTCACTCAATAGTGTCTGACAGTGAAGTCTAGCAAGTAAACGGGTTTCCTTGCATAATTTGAATATTAGGACACTGCTAACGTTTAATTTTCAGATAGGACATACATGATATATTCATAATTCCTGCAAAGTTCTACAGAATTTGATGTTGGCTGCAAAAGGGACATAGTATCTTTAAAAGGGTTAGTTGTGATGGGTTGATAGCTCTGGGGAGCAGTCACCCTACCACAGGTTACACATATATCTACCGGTATATGGGTGGTGGCAGTGGAATGAATTCCTTAAATTTCTCCATTAGTTATGATGGTATTTATGATATTAGAATTCCTAATATTCTATTTTAAATGAACATTTAATTTACCTTATTGTCTTTATTTATTCCCCCCCCCCTTCAATTCGAAGTCTAAAGCAGATCACAGTAAACGTAAAGGGGTAGGGGGCAAATTGGTTGAATTCCAAATATTCCCAATACCGGTACTCACTCTTCGGCAGGCCCCCTCGCATCATCCTCTTCAGTCTCTGTTGATCCATCCCCTTCATCTTGGCTGAGTTCCGACTTGCTGGAAGGTGCTTTGACGGTTCCTTCGGAGGATGTTCCACTCTCTTGGCTCTCTCCTTCATCCCCGACACTGCCCTCCCCTTCACTGGTTAGGCTTTCTTCGGAAGTGGTGGCCTCTGAAAAACTTAGCCTGCAATGTAAATGAAATTGCTTATAAAAATATGCTTCTACTCTGAGATAAGAAAATGGTGGATAACATAATATTGCCTGATCACTAAATTTATGAAAAGAATGAGAACCTATAGTTACAGATTTTGGTGCAGTTTCAAAATCACTTATCATTTCTTATGTTGATTCCAGTGGTGGCAAATTTCACAAGACTTGGTCTCGAGAACCTGTGGGCAATGTCATGTGGGACCTACCTTTGCCTGGTCTTGAATTTACTTAAGGCTGATGAGGGTTCCAGACTTGGGGCTGGACCCTTGATGATGCTGCCAGTGATATCAGCCTCAAGGGCTGAAGCGTTATCTGCAGCTTGTGAGACGTCCTGTGGCAGTTCAACCTTGCTTGCCTCTCGATCTGAGCTGGCTTCTTGAGGGGTGAATGATGGCATAGACTTCAGCGAGCGCTGCAAGTGAAAGACAAAGCGCTATGTAATGCTTACAATTGCTTAGTTCTTATTGGGCTGATCAAGCTTCTTTTTTTAAATGATTGTCAAAGCATGTGTGCATTGTTTTTTTTTCTTTTTAAATATAAATATATATAGAAATACGGATGTATTGATCTAGTGATTTACATCTGGGGGACAAAGCTTTTATGTCAATATCAGAACCTGGGTCATTCATTGTGTCGGTGGACCAGAAGTCAACCACTACACTAACTCACATCCGGATCCCACTTTGCAGATATTTTCTACGTTCTAGGGACAAAGTCACTATTTTGAGTACTGCTCATGTGGTTTGGTTACAGTGAGATTATAGTGCTTTAAAGTGTTCCATACGACATATTTATTTCAAAATTGAAGCACAACCTATATCAAGCTCACTGACCCTATTCTGCGAAGACTATGTTATTCTAGATAGCATTCACTTTCCTTGCAGCGAATCAAAGGCCATTAATTTTGTTCATGCTTTGTTCCTTTAGCTTCCGCTTATATTGTCTGATTTCCGCTTATTCTTGCAGTTTACTCCGATGAGTGCAAGACAGAGCTTTGGTCCATCTGTTTCGTAGCTATGCTTCGATATTAATTTCATGTCTCACAAAACAGGCAATTCTTATGATAAGAACATGGAAATTGGATAAAACTTGTTGCACGCCTCAACCAATACAGCAGTTTAAAGAAATCTCCCTACCTTTTTTATGGTACCGTCATTATTTTCCTTCTCTGCTGCACATGTGGTGTGCATGGTAGCATCATTCTCTGCAGAAAATGGACAAGAAAATCTTTCATGAGCATCCAACACATACAAATGGACTAATACAACCGTCACAAGAGATTTTAACATACAATTTCAATCATATGATTTCATGTTAAAATAGTACCGCTGAGATACTGTAGCGTAGTTAACTTGCTTCCTAATTCATACTGTTTTGCACTAGCTCATAATCATTTCTGATTTATTTACTGAAACTATTTGCAGTACATGTTCATACAAGTATGTATGCATTACATTAATGTTTGTAAAAACATCATACATGAATCTTATATTAAAGTATAACAATGCTTATTAGGTATCCCTAAGAAAACTTGGTTGCTTTACATGTAAATAGTGAGCTATGATTACCATCTTAGCATGGTCCTCATGCAATCTAAGCACTATTAAAGTTTTGGGGTGGAGGAGATTATGCTTTGCATTATTATATGTTTGAAATTGTTTGATATCATTCTGAAGCCTATATATCTGATGATGCAGTGTGAATGGAATAATATTGTGTGGGGGATGGAAAAAAAATTGACATGGGGGTTAGCGAGAAATAAATTACACTTGAGAATGGCATAGACAGGGACATGAAGTGCATACTTACCGCTCTCTGACCAGTAGTCATCAAAGACTTCAAAGCCATCGCTGTCTTTCCTCACATCTTTTTTCACTACAATGCCAGTCCGCCTGTATCAAAAACAAAGATTGTTTAACACTCTCATTACCACCAAAGATGATTTTGAAGTTGTTTCATGGTTTATTTTTACCTGACTGCTAAGAAAGCATGTACATGTTGTATATCCTTGTATGTATTAAGCAACCAGGGGACTGATGGCTTTAAGTCCTCTCTGAGGGACTTAGTAATGAGGATTAATGCCTAACCAAAGGGCACGAGCGCATAGACTTGGTTTTGAACCCAGGACCTCCTGGCTACAAGACCACTGCCCTACCACTGAGCCATAGCTGTTTTAAATGGAAATTGATTTTCCTGCATTTCCATAGCTAAATGTAGTACAGGAGCGACAGTTGTGCCACGGGATGTTCTTCATAGGTCACATTCATAAAGCACCAAGAAGGGTTCCTCCAAAAAGAATTGTATGAGGAAGGAAACTACAGTATTTGGAGCTCCATGAATTGACCTGTAACTGTGCACGTGTGTGCATTTCATAGCTATCTTTCTCAATACACAGAGTGCTTTTCAACAGAAAGCTCTCAGTTGTTGAGTCATATAGTTACATGTACATGTATATATAGAAATCAGAAAGCTAGAAAGTGCAGTTACAACTTACAAATACAAACCAGGCCCGATAAAAACATAATGGTTTGAAATGATTGACAACTGAAAAAGTTTAGGAAAGACACAATAACACAATACCGTACATGTAAGTACAATTTATATTAGACATCAGGTGAAAATACTAACAATGCAGTACATACAAATCATTCTTGGGAAATCAAACTTTTACAAATATACAATAATGACAATTAATGATATTTTGAGCAAACATAAATATAATTTTACAGTACACTTCATAATTGTGATGATACTCTTTTAGTCATTTGTATTGGTACATGTACATGTATATTTACCTGCCGACACCTTCTTGGTAGAAAGGGTTGACAAAAACCTGTAAAAATCAAGAAATTAGACAAATTGGTAATGTTGACATACTGTATTAATGAATTAAATACATTATCAAATATCAACAAAGTCTATATTATGTGTACCGGTATGTGTGGCAGATGTAAAGCCATATGTACTAAAAATGTAGTCTATCATCTATGATAATTTATCAGGTCTCATAATTAATATTATTTTTTCTGGAACTGAAATCTAAGATAAATCAAACCTAGGATGAGAATAAAATCTGGAACTCTGGATCACTATGACTCATTTGACATTATGTCATTTAAAAATTATGAGTTTTTTTTTTACAAGATGTAGAATTCTAGGCAGATCAGCTCAGAGAGCCAATTTGTTACTAGCCCAACTCGCATCTCCCTTCAATCTTCAGTGCATGTTTATGTGAGTGTTTTAATTCTCATTTTGTTTGTTTGTTTTCAAAAACAATTCAATTGTTCACACCACGTGCACCAAGTCAAAACAAAAGTTTCAAATTCAAAAGACAAAACAAGATAATTTTTCCTCCACACACCCATTTTTAATTAAAGTTTAAAAAAATATTTTAGAGATAAAAATACCACTCCAGATTTTTGTCGGACAAGGATGATGTACCAGTGTAGATCAAGACCTCAACAAGACAACAACATCACAATCACACTGATACTGATAGCTGATCATGCATTCTCGCACTGCTCACAATCACATAGCTATAGACCCTAGATGATGGCGCAGGACAAGGCCGACTCCGTATCCCGCCGAGCACTCTCCCCAAGAGCCCGGGCATGAAGAGCTATCAGACCCCGCTGAACTTCATGCAGCTTAGTCATGTTATTCATTCAGTTATTGACAATGAAGTGAAATTAAGACTGCGATTACAGAACGGCCATGCAGTGAAATTTATCCACATGAACTTAAATCAAATACTTACATTCTTCGCCATGAATGCCGACATTATTTTGATTTCAATCTTCGTTTATCATGGAGAAATCCAACGCTAAATTTCACATTATTCAACTTGTCGATTGGGTTGACGTTTGAATCTTCGCGGCCATATTTTGGATGTGTTCGTTTTTCTCAGCACAGCTCACGCGCAGCGCACACGCACGAGACCCGGATAATCAAACCGCAGGATGGATAAGGCCACATATTGGTCTTGTGATTCATACCCTAATTTGGGGGCGTCGTCTCGAAAAACTCTAGATGGTTAGAGATACAGTTATATCTAAGGGGATCGACAGAGGGGCGCAAAAGAAAGGGGAGGGGGGAAATGCAAATTTTTAGAGAAAGAGGAAGGGGAGATCCTTATTATACACCCCCGATATGAAAGGTAAATTGTAGTGGAACTACAGTTTTTTTAATATATAGTTTGAGATGCGAACATATTCTATTCATGTTGCTCAGTCGTTTAACTCCCTCGCGTTTGTAGTTCGCTCCCCAATATAAATATTAGCTTATAAAAAGCGTTTTTAGAGGGAATGGTCGACGTTGCTTTGCTTCTTATATAGTGCGCCAAAATAAATTATAATGCAGTGTAAACTTGAAGAAAAAAAAAACAACAACAACAACAACATTTGGGAAAGTTCAGCATTTAGTGAAAGAAATTATAAATTCTGTTGCCTGGCTTAATTCTTTGGGTATATTCCTCCAGAGAGTTCAATATTTTGCACCCCATAATGGCATTTGAAGGACAAGTAAAAAAAAGAAATGCTGCTTATGTCCAGAATTCGCAAATCCACTGCTCTGTTGCAGTCATAGACGTACGATCGAGACAGGGGATGTTATGGGGGCTCCCCGGGGATTTTTACAGTAATAATTTTCAGGCAACTATCACCTCATATTCGGGCACCGTGGTGAGATGCCCAAATATCCTCAGCAAGGTGTCAGAATTTTTTCTTCTTCAAATGTAAACTAGTGAATAACTGAATATTGATGATGAAATAAAAGCCAAACAGAAGATTCCATTTAATTTTTTTTTAAATGTTGATTCTGATCATTCCGATAGCAACGGGATGCCGAAAACTCAATCGTCATATTCTGGTTTGTCAGAAATTAGGGGTAGCCAGTGAAATTTAACCCTTTCAAAATGACTAACACTAAGAGCAGATAGTAGTTTTGATTTACAGCAATTATCATCAGTCAATTTCTAATTCTAACTTGTTTTGGGTGAGGGGGGTGAGTGGAACAGGAATATTTCAAATTATAGGGGCCTAGCCTATACTGGACTTCTGGAAATAGGATCTCAGGAATTTCCAGATGTTGATCGAGCAATGTGATCCATGCAGGTGGTGCATTCAGCCACCAATTTCAGGAAAAAGGTCCTATGAATTTTATCCCCGAAAATGTGGACATCAAATAGGTCACAATGTTAATCTGCATTATAATATCTTAGCAGCTGCACTACACTTATTGACTGCATCTCTAGACTACGCACAACGCCGTACGGGAGAAAACGGACAGGGATTTGTCTATCCTACGTTCTTTAAAATCTGCGCGCGGCCAGCTGAATTCAAAATACTGGCGGCAGATGCATGACCGCGGGCCCGACCGTTTTCCAGCCCGACGCTCCCGGGGTCTACGTACGTCCGTGTCCGGCCGATCCATAGCAGAGTAACGGAGGAGTTTCTTTCTAAGACTTTAAGAGGTCCTATTTCGGTGAATCTGAAGAGTGTAGATTGTTTAAAGAAAAGTAACGGAACACCGGACGTTGAATTTCCGTAGCCTAATTCCCTGTGTCAGTAAGTGTTATAAGTTTTGCTATATTAATTGTAAATCATGACATGATCATGTGAGAATTGTATTTCATTTGTCATCAGTCAGTAGTCATGTCTCTAGACCGAAAATTTCTGTCTCTTTCGTTCGTTAGCCTCTGATTTGGGTAGGGTCGGCTCCTCTCTTTAGAGACAGAAGCCGACCATAGGCGCTCCTGTGCAAATGTTTTGGCCATTTATGGCCAAAGAACTTTGCCCAAAATACTCAATTTTAGCGGATTCATATCCGATGCATTTATGTTTGAAAATTAGGCCTAGGCTAATATACATCGGTTCCACTTACCAGATTGACTGTATGATGCGTTTAAGGTCTTTTTCCGGATTTTCATCGCGAAATGAGCTCCGTGTTGAAATTCTTGCAACCGTATTTTAAACTGTTACTGCGCATTAAGGAAGATGACGTCATCCATTGACAGTAACTGTTTAAAATACGGCTGCAAGAATTTCAACACGGAGCTCACGGCGATGAAAATCCGACCCTTAAACGCATCATACAGTCAATCTGGTAAGTGGAACCGATGTATATTAGCCTAGGCCTAATTTTCAAACATAAATGCATCGGATCTGATCGCTAAAATTGAGTATTTTGGGCAAGTTCTTTGGCCATAAATGGCCAAAACATTTGCACAAGAGCGCCTATGGTCGGCTTCTGTCTCTAAAGAGAGGAGCCGACCCTACCCAAATCAGAGGCTAACGAACGAAAGAGACAGAATTTTCGGTCTATCATGTCTCATGATCATGTTTGTACTAGCCTACTACTAGTACTTGTACTGTAATGTATTATTGTACTAATTACTATTTGTAGTTGTAGATCTACTGTCGTCTAGTCGACTAGACCCAGTGCAGTGGACTTGATTCTGACCGAGACAGAGTGAGAGACAGCTGACAGTGTGACAATGCATGTAAACAAACATTAATTCATTGTCAATGTTTAATAGTAGACTATTTATTTATTTTTTGTTAGTCAGCAACTTCCCAAGACTGAGGACCGTCACTTGGTTTCGAACCTGAGTCACCGGATTACGAGACCACTGCTCTACCAACTGAGCTATCGCGCCTCCATCTATATACAGGAGTACAGCGGCTTCCTGATGGAGTGTCTTGTAGAATAGCGTTAATCTGCTGTCTTTCCTTCATTGTTGGAGGGGAGACCATTCCAGGGATTTGAGTAACTCAGAGACACTTGTAGCTGTAGTACGACGATAGTCATTGCAGACGAATCGTGCTGCCCTTCTTTGTACCATTTCCAATTTATCTACAAGGTAAGATTGGTGAGGGTCCCATACAGTTGCTGCATATTCAAGTTTGGGACGTACACCAGTACCTTGAATGCAGCAGCCTTCACTTGAGCATCACATCTTGTCAGGTTTCTACGGATGAATCCCAGGATCTTACTTGCATCATTTACGACATGGTTGATGTGGTTGTTCCAGGACATGTTGCTGGACAAGTGGACTCCCAAATAGTTGGTTTGTTTTAGAGATGATAGGTGTACCCCATGCATACTATATAAATGTGAAGGCCTTTGGTTGTCTACTCCTTGTCACTTGCATGGTTTGCGTTTGGCATTTAGATGGGTTGAAACTCATTTGCCATGAAGTAGACCATTCCTTCAGGACATCAAGATCCTCTTGAAGTTTGGCTTGATCTTCGTTCCCACGGATGTGACGAAAGAGGATGCAATCATCAGCGAACAATTTGATCTTTGTTTCCGGACTTACTCGATCTCCTGTTATACTATTACTAGATTCTAGATTTCCAGATTGCCCGACTAGAAAATCTATCAACAAAGACTTCCTGAGATATCGTGATCTCTAAATTCTTTCAGATTGCAATGCATATGCCCTACAATTTATAATAGGGACTCGTAGTTGTAGACTTGAGACTACATACATGTACATGTAAATGCATGTGTAGATCTGCATGTACATGTAGATTTCTACATGTAAACAGACTAGGCCTACAGTAATAATTGAGTTCAAACTACACGCACTGGACTTGAGATGATTCGGATGAGCAGTCTACAGAGTAGATCTACAGATGAATGTTTTGTCAATAGAATAAACCACAACATTAAGTTAAGTCTAACTGTCTATTGACAAATTTAGGCGCAGGGTTATTTTGTCTTCCTCTTTTCATTGGTGTTAATACCATGGTACAAGATTGTCAAAATCTTATTGATTTTCTGTAGGTCTTTTGCATTTCTCTTAATTTTGGACAGAACGTTCAACTGTAGTCGGTACACGTTGACTTCAGGACTTTTTATATAAATATTGTGCATTTTGAATTAATTTTCCACAGAACTTCAACATTATCAACGAGTCATGAGCTGAACTGGATTCTTATGCAGAATGAATAACGGAAAGAAGCTGAAGGAGACGCTGAAGCGCCTGGATTACCCAGAAGCCCATGAACTGCAAGCAGAGGCGTTTGATTGGTTATTTGAGAACGATGCTATAGCGCCCTTCTTGGATTGGTTTATTGACAATGTAGGACCAGCCAATGTACTGTCCAGTCAGGAAATAGCAGAGTAAGTATTGAATTAAGGTCTGGGTTTAAAATAAATCAAGGTATATTATTATTATTATTATTATTATTATTATAGTGAGGGTAAATTCTTAGTAATGGAAAGTGAAGTAAGATGTTGCTCTGTTTCTTGTTGAGTGAGGAGATATAAGCTAATTAATGCCGCCATAAAGACTGGTATGGATCGATATTCAAAATGGAATGACTAGTAACAACAATTTTGGGAGAACAGAAGTTGATTGTTAGTGTTATTGTGCGTTGTGACTTCGCAATTTTTTTGCAAAATCATTTAGTCTGTAAGTGATTTGTTAAGTTATCCCTTAAGCACAAAAGATCTTATGGCTGTTTTGGTCCATTCCTGAGACATTCACTTTGATTCTACATATTTACTGTCAAGGTTACTGTTCTCCTTCCAATGTACATGTAGGTTTCATGCTTTAGAATCTTCTGGGGATGGAGTGCTTGAAGGAGAGAAATTGAACACAGCCTTGAGGAGCTCAAATACAGGAGACGAAGATGATCTTTCTCCGGAAAAGATAAAGTATGTTCCTGTTCTGTGAATCAATGCATAATTCTGTACATAGCCTAATATTCTACATGTATTTATAATTCAATTATTGTTATTTATAACAGATTGCATTCAATACAAGTTTACATGAATTAAGGGTCAGCAATGTGTGTCACCTTGTTTAGAAAAATTGGTTATGATAAATGTATTTATATAATATACAAGTACTTGACTAAAAATGGGGTGAGAATTCATTAGGAGCTATAGAGATAATGCAAAGCTTTTTATAAGTATTGTTTAATATTTTGACTCAGTTATCAAAGTCCTTGAATTATTAAATTTTTCCAAGAATGTAAGAAAAAAATTGCAACATTTAAAGGAAAATGATGTGTATTGAGTAAATATATGGTTGATTTTTCCATAAAAAAGAATAATAATAAAGATACATACATGTACAAAAAATTATGTTTGTACGTTGTACTATGGTAGTAATAACTCTAATATCGATATCAATGTTAAGTGTGTGATTTTTTTTTTGTTTTTTGTTTTTTTTTGTTTTTGATTGTGTGATTTTTAGGGAGGATATAGCGGCAATGGAGGAGGAGCTGCATAGAGCTCAGAAAAACAGGAAAAGCCTTCTTCAGCTGAGGAACAAATTAAGGTAATCTGGCTCCACTGGATATTAATTTAATTCTATTGGAATATGAAAATATAGGCCCATACTGCAAATTTGATGACTGGTAGCTACATTGTAATTGGTCGAAGAAGAAGACAATGACTGTATGTAACCACTGTATTACATATTTGATTGAGCTGTTCTGTTTGCAGTATTAATACTATTTCTTCTGTTTGGAACCAGGGCCCTGTCATAAAACTTGTTATCAACAAAAAATGCTAAAATTATGTGACAAAGCTCTCAGCCAATCAAATGTCATGATTTCAGTAGGCCTAGCTTATAACATGTATTGTATCTTGTTATTGATAAAAAGTTTTATGAAACAGGGCCCTGAATCGTGTTCACTCTGTGTTAAGTGATATGTGTTAACACCCTTCTGGCTCTAAACAAATGATATTACTTAAACTTTACCATCCATATGATTGCATGTGATTAGCGACCCAAGGACATGAAATTGCATAAAAGGCATTGTTTAACAATGTTTCCAATTTTACAAATCTGAGCTGCATGGCCCTACGTGTTTTCAGTGTCTGTGATATATGCAGGCGCGTAGCTAGGATTTTATTTTAGGGGGGACGGTAGTGAGCACGAGAAGCATGCGAATCACTTTAATACAGAGCGCGCAAAGCACGCTTCCTAGGGGGGTGGGTGCCGGGGTGGGTGCAGGTAGGGAAGCTTTGACGTTTCATTAAATTAGAGAAAGAAGACAATTCGTTGTACCGTTCTCGACTCTTAATTCTTGTCTGAATTCAGTTCCCCCCCCCCTCCCGCGCGAGCTTTGACGTTTCATTAAATTATTAGAGAAAGAAGACGATTCGTTGTACTGTTCTCGACTTTTAATCCTTGTCTGAATTTTTTTTCTTTGTCTGCTCCTTTTTCTTCCTACATCCTCTTACTTTTTTCTCTTCTCTCTCTCTTTTTTTTTTTGGGGGAGGAGCGACCGCCCCACCGCCCCGGCTACGCGCCTGGATATATGGTGTAATATTGAAGCCCTAAAATAATTGCGCTTCAAAATGATCATGAATTAGTGCTTCAAAAAAGTAAAAATCTTTGAGTGACCGGTTTTACCATACCGGTACTCATTTTCCCCAATAGACTGTAGTGTTATAACAAACTGTTCAAAACCGTTGGGCAAACAGTTTTTGACGTTTTATATTTTTGTTAATTTGCATATATATGCACAACTTTGAATAGAAATAGTATTAAAACGCAGAATACATCACTGAACTTGCTAATGAAATGACATTGATATTCTTCATTTCTTTGACCAGCCTTCATCATACATCCTTGACTCACCAGCTGACCAAGCTTACTCCTGTGGAATCCCAGACTGAAAGTCAGTATAAGAACATGCTGGAGAATAGCCAAGAAGACAACTTTAAGGTATCCTTACAAACTTGTGCTAAACACAAACATTTTATTTTAAAAAGATAAAAAAATTAAATTGACTTTGAGGCTCTTGAAGTATCAGGATATCTACAAATTTGTTCACAAGAACAAAGTTACTTCAACATACCGGTATTGTTAGATGGCTTCTATTTCCAGATGATAGCTCAGTTTAATTTTGTCATACTTTACCTAGTGGTCGTACATGTACGTCACATGCTCAGGTGACCCTCACTTCACAGACAATTTCTAATATTGACCAAATCCATGTTTTCTGTAGACCTGACTCTGAACTTTAATGGCCCAACCATATATTTTTAGAAACAGCCTTGAAAAAATGCCACCTAACTATTTATCATTATTTCCAAATAGCATATATTTAAGTGCATATATTTTATATTTTCGATCTTATTTTTATATCATCTTTATCATGTATTAATTATGTAAAAACCATTATACCTGGCAGGAATTTATTCCTGGAAATGCTAGAGCCCCGTAATGGCCGCCTTGCTAAAGCCAGGGTAATAATCGGGGCAGTGTCAGGAGTGTCACGACGCGACGGACATGTGTGCTATATATAACAAGCCACCATTATCATTATTATTATTAATAACAGGAGTGAATTTTATTTTTAAATGTAAACCAATTTATAGGTCAACACTTCACTGGAAGATCTGAACAAGACCATTACTGAACTGGTGGCCCTGTCAGCCAAGAGCCTCGATACCCAGCATGCACCATTCATGTCCCAGCAGCCACTGCAAGCTGTCCACCAATCAGAGGAGAGCTATACCCAGGCCCTCAATCAGTTCACAAAGAGACAGTTCTTTGAGGTAAATTTGTGTCAGTGCAGTTCACATGTGGATCGAAATGTAGATTGGAAATTGTCCTTTGTGTATGCAGGGCATTTTGCAGAAGGAGTTGTTATGATGTGAGCGCTTACACATCAGAAAATCATGATCATTTGGAGTATTAAACTAAATATTTGTAGATTTAGATACCACCATAACAGTTCTGTGTAAATTAAACTTCCATGAAATGTGTGAGTACTAAGCAGTCTAGATTTGATAAAATTTCATGCCACAAATTTTTCAAAATGTTGACAAATGGTTTACAAGAGATTTTTGTCCCAGAAATGGTTATCATTTACAATGTTGGACAGTTTATGGTTATGCAATAGTCACATATATATGACTGATTTGGGGCTGTTCATGTTGTGCTTTTTACTCAGCAAGATGTAATTTCATAATAATCTAGTTTGCCCACATTTCCAGTATATGTAGAGTTTCTCATTTATTGACAGTTTCTGACAACATTTCGGACTAAATTTCAAAAGTGCGGTATATGTCACAGTCATAAACATTATCATTGAATTATTTTTTTGGTATACAGGGCATTGCACAATTAGCAGGTCACAATGAAGGGTCACGGTACGAGCTGCTAGAGGTCAGTGAACCTGGATCTCTGGTCATACGAGGAGAGCAGTGTCATGTGACCGAGGCTGACTGTGAAGAGCTTGCAAGGCTAAAGACACTGTAAGACATACTGCCTTTCATCAGACATTTCAATCCATCAATGAGAAAGTTTGTTACAAACCTGTTTATTTTATAGTCACATGATACCAGGGTTGCCTCATCATTTTGTTTTTTGTACAAAACTGTATCATGTTGCATGTACTGTAAGTCTCGAGGTTGAAAATATAAACAGAAAAAAAGCAAAATGTTGTGTCGTTATGCTGGTGAAAAAGTAGCTTAACTAAAACTAATTTCATGTTACATTGCCGTTCACATGCCTCATGTATTTCCTGTATACTTTGATGTCTTTCTCTTTAACTGCATCCTCATTTGAATGTTTACAGGTACCCAACCAGTCAGAGAGGGTACATGAAAGCAGTCCTTGAAGAAAGCAGAGTGACTGCGGCACACAGACTAGCAGAGAAGAGGCTAGATTCAATCTCTCACCAACTTTATCCCCGGGATGTTCACAGTCTCAGGTAACAAGTTTGTGATAGTATACCATCAAAGCCAGGGCAGATATTCAGTAGTTGACAGCTATGACAGGGCTCTCATATCACATGTATCTCTTTAACTGGGTTGCCACTTGCCAGCCAGGCAAGCTTGACTATATCTTAGGGTTGCAAAACATTAACTCGGTAACTACTGAATTCTTTAATCCCCTTAAGCTTATTACAGGGACCACCCTATACCCATAGGAAGCAGTGGGTTAACTTTTAGGTGCTCATTTACAGTGGAATGCACAGAATCGGCATGTATGAGATATGGACAATTTTATTTATTTTGTGAGATACGTTTAAGTTGCTACCTGGTTGCCTAACCATGTTATCATTGGCACTTGGGCAACAGGTAATATCAAGCCCTGAGCTGTAAATGGAGATGGTGCACACTATGTATGTGAATGAATCCCATGACCGTGATTAGAGATGTTTTTTGTATTTAGTGCTAATAAATCCAGGGGGCTGTTTCACAAAGACTAAGGTCGACTTTAAGTTGGACTTAACTATGGCAGGCCGTTCATGCCACTGTTTGCTCTCACTATTATGATCTTTAGATAGTATATTTTCCTTCAATTATGAACTATCAAAAAATGTAGATTTGTGACCACGATTTGTACGTCCCTTGAGAGACCAATGCCAGTAAATGGTGAGAGCAAACAGTGGCTTGAATGGCCCTGATCTATTATTACAGTCAAACCTGTCTATAGCTACCGCCCAAGGGAAACACAAAAAGTGGTCTTTGTAGACAGGCGGTCTTTGTAGACAGGTTCCTTTAGTACATGTTTCAATGAGAAACCATTTTCAAGGGAAACAAAAAGTGTGGTCTTTGTAGACAGGTGGTCTTTGTAGACAGGTGGTCTTTGTAGACAGGTGGTCTTTGTAGACAGGTGGTCACTAAAGCAGGTTTGACTGTATTACTATTATTTGTGGATTGAGTGATAATACAATGCCAATGCTAGATGATGTCATTACTGGTTTACTCAAGGAAAAATTATGAACAAGTTTCTTACATTTTTCCTTGCCAACGCTCAGTGAGAAGTTGGAGCAGTGCGAACGGCAGAAGAATGCTGCCCTCAACCAAGCCATCCTCATCTGGGAGGATGAGATCCCTCGTCTGCTAGAGGTCAACGCCTCCCTGCAAGCTACTCACATACTATCAGGGGACTACAATCTCAAGATCGCAAGGCAGGACTACTTCACATCAAAACAAGACCAGGTAGCTAAATGTACATGTAAAATGATTAGTGGTCTGCTTCAAAATACTTTGGAATACCTCGGAAAATAGAACAAGTTGAAAATAAATAATAAATGTAAACGTATATGGATACCAACATGTGACTGGCCAAAGGAAGTGAACCCATGCACAACCAGCAGATGCACATTTTTCAAAATATGCAGTTTAGTTTTCAACTTCCTTTGAATACATACATTACATCTTTAAATCCGTTGTCAAAAGTGATGGATGTATACGACGATGGAACCTTGTTATGTAAAGAAGACTTGTCACAAACGCTCGTTATTACAAGATACTTGTAAATTTGCCATCTTGGTTCACTGTTTTCTCTTGTTTTTTAGCCCTGATCTTCCTCTATATCTATTCATCCCTTCGTTACAAACTTCTAAAATGTAAAAGTTGACAAAAAGTTGTTAGTGTTCTTCTGCTTGACAAATAATATTTTCTTTGCATAGATGCAAGCACCTGTTGTAGTGTGTAGATTTACATCATTACCACAGAAAATTTAAAGAGTGGAAAGTAATGTCAAAAACTCATATAGCTCTGTGAACTCATATAGCTCTGTGAACAAACTAAAGATGTCCCTAAGAAATTCACAGAAACTGTCACATTATTTTTACACACATGTTCTAAAACAACCTGAAAGTAGTTATTACTCTGATAATTCTGATCATCATTGCTATTATTTGCATTGCAGCTGATTGCATTGCTGTCAGTCCAGAGAGCACGCAAGGAGTTCCTAGACATGGCCTATGAGGTTGAAGCACATCATCACAGAGCTACACACAGACTCATGACGGCATCCACCAAGCTCCTACAACATGACCTCACCATGCATCACAGATCAATGGTGAGTAGTCTGTTTTAAAATGTGTGTAAATGTTTGTCTTGCAAAGAGAGAAATCTCCTTGAACCTTAGGGGCACATTTTAGGTGAGTTTGTAGTCCAGAATTATGTTCTAAGGAAAAAAATAAAAAGTCATCATATTTTGGGGTGCCTTTTTCAACACAATTATCTCATAAACCTAATACGTAAAAGTGCTGATGAAAGATATCCTGGGTTAGGGGCGGGGGGAGGAGACATTTGAAATTATGTCCCCTGTCCAAATCATTGTGATGCAACCGTAAGTTGACTAGCTATTTATTCTCACTAGCCACTCTATCACCTAGGTGCAGCTCATATGCCTCCTAAAAGAAAGAGCTAGTAGCTGATTTCAGCTTACTCCCTAGATGCATGACTATCCTCAGCCATAGCTACATGGTGTAGTTGAAAGGGACAGGTCAGCAGAAGTTGCTCCTGATTGGTCGGTCATTTCATGGAGCTTCAAATAGATCATTCCCATAGAGATTGTACACGGGAAGGAACTATTTGGAGCTCCATGATTTAACGTAGACTGCGCTCGCATACATGTGTCATAACTGGACGCACATTTATCTCTCAAAATACACAATAACCTGGGCCATGCTCTGGCAGGTGTTTTCCTTTAATCCTGCTGGGGGTCTAGACACCCTCCCACTGAGCTGAGTGGGTTAGCAGGTTTAGTCACCGGCTACTCGAACGTGAGCTTGCAGTACAGGATTACATGGTTATACCTGTAGCAACAATACGGTTGGCCAGACTGAGTTCTGTTGGAGGCATATCTGTGGTCTTCTGTACTATTGGTCCTATGATCTATGCACTCAAGGGACCATCCATATGTGGGGCTGTGTCAATTTTTGCCACGGCCGACACCTGTGTTGAAAAGGAAACTAGTCTACGCCAGAATAAGTGACGCAATTCTTCTTTTTTTCCCAGGGATTCCTCTCAGATCCTGACCTGAATGTCAATACTGGAACAAGGAGTACAGTGGACAGCAGAGACCAAACGGTCAACAGACTACATGAGATGATTGGTATGTTGTCCTCAATTACAGTCAAACCTGCTTTAGTGACCACCTGTATAGAAAGACCACCTGTCTACAAAGACCACATTTTTTGTTTCCCTTGAAAATGGTTTCTCATTGAGACTGTACTAAAGGAACCTGAACATAAAGACCACCTGCCTATAAAGACCACTTTTCTTGTCTCCCTTGGTTGGTCTTTATAGACAGGTTTCACTGTATCTATGATCCCAATATAGACAATCCTACAATTCTACTCTAAATCTAATGTATGTATATCCAAAGTGTTGTACAATACAAGCACATGTAGTTAAGATACTTTAGCTAAATGTAGTGGCATGAAAGCACGCATTGAAAATGCAAGAGACATAATTGTTGGTGACAGTGGTGAAGTAAAAGTGTTACCTCAGTATAGTAAATTTAGATTTTGAATGATTATGCATTTTGCATTCAGGACGTGTGTTTTTGTGCAACTAACTTTTATAATAATAATGGTATTTATTCAATAATCATCATAACCAAAATATTTCCTCATAAACAAATGGTAGGATTATTTCGTTAGAACAGGGAAAAAGTATTAATCACAAATTAGGCTTGAAAGGGAAGTAGAAAAGAAGAAGTTGAGTTCCTAAATACTAATTAAGTATATATAATCAAAGTAAATGTTGTAGATTACTAAAATAGTTTGAGGAGAACAAAATAGTGCTATAGAAGCTACCAAAGGTATCCTATAAGTATGGAAAGTGTGCAACTGTTGCATGATTTTTTTTTTTTTAAACTTATGTTGGTGTGAAGGACTTTGCCCTATTTCAAGCTAATTACCAGGAAGCTATGGACGAGACTAACAACAATACCAACATGCAGCTTTCTGTTGGATTCCATTCCTATCTTGCTTTGTTTTACATTTTCACTAATCCTCGTAGCACTTGGTGGAAAGCAGGAGCAACAGCTGTTTCTGACATACTCTGGCCTGCTGGAGGATAGTAGAGTATTTGTGAATAGACTATCATCATTGAGAGACAACCTACGCCTCGCTTCAGATAGCCAGGAGGGTCGGCTAGCTACCTTGTAAGTAAACCGACTCAAAATATTTCATGAAATTCATGTTGGACTTATTTTGATAACAATAGTAATGATGTTGTTATTGTCATCATGCTCTTGGCTCTATTATTATACCCTGGCTATATAACCCAGCTGCCATTTTGGCACTTGGAGCATTCTAGGAAATTCTCCTTGTCCATTTTCTAAACATGTGTCAAGAGAGTTAACTCTAGATAAAATGCATTGTGCATCGATATGAACCCTTGACCACTTGGTTCAATGTCAAACTTGCGAGTTAGTTATACAGTCAAACCTGTCTATAGCGACCACCCAAGGGAAACACAATAAGTGGTCTTTGTAGACAGGTGGTCTTTGTAGACAGGTTCCTTTAGTACATGTTTCGATGAGAAACCATTTTCAAGGGAAACAAAAAAGGTGGTCTTTGTAGGCAGGTGGTCTTTGTAGACAGGTGGTCACTAAAGCAGGTTTGACTGTACATGATTTAGTCATTTACCCTGTATTCCCAAGAGATTGTACTTCTGGAGACCCCTTCATGGAAAGCACAAACCTGACCAACCCAAAATGTCATGAACGCATTCAGAAAGACATCAACAAAATGGAACTAGGGTCAACAGCGGAAGAGGCTGAAGTTGCAGCAAAGGACCGCAGTATTTGGAATTTCCTCTCATGTCGGGCAGCAGGTGAAGTAATGCCCGATGCTATCAACTGAACTGAACTGAACCCTGTTGAAAGCTGGGCAGAATCTACCTGCAGTATTTCTCTTTTAGAAGTCTCCTTTGGAAGATTAAAATATAATGGACTGAAGAGAACTCTTGGATAAAGGGTTACTTTGCAAACTTGTCATCTCATTACATGGATACAAAGTGTGAATCCAAGATGCGCCAAGCTTGAGATGTCAAACAAGCGGTAAGAAAGACCAGAGGCACAACAGCAGCACAATCCCAAAACTCTGTCTGCCTAACCTGTGGATGTCTCTGACAGTCCAAAATTGTCCTTTTTAGCCATCAGAGGACACACAGGAGACTCAAAAACCAACTATAGTAGTATCGAGACATCCTCAAAATCGAGGCGTTCAACCATCACAAAGTTCATCGAATACTACCTGCTTATTCTTCTATCTCACAGGGAGAGGAACCTGACCCAGTGCGAGAACATGGTCTACGCTGGCTCGACCACGAAGGACGGCCAGCCCGTGCTCACACCCCCTGCCATCCTGGATGGAATCGCCCAACTTGACAGAATTCTAGAGGA
Source organism: Mesocentrotus franciscanus (assembly GCA_037976565.1). Classification (NCBI taxonomy): domain Eukaryota; kingdom Metazoa; phylum Echinodermata; class Echinoidea; order Camarodonta; family Strongylocentrotidae; genus Mesocentrotus; species Mesocentrotus franciscanus. The sequence continues at coordinate 18,569,930 of CP137674.1, read as the reverse complement.
CCTCACGCAAGGCATGATGGACTTGATGGGAGATTACAACAATAAACTGAAGGTAAGCGAATTGTGTCAAGAGTGACATGTCTCAGAATTTAGATTGTCTTGTGCAATCTGTATAATGGAAAACCAGTGGGAAATTAAAGATTCAAAGTACATGTAGCTGGGTTTGAATCGGCTACAATATACATGTATACTGGCTATCTGAGTAGCTGTTACACTGCCATGCCATTTCTGGTTCATGGAATAGACACGATTAATTAAAAATGTCTCAAGTTTCGCTTAATTCTGATTCATTATATTGATCATAGTACTGGGAGTTAGAGCAAGATTCTCTTATCTTAAATCTCTCCCATTGGGTAAGATATTAGCCCTTAGTCCCTGTGATGGAAATTAAAGACCCAATCTAATGAAAATATCAATGGAAAGCTGAATGAAGGTACATGTACAAAACAAATATGTAAAGGAATACCGGTAACAAATATTTTCCCTTGCAGTATTGCACAAAAGCAAATTAAAGCCTTCTTTTCTGCACCACTCCAAATTATGGGTCAACAGGGGTCAAATTTGCTGCAGTCACCGTGACAACATAATATATGGACCCGATCGGCTTGCACATATATATATATATATATATATACATTAACTGAGGCGATGAGCCATGCTTAATTAATGCAAAGTTAATGTGAATATGCGTACTCCTTATAAGATGATGTCATCAAGTCGATAGCTAGTTTTTAGTGAAAATCTTTAAATTTTGAGTTTTCAGAAAGCTCTACTCCTCTGACAGACACTAAAATAGCATATACATGTAATAATAAAATTTTAATCTTTGGCTTATAAGCTTTCGGTTGATGTATAATTCATCGATTTCATTTTTCATTTCCGACAGGGTCTTTAAAGTGGTAGATCCCCTCTTTTGCCTTCACCCAAATATATCATTGTATTCCCAGCAGAAAGGTGCAAATGGATGCACTGCCTTTATTTCAACCCTTCTTTCCCTCTCATTCCTCCCTCTCTCTCCCACACAGACCCTGAAGAGTGACCCCTTGCTGTCTGAGCAGCGCCAGCTCTTTGTCTACTTCTTCACCGAACCGGTTCAGCTAAAGAGACAACTCCAGTCACTATCTCAGCAACTACAGGCTTTGACAATCTCCTAAAGCCTTGTTCAGACCTGACGCAGTGAACGATTTTTGTGTATGGTTCATGATTCATAGAAGGCAGTATTTTGGGGAGTAAACGGACAAAGCAGAAATAATGGCCCCCATGCATACTCATTAATCTACTTAGCCGCCAACCATTCCTATTTTGGAGAAATGATTCCAATTTTGGGGCCTTCAAGCTATCATGGTTTTGAACCCTAGATTCCCCTCTTTCTCTGAAATATTTCTGTGTGAAAAGTATACAAAAAAAGGATTCCTAACTTTTTGCTGTGAAAGGTTGGCAGGTATGAAAAGGCAGTGTTTAGGCGAGTAAACACATATAGCAGAAATAATGGCCCCCATGCGTACTCATTAATCTGTGGTTTGTAAGCTGCAGGAAATATCTAGCACACTGCGTTCATCTTGTTCAATCTTGCAGCAGCTTAGTTTTAAAGTTCATTGCCTTGTGTCTGACCTGCTGGCAATCTCCTGCAGCTAACATGGACCACATTATAATTAGAAGGACCATATACAGTCAAACCTGCTTTAGTGACCACCTGTCTACAAAGACCACATTTTTTGTTACCTTTGAAAATGGTTTCTCATTGAAACATGTACTAAAGGAACCTGTCTACAAAGACCACCTGTCTACAAAGACCACTTTTTGTGTTTCCCTTGGGCGGTCGCTATAGACAGGTTTGACTGTATCGTTTTTACACAGTATGAATGAGAAGCTTGGAGACGGTGTTGCGAGAGTCTTCTATAATATACAGTGTACATCTATGTAGTGCATCACAGATTGCTTGCTCTATAGCAAGGCCATACTGTGTGTAGAATCCTGTTCTTTCATACTGTACAAAACTCAGACCCTACCCTGGAGACATCTAAAAGGACTAAAAATGTAAGGTGTTCCGATTGATTAGCAGATTCCTTTTTGTGATATTAACACAAAGACAAATGGCATTAATCTGAGAAATTATTGAAAGAAAAATTCTCTGCCAATGCTACATGTATATACATGTATTGCATACTTTGTGTGAAGTCTTTTACAAATGGTAGGATTATGAAAGCCCCTTTTAAATAGTCCTAGAAATTAAAACAGTTAAAATACTTGACACATGCTATTTATTAGACAAAATTGGAACTTATTCTCTGCCATTTTAATCAGCCCCAACGGAAGTGGACTCTGGTGTACATGTACATGTGTAGCATGCTCAAGAGACTGCATGAGATAATATTAAATACATTTGTCACTTGAGATCATGGGTTTTTGTAGGAGACTACTACATTTGGTATTCTGTCATATTTTCTGGTTTAAAAATGCTATGTGCCAAGTAAAAAATATGAAAACAAAAAAACTCATGCAACTTGTGTAATAGATAACACGATTTGTCATGAATATGCCCAAATGATTCCATACCTAGGCTGTATATGTCAAGTGAATTTTGGAACCAGGCATCTCATGCAATTTCTTTGCTTTGGGAAATTAGATTTTATTACTTGTATGTCATTTAAAATGTTAATGTTTGTATGTATTTTCCCAATATGTATTTCAAACTATGTACACAACAAGCCTATCAGTTTATGTAGTACAAATGGTATTTGATTATCAGAGCCCCAATCATTCCCCTTTCTTGTAATGATCTTTAATACTTTCTATCAAAAAGATTTTGCAGTTTATAGATGGCTTAGGCAACAGAAGGGGTAATGTCGAACCAATGATTTGCTAGTCCAGTGGTTACTAGCATTGGTGTGCAAGAATAAATAACAGTGAAAAATCATGCTTATTTCTGTAAATAAAAGTATCAAATGCACATTGTAAATAAATAGAAATGTACATCTAACATGTACTTGTATACACATTTCTGAATCTTTTGTTCCATTTTGCTTTGAGCGAGTTCAAATTTCATATTACATATAGCTCCCTGCCCCCCAAAGATTACAATAAAATTAAAAATAAATACCCATTAGCAACTAGAGATTTTGTAAAGATGGCCTATTACTCACTGGAAGGTAAGCATAGTATCATCATTTTGACATTATTTTGAACAATATGAAACATGCGCTATTTTTCTATGCAGAATCCTACTGTAGACATCGTAAGGATTACGCACGTATAACATTATCACGATAGACCCCATAGAATCTCTGGTCTGTCTTTATTATTACATGGTGTGGATCACATGGTTCACGGTTCGAGTCCCGCCGCGGCACTAATGTCCTTTGGCAAGACATTAATCTACACTTGCCACTCTCCACCCAGGTGTTAAATGGGTACCAGTAGGAAGGAATTCCTTGAATGCTGTGATCGGCAGCCTAGCATAGCCGGGTAATGTTGGAGCGCCTTGAGCACCTTGTAAGGTGGGTACGTGCGCTATACAAGAATCCAATATTATTATTATTATTATAACATGGGAACAACATTATGAAAAGAGACTATAAAATAAATGCAACAAGAAACTAGATCCTTGTATTCATATATGACACTTTATTTCATAATCACAGCTTCGACAATAGGGTCAATATTCATCATATCTATATATATATTTATATGTATGCTTTCAATCTATCAACAACCGACTTCAATTCCATGACTTCACATATAAACAATATTAGAACTAGAGGTACAAAATCCCCCCTCTTGACAATTCCTCTTAGGGTTTTTTTTCTTCTTTTTTTTTCTTCTTAATTCTGGCATTTACAAAACCATACTTGCAATCCAAGCTACGAATGGAAGTGTAGTGTACATATATTTCAGGTGAAAGTGTGACATGTGTCTTGAAAACTAAATCACCTAACAATTGTTTTACCCCATCCCTGCCATGTGGCACAAATCTTGCCAACTATTGTTGAAAGTTCTACAATAACTTTGGGCTTTAAATATGTATTTTTTCCTTCCTGAATCAGAAACAACGATATACATATTAAAAATCAAAGAAAAAATCATCTTCACTTTATATCATAAGTGAATTTTCTTACACATATCCACTTTCATAGAAGTTATGTAATACATTGTACACGACATACATGCTTAGGACAAGGGCTCAGCTAACGTTGAATAACATGGGCAATAACCGGTGAAAAGTCAATCAAATTAAAGTTTACCAGGATTCTTCCAAACAAGGATGAACAGGACCGACTATCTTCAAAGGAAAACATATTCACCTTCTACAATACATGTATTCAACATAATCTGATCATTTCCAATTAGCTTTCTTGTTTCCGAAGCTGGTACAACATTCATATGTCATGAGCCCTTCACAATGCACATTTGAATATACCGGTACACAAAATCTTATATGTAGAGGTGGACAAATCAATAAGCTTTTGTTGATAAATGTATATTCATTCACAAATTTTCATCTTTTATCAATGTATATCAGGTGAAACACAAACCTGTAATTGGAGCATGAAAGAGTAAGTTGAATTAATAATATCATTAATTATCAACTGAGTGTATACATTTCATTATAACTTGAATGTTTGCAGGTATGAACAATCGAAATTCAATTCATAATTATTGATAAATGTACTACACTTTTTTTCTTGTCATTTAAAAAAAAAAATCAAAATGTTAGATTCTGTATTAATATTAATTCATTTCCAATGTCAGTGACCTTGTAATTCTCACCCAAACCGATGCCCTTACAATAAATTAATACGAGTTCTACTGATTTAGATCGACCTCACTAAATATCATGTGCATAATGAAAAAATAAAAACCCATAATGTTAAAAAGTAAACATTCGGTAAGCAAATTGCACCATACTAAAAACAAATACTCTATCTTGTTGTACTGTTACAAAATTGCAAAATGTAGAATGCCACATTACAACTAAAAACATATGGATAAGGAATAAGTAACTACCATAATAATTTGGTAAACTACACTACGATAAATTATATGTTGCAATGTTCATGTATGTGTCATTATGGTTCCATAGGTTCTATGTTGGTACAAAATATTTAAATAAATACCAGCATTTACGTTGGCATAATAACATACTTTCTTCAGAGACATCAGACAATAATACTTTTCTCTCTTTAATAGAGTAAATATAAGCATAAATAATTTTCAGTGTCACACATATTTCGGGGAATGAAATTCACAAAAGCTGGTAAATAGAATGTACGATTGAAAATACTATTGGTTTATACATTTTTTTCCCCCTCACATACTTGAAACAATCCTCCAAAAGTTTAAATCTCTCTCGTATTAATACGGTACACTTTACACATACATGCAGCATACACCTGAAGTCATGTAATACAACTTTACTTCCTTTCTGTTGTTTTTCATATCATATGCAATAAAAAAAAAGTTTCCAATCATTCAGCAACAATCCTATGTTATTGTTTCATAAAAATTAATTCTTGATAGTACTAATATACATACAAATGAACTACCCACATACTCTTTCAAAAACAATGATGATTATTAGTTTGTAAGTAAGATATATACATGTATACTTTCCGTACGTATTCATGTCAACATACATATATCAAACCTTTACAAAAGAAAAGAAACTGGAATGTGACTGAACGGAATCGCATGAATAATTTTCCTTTCAAGACTCGTTCGGATATAACGCGGTGAACGTCTTTTTTTAAAAGTGTAAATGAATGGCAGATGCGCTCAACACAGGTCCTGTGCGTATTCACTGAGCTCTGCGAAACGAGATACAGAAACGTGAGGAGTATTACACTTTACGTTTTGCCTTGCCATGTCTGAACGAAGCGTTATTCTGTACTGTATGTGACGCATGGAAACTTACTCACTCATGCATGCCCCGAGTACAAGGGTTTAGCTACATGGAAGTTAGTTTTAGGTATTACTAAATGAGGTGGTTTAAGCCCTGAAAACATGAAACAGTCAATCAAATTTGTACACACACTTCACATGCTCATTTACTCCGTCCTTCAAAGTTTTCGCCACGAGTGAGTCAGTTTTATTAAATCGGTTAAATGCCATGCGTACTTGTTCCACATTTCACTTTAAATGATATGATGCCTATTGATTTTTTCAAAAAGAGTGATAATACTTTCTTTTTTAAAATGTATTTCACAACTATCCAAATTGCTGATTAAATGTTAGACATTGAGGTCATAATATCAATAAATGAGTACATTAAAAACAACTGATAATGATAATTATGCAAAAACAAGCTAAATTTAGAACTGTGATTAATTGGCATATACTGTAGGGATTGGGGTAGGAGGGTTTAATCTTAATGTTTAATTAAGACCAAAAAAGACACAACTAAGGATCAGCACTGTAGCACAAAATATTGGTGAATATGAGAAATGAGATAAATATGTTTGGGTCAAATATAAGGGCTACAATCCACAGGTAATATTCAGTTCTCCAATACTGTTATGCTCAACAACTGCACCACTTTTTATTTTCAGACAAAACATATCTCAAACAAACTATATCAAAACAATCCACTTCATAAAAGTGACTAACTGATAAATTCAGCAAATTGCTGAAAAGTCACGTGTACATATAGCTAATCCTTAACCATTCAATATCATATTGTTTACCCAGCACAGTGCATTTTGACTAGTCACAGACGATGAATAAGAAACTTTTAATAAGGGATATATTTGCTGCGGGGGGATTCATTTTTAACCATTTATTTTCAAAGAGGGGACAAAACCATCACTGAACCAATGTTCTCATACATATGCCACACAACTGAATTAAAAATTAGGTTAAAATTCAATCATAAAAGTGAATGTAAATAAAACACTGAATATTAATTACATGTATATGTAGATAACTGATTATTGCATAAAATAAACACAATTTTACTCATTCACAAGGCCACTGACCACAAACGTACGTGGGTAGAGTTGGATATAGTGACTATCAAAAATGATTCAAACTGATCGTAGGGAATAACCAAGGAACTGACAGGAATGCAAGAAATACTGGACGTCTATGATTATGAAAGAAATATGCATGGGATGTCTTTTTATATAGGGGCACAGAATTCAAGATACAAACAAGCTTGTTGATCTGGACCTTCATGATCTCTCTCTTTCTCTACGTGCCATATCTGTAAACAATGGTGAACATGTTGATCCCCAACACTGTTTCTGGCGTCCTTCATCAGCATCACTACCTGGTCTTTGACTCCTCTCTCCATTCCTGCAGTCTTTCCATCCAGAGTATTCTTCTCCTTCCTCTACTCTTCTTTCCCGTCAGTGCAAAATTCCTCCATGTCTCTTTTGCATACCAAGTGCCCCATCTGTCTACTCCTTATCCCATTCCAGCTCTTCTCAAAGACCACATCATCAAAAAGCTCTTCATAACACGAAGTCCAGCCAGAGAACCTCTACGATCTGCATCTTCATTCTCCAGAGAGATGTCTGCAGAGCATTGAACGGTGTCATCAATAATCACAAATCTTGGTGTATGTACCTAGAGTTAAGCCAGTGCTTGGGAAGCAGTACCATGAGGGGTGTAATATTACAATAGCTGCTCATACATACATACATAAGAGCCCTGTGGTTATACTGTATAACAGGTCCAACAATGGAGTCACATTGCCTAAAGCAGGAAGAAGGGGTGACACTACCTCTCTGTGTGAATAAGATTGAGACCAAAAATGAACAGCAATATTCTTGCATTACATAGCTACTCGTACATATACATGTATATACTACCAAAAATATCAGCAACAAATCACAAGTGCTTACCCGAAGAGAGTCTAAATCAACTATCACGTCTTTTCAAATATAGCCAAAAGCTACAAATATTTAAAGATAATAGTACTTCTAATGTATTAAACCTCAATCTAATTATTACAAACAAATACAAAATAATTTCAGCTTGAATAACTTGAAATATATTTCACTTCCATTCTGATAATATATTGATGGTTCTGAGAGGGATGATCACACACATTATAAAACCCTATTGGACGTGGACTTCCATGACTTTACGACCTCACCAGTCCATGGACATCCCAACTATCACCTCTTAAGCCTCATGTAGGCATGACAAGGGAAAACGCCTCAAAACATTGCGATGGCAAATTTTTATGAAAAGAGGTTTTTTTTTTTAAAGGGGGGAGAAGGGGCATAAATAATATTGATGCTTGATCCTTTAAGCCTCATTCAGATATGTCGCGGCAAAACTGTGGCGTTTTTTTATGATGACACCAAGTGTAATACGCTTCACATTTCTGCATCTTATAACACAGAGCTCAGTGAATACGCGCAGGACCTTTTCAGGGCTGTTCGCCTTGCATTTATACGTTTAAAAAAATGCAGCGGCTTTCTTGCTGCAGTTTACCACCTCATATCTGAACGAGCCTTATGTATACCCATTGGCTTGTGCATAACAATTAGAAAGGAACTCCCCAGGTCACCAAAAGGTTCACATGAACAACATTTCTCAATACCAAAATGTCCATGATATTGAAGGTTTTTTTATCTTGTGGACCTTCTGACAACTTTGTATGTTCTTGAGACAGAAAGGCCAGGAGATTGAAGGTTCGATAGAAAGAAGTTTCTGGTATTATGGACATTCTGACAACAGGGCTGAAGGTTCAAAAGACCAACAGTTCTTGAGACTTCGGGTTTTGGTCTTGGGGACCTGACAGGTTGGTAGGTTCTTGAGACAGAAGGTCAGGGAGACCGTAGATTTGCAAGAAAGAAGTTTCTGGTCTTGTGGATCTTCTGACAACAAGTCTGAAGGTTCAGAAGACCAACAGTTCTCAAGACCAAAGGTCCATGCGACCAAAGGTTTTGGTCTTTTGGACTTTCTGGCAAATCCATAGATTCAGGAGGATACCAGTTTAATGAGATTGACATTTCAGTCACAAGACCAAAGGTTTTGGTGTAAAGGATAATTGGTCTACTGAGTTTTTCACGGATCGGAAGAGTCCAATAAATGGCGATACTCTACATCCTCTCAAAGTTCATCACATCTCCACAGACGACATATAAAACCTCATGGCAGTAATCGACAGGGCCTCTATACCAATGGAACATCCCTTAGTAGAGTGCTTGTGAGCCAGATTCTTCAAAGGCTGACCATGCGTCGCTGAGCTCCATGAAGATCAGCTTGGCAAGTTCCTCGTTTGGTGTTCCCACCTGCTTATCAGGGTGGGCAGAGAGCACCGCCTTCCTGTACCACTTCTTCACCTACAAACAAAGAATATGGTCATGGTTTGATGGATTTGGTGAATTTGTCTTGACTTTCAATAAAAATGAATAAAATAAAACTAACTATGACTTTATATTTAACAATTAAAGGTATTACAAAGTTTTGGTATGGGGTCATGAATTCGATTCAAATGAACATATTGGAAGCATATGCGATTCTACAATATTCAATGATCGTTGTCGCGGTTGAAATTGAGTCTAAAGTGATGAAATTGTAAATAATAAACTCTTTATGTTGTATAGCGCCCTCTCAAGACTGATATTACTTTAGCTTTAAAACAATGTTTCTTGACTACAATCGACCGATTTTCTGTTCCCGTTTGGAAATTATATATCAAAACTGCATATTCTGAGATTTTCATGGTCGCAGCTACCATGGCCTTAGGCGCTATTTGAAATATTTGAAATTTACCGGGAGCACCGGTAAATTTTGATTATTCAATTTGCTCAAAAGCAGAAGTGTTTTAGGGGCTTCATTTTTTTAGTGCTTATAATACATCCACAGGGGCATCCAAATATATCAAAAATTTAAAGAATTACTATCCATCCAATTTTTAAATTTCCCAAAACTTTGCATTACCTTTAATATTAAATCAACTGCCAATACAATATACCAAAACCACAACTAGAAACAACACACAAAAATAACAAACAGTTTATTCATTCTACACTTATGAAGAAAAGGGTATTTAAAGCCTTACATTGGAATTGAAGTAAAAAGTAAAATGAATTACACTTTTTTGAGTCTGTAAATTGCTTGAAAATTTGATAGCGTAAAAGAATATGAACTGTAAAATGCAGGATTGGAAGTGAATAATGATTGATACATGATAATACACCAGAGAGCAGTTCGATCAGTGAATTAGAAAGTGTTGGTGTGGTTGGGTCGCCACTTGCACACCTTGTAAAATGGTGACTGGCTAGAAATGCTTGATAGTGGAGTGAAAAATGGTGCAGAATCATAATTTCATCCCAGTTAACTGTAACTGGAAAAGGGGCCCTGTAAAATAACACCTGTCTTCATTATTGTTATAAAATTTAAAAAAACATAATTCAAGCTTGATAGTCTACCTGATTGTGCTCTACGAGTTGATGCATGCCAACAGGCTTCCATCTGTCCTCTCCATCCCATAATACTTGATGCATGGAGCAGATCAGAGCCCGGATGTTGTTCTCCTTGCCTTGCGTCCAGTCTCTCACCTGAGGTCAATAGTCAAACATCATAATTGCAGGGGTGTTTCACAAAGATCCTAAGTTGAACTTATCTCTAAGTTGGACTTAACAGTTATGGAAAGCCGTTAGCATCTATGAAAATATTTTGTAAAAGTTATTTTAAAAGGCATAAAATGTTGATTCAAATCGTACATATTTTCTATTTATCAAGGAGATTTCTTGTTCTTGATGTGGAATTTATAAAAAGTCTAAAATACTTGAATTTTCGCTTTTGAATATATTTTATTTTAAGGCTACAAATGGCTCTCCATAATTTTTAAGTCCAACTTAGAGTTAAGTTCAACTTTTGTGAAACACTCCCCTGAGTAGTAAATTTTCTCACACAATTTAAACAGAAGATTGGGTGGCGAAAGTGAAACTTGTCTTTCCTTTTATATGAAATGCTTAAGGTATGCCCTAATAATCCAATTATAACTTATTATTAATTATTTCTTTATTGCAACCAAAACTTGAGGTGGGGTTTCAAATACAAACAGATACATAACAATGGTAGAAATAACGTTCTCAAAATCAAAGAAACTGTAGAGTCATATACATAACTATATAAATAACAATGTGCGACAATCAAATAATTACACCTTATCAAATGAATTAATGAACGCTCATGAGTACAATATTTCATGATTGTATTTAACAGCAGAAGAGCTTAGGGTAGGTACATTATGTCTATAAATTGAGCAGTTTATAATGAAATTGATGAAAATAATGGATAATGGATAAGTAATGATACACTAAATCTTAAGAACAAAATGGTAATGCTACATGTGGGTACAAACAGTAAAATATACCTATATATGTGTGCAGTGCTATTAACTGTAATTATCACAAAGATTAAGGTCAATTTCATAAAAATTATGATGATGCCCAAAACACAAACATCAGTGAATATTCATGTATGACAAAAGTGTGAATACTTAACATGCATATTCTATAGGAAACTTTCTGGGCATGACTCGATCATACGAAATCATGTGAACCCAGTAGAACACTTTTTTTTTTTTTTTTTTGATCCCACAAAGATGCCAGCTACAAAAAATCTAAGACCCCACACCTTGTTAAGAATATCAATAATATTTCAGCATATTTTCCAAATCCACAATTACAAAATTTCTTTAAAAAAGCTTGGTAACAGGAGGGAAAAGTTTATGACAAAATTGGTGTCCTACTACCGATGTTCTGGAGGAAAGTTTTACAGTTAAGCTTGGGTAAATGTGGAGTCATTAGGCTACTTATTGTGTGCTAATGTCTCATACAACATACATGTACCAGGACTCTGTTTCATAAAACTTGATATAACAAATGCTAAATTCCTATGACAAATTTGCTGTCGGCCAATCAAATGCCACGATTTCAGTGGCTTCTAACAGTTATTGTAAATTGTTACTGTTATTGCTATATTACCTTGAGGACGTTTGGATCTGTGGTAGCTTCTATTTCTTTTCTCTTCATGTCGTTGATTGTCTTGGTTTCGTGGCTCTTGGCAGAGGCCTGGAACTTCTGTTGGTCCGAGAGGAGGTTGCTGAAATCTGCCTGCTTGGCTGCTTTACTCGTCATGAATCCTGCACACACACAAAAATCAAAGACATCACTTGCTAAGACGCTCTACTTCTATCTCAGGTACTCTATTTAAGCCTGTCATAACCACATCCCAAATGGTTTTGAGCTTTGTATGCATCATTGGCTTGCGATTGCTTTATGCCTGGATTACATTTGCCCTGGGCGCCGTACGAAAAATTGGTCTACGATTTTTCGTGCGATTTGGGGGGCATCGTAGACGGGCTACGATGTTTGTGTTTACATTATCTACAAGCATCGTGCCATTTCTTGTATTGGCCCCCGGGGGCAGGCCGCGGCAAATCCGTGCATAGGCTGATTGTACGGAAATCGTGCAATTTCAGTGCAGTAGCCGTGCAGTCTCTGCAGCCTCCGCACGGAAATCGTACAGAGCCCGTTCAGCTTCCGTGCAGAGGTTGCGCGGAGAAGGCGTGGTGACCGTGCAGCCGCCGTGCTGTTTTTGAGCGTTTTTTGCCTCCATGTTCACCGAAAAAAATTGTGGGTTTGCTGCACGATCAGCGTGAGCCTCCGCGCGATGCCCGTGCGGGGATTGTGCAGTGCCACCTACGACATGTCTACTGGCTACGGGCTTAAGATTTTTCAAATTTGTATAACTTCCCGCGAAACAAAATCGTAAAGGCTGCGGAGCCCGTGAATCCGTACGAAAATCTCACGGCCACCTCCTGCCTCCGCACGGAGGCCACACGGAAAAGGGGATACGGGCAGGATACGGGCTCCGTAGACTAAGGCCCAAAAAAATCATTTGGTTGTCCTCGATTGCTTTTCTGAAGTAGGGGCGGGTGGGCGGGCGGATTTTTTTTTTTTTTTTTTTCCATTTCATTTTTTCCCCCTCTTCATTTGGACTCTTTACTTACTATTTATTTTCATTTTTTGTTCAAATCATGAGGCCAATATTATTATTATTTAAACACAAAAAGAATTCCAGAAAAAGTCATGAATTGCCATGGCAATATTTAATTTCATTCTCACTGTTTCGGAGGTAGTTTTTGGCTATAGCGAGGCAGTTTTCGGCCGCATGTACAAAGTCAATGGGGCGCCGCGCGTCGTTCATTCACCCGCTGATCTATAGCGCGTGCGGCGCCGGCGGGCGTGTATCCCACGCCAGAGCTGGCGCGCCGAAAATAACCCCTGCATGCAGTGATCGTGTGTGCGCTATCCGACTGCAGTGATTGAATACGTGCTGTGAGACACTTTGAGTATGCTATACATGAAAAATCGCGATCTAAATCTGAAAATACTTGAAATACAGCTCAGGTTTTGGTACCCATCTTCCTTACAGACACGCGTAAGATATTTGATTTTTCAGATTCATGAAGCAGGACCGCCGATTACATTGCTAAAATGTGATATTTAAGGATGCATTTTCCATTGCAAATGTCGATCTCCTGTGACTCTGAAATGTATTGTATGTGTGTGATTATGTGATATGCTATTATGCTATGTATTTTAAAGTGATTTCACCTGCGTACAACGGACCTGCCCAAAATTGCCATCTGGCCGGAAATCCCTCCTCTATATTATAATATAAAAACAGAATTGCGTACTGAAAGACCAAATTGGCGACGGGAAACATTTCGATCCTTGCAACATGCATAAAATGGTTAAAATTGCTCAAAAAAACTTTAAAAATTGCTCCAAAAATAAAAAAAAATATTCCAAAAAAAAAAAAAAAATACGAGCGGGCCAAAAATGACGAGCGGGAGGTCGAGGACAACCAAATGATTTTTTTTTGTTGGCCTAATCGTAGGCCAAATGTAATCCAGGCATTACTCGTCATGAATCCTGCACAAAAAATCAAAGACGTGACTTGCTAAGACACTCTACATCTATATAAGAAGTCTATTTAAGCCTGTCATAACCACATCCTGAATGGTTGTTAGCGTTGTACACATCAATGGCTTGGGATTGCTTTACTCGCCACAAATCCTGCAAAATCGTTGACAATAATTGCTCAAGCCTCATTCCAATGTGACATGGTAAACCATTTATACAAAAATTGCAGCAGCAAAATTAGTGAAGTGCCTATCATTTCTTATCACAAACAGATGATTGGCTTTGTAACATGCACATATTTTTTTCATATGTGCAAATGCCAAAAAGTTCACTCCACACTTCTAATTAGCTGCTAAACAATAAGGGCCTTGAAGTCCAATAAATTTGGTCGTTTGGTGTCCCATACAACTGTACATTACCAAGTATGAAGGAATGGTAAACATAATTCACACTGAAAGTATCATTTTCCTTTTTCTGTGGTCTGATCCAAACTCAAATAGGGCTAATCAACTCTTTACAATAATCAGGTACATTAATATCTTTGACATAAGCAATAACATATTGGACAAAATATCTTGGACATGCCCATAAATATACAAGGTACTAGTTATCTTCTTAAACTTACCTCCATCTCTCTTGCCTCTTTCTTCTCTACCTCCAATGACACTAGATGCAAACCCGCCGGCAAAGTAGTTAGGTTTGGCCGCCTGAGGAGGAGGAGGGGTGGACATCTGCTGAGGCAATGTCTGGGGCTGGTACGGTCGGTGGGACGGGGACTGGGTCTGTGAGGACATCATCGGTTGTTGCCTACCCACACCGAAACCAGGGCTCTGCCTCTGCTTCTGCGGACTGGGTTGGCCACCTCCCATCTGCATACCTGCGGTGCTGGAGGGAGAGGAGGAGAAGTTTCCAAAGTTGGCGAAAGGGTCCACCTTGGCAGGCTGGGCAGGGCGAGTGGAGTGCTGGGGAGTTCTGTTGGATCCAGGCTGCATGGGAGTGGATCGGGGACCTTGGTTCCAGCCTGCCATTAGGTCTGGTCCACTGTTGCTCTGCAGAGAAAAGAGTAAAAGTGAAAAAGTGAAAGAATGTAACAAAGAATGGAAAGAGCAAAAATAAACAAGACATATCTCTCCAATTTAAAGAACTAACCATCAAGAAGTGAATTAAATTGACAGTTAAATTACCAAAGAATATTTGGGAAACCAGTTGACAATGTTTTTAATCTAATCATCATAACCAGAGCAACTAAGGAGTTCAACTGCTGTGTATTAAATCATATAGCAAGCATCTCGGGTGCCTGAGTTGGCAGACACCAGCACAACACAAAACATCATCATTCAATGCCACATGTCTGAAAAGACAAACCTGTTTCAAAGTAGTGCCACCATTTTGACTGAAGGTGCCCAAGTCACCGAGGAGGTTATCACTGCTATGCGTCTGCCTTGTCATGCCTCCCTGGGGAGCACTCAGGTTACTTGTTGAAGCGGGTGTCGGCGAAGGAGTTGATCTTGGCTGTGCCCCGAACGGATCAAATAAGGGCTTGTTGGCGCTGGCAGGAGATGGCTGACTGCTAGTCCCAGACACGCTGGGGGAGGGCTGGCCAAAAGACGCAAACGGGTCAAACAAATCGTTCTTAGCCTCCGTACTGCTTGGTTGGCTCTCCTGCTTGGGTGTGGCCTTTGGTGTCCCTCGTTGACTACTCGGCTGCGAAGCAAACGGATCAAACTTAACATTGTCAAACTGCTTCTCTTGGGCTTTGGTTTGCTTTTGCGTGGAGGGTCGAGATGGTTTAGCTTGCATGAATGGATCAAAGGTATCCTGCGACTGGCCATTTCCAGCAGGAGATGTCCCAATGTTCAGTTCAGCGGTTGTGTCAACTAGTAAATCAAAATTGGTGGGGTCCTTTGGAGGTGGGGCCATGAGATCAGGCTCCGCTGCTGGCTGGGATGCAGGTGTGCTCTCACCACCTATATTCAATAGATCAGTCGTTTGTTCCGATTGTGACATTACAGAAGTGAAATCAGCGAAGAGATCCCCTTGGTTGGTACTGCTCTGAGATGTTTCATTGATATCTGACTGAAAGAAGTTAGCGTCATTACCACTTCCTTGTCCCTGACTCTGCTGACCTTGGCTAACCGTACTGTTCGGTTTCATCTCACTCAACCGTTGAGCTTGAAAACTGTTGAAGTCGTCATCACTATCATCGTCATCGTCAAGTAGAGTCTCGTGTTCCTGGGTTGGGAGCCTCACGTGGCCTTCCGTCTGTGGAGGACCACCTCCTTGCCAATCCAATGTCTGAAAGAAGGGCTTCTTGTCTGTTTGGCCTCCTGCAGGGGCTTCTCGGGGTGCAGCTTGCTTTGGAGGAGGGGTCGTCTGCCGAGGAGCGGTGGGTTTACTCTCTGAAGGTTGCTGCTCTGATCGCTCCTTCTCTAACCTCCTCTGTGCCTTCTCATCCATCTGACCTGCATTAGCAACAAGAAGACAGTGTCAGGACTCAGAAACCTCATCTCATATATTTGTCTATTGAAATTAAAACATATATTCAACCACAACTAGAATTTTTTTAATTGTTGTATTTATAGTCGATAGAGACAGAAAGAGGGAAGGATATAAAGACTGAGGAACACACAATTGAAGGGGGGGGGGGCACAATGTCAGGTTATCACATGATAAGCAAAAAACAGCAATTAAAATTCAATCAATAGATAGGAAATGGGAAATTAGAAGAGAAAAAAGAGGAATTGGGTAAACAACAGAAATTACAAAACAAAAGACAAACATATTAAGCAAAAGAGAGAAAGGAAATTCAAAATATTTTTCATCAAAGAGTACGTAAACTCACTGCATTATTTTAAAACAGAGCAATCCATTCACATCAGCCATATGCAGAAATTTACTAATTACCAACAAAATTACTAAAACCACATTGAATTCTTTCACACGTGTAAAAAGAAAACATTTGTGAAGTGAATGTTAGCCTCGTATCTGTCCATAATGTTTAACTAGTCACATCATGGTCTTCAGAAGGCATAAAACATTTGATATTGGGACATTTTGGAAAACCTAGGACAACACTGATCTTGTTGTTCTAAGCACCACAATCCCTAACATAATACATCAATATGTCATGGCCAAAATCAACTTTAGTGTCAATCAATCTCAAGAATTCTTATGTGATTTAATGCAAGTAATATCTCACATATTTGGGGCTTTGATTTAAAAGTAAAAGGAGGTTCAAATGAAACCAATGGACAGGGTCATTAAGAAATTAAAATCACTACACAAACTCAAGATCAGACAAACATAGGTCAACAAAACACTGCCAAAACTACCACTTTTAGATTATTTGTAGCATCCAAAGTTTTGAAATTACATAGAAGAAAGTATATTCTTCCGGGAAATTCTAAAACCCAACATATACACCATTAATTGAGGTTTAACTGAAAATCATAACATGCAACTTTTTGTTGGTTTTTGTGGTGCCTTACCCAATGTGCGATTCTAATTCAACCGAAGCCTTCATACGCTAAATGGTGTGAATTTATGTAGATGTTATATACATTACATCTAGCCTTTTTCTAGGTATATTGTAATTATCGTTTACAATTTTACATATCATGTAATTGTACTGAAATCCAAATCCTGGATGTAATGTAGAAACAAAATATCTGGCTTAAGTCTGCTAGAGAGCTGTCTTAAACTTGGGTTAAAATACTTAACCAAAAGCGTCAACCGAATACCGACCTTGGCAAAGTAATTTACCTAAGTTGAAAACAGAGTAAAATACTCGTATTTCTGAATGGAATACCGACTCGGTTGTCTTACCAAACTGGGCTGTCACACTGTCCCACTCCTCCTGGCCAGTGAAGCAGTACTTGGGGGTCAGTCGCTTGGTCTCAAAAGTGGTCCAGGGGGGAGGTTTCTGGGACGGTCTATCCTTCTCCGATACCACCACATCCAGACTGGCATGGAAGTGCTCCGCAAACTTGTCCAGTTCAAAGAAGTCCAGCTCATACCTGGTAATACAGAGAGGAAGAAAAACAAAGGACTAAAGCTTAACAGGAATCTATTACAGCAATTCAAAAATACAGTGGTACTGCTTGAGCAACCACATGTACATGTTAATTAAGACAACCTGTCTTTAACCCATTGACTTTTAATTGCTTGTATTACTATAGACATTGTACAGGACCAACTTGGTCCCTGTATGCAATGGAGTAAGAAAGATATTTTTATAATTCCTACAGATTGCGCTTCTCAGTGAAATCTGCACTAAAGGAACATGTTACTTACATGTAAGACCACCTGCCTAAAACGACCATTTTCCTACAGTTCCTCTATGGCAAGCTTTATATGTAGAATTGAAGGTAAGAAAAAACTGCCAATTCCATATACAGTCAAACCTGTCTATAGTGACCACCCAAGGGAAACATAAAAAGTGGTCTTTGTAGACAGGTTCCTTCAGTACATGTTTCAATGAGAAACCATTTTCAAGGGAAACAAAAAATGTGGTCTTTGTAGATAGGTGGTCTTTGTAGACAGGTGGTCACTAAAGCAGGTTTGACTGTAGCAACCAATGATGTCATAGTCATGAGGACATTCCCTTTTTACCCATGCGACCTTTGTAAATGTATCTCCATCACAAATATACATACAATGTCACTGGTGGTGATTACACAGAATACCGGTGAAATTAGCGACAGATGAAGTACAGGTGCCTCAGTAGTGTACAAAGTTGGCAGGATCACAATAAATAAAGGACTTACCTATTGAAAGAGATCTCTTTGGTTCCTGGTTCTATAAATCCAGTATTGAACTGGAACTGGAACATTTTAAGACCGGTCACCTGAAATACAACAACAAATACAGTATGACATCAAGATGGTTTATCAAACAGTAATACAAGGGTCTCCAGTGTAACTAGACACTGACAAGGCCTCTCAAATTCATAGGTAATCCAATGGCCCTGCAATCACTGTCTATTCTTAAAAACCAGCTAAGACCAAGCAGGGAACGAGGGAAGCTGCAAGGCCTTTGCTATTTTGTTACTGAAGCCTTTGCATTGGGAAAGAAACCCCTACCTGAAAATTGACAGGGAATACAAGAAATAAAAGAGGATTCAATTGGCTGCCCTGACAAGCAAGTAATGCAGGCCTTAAATTTCAATATTTTTAGGGCAAGGCCACTTTTCTGTAGGGCACATTCCTATATTACAGCACAAATAGGAAGAATTGGAAAGGGCACAAAAAATCTCCAAGGCCAATGAGAGGGGCATTGAGGCCAATCAAAAGGGCATCCAAGGCCGTGGCCTTGGTGGCCTTGGATTAATTTAAGCCCTGTAATGGTATAAAAGGCTACTTAGTTCCTGATTGCATTTATAGTCTGCAAAAACAAGATAATACATGCAGTGCCAGTGGTGTACCAAAGCAGCGAGACTTTGTCCATGGGCTAAGGTACATTTACATGTACTGTCATCCAGAAACAAAACAAAATAACAGTTTTGCAGCCAACTTTGAGTAAAAGTCCAGATTGATTACGAACCTTTCCTTGTACTTTTCCACCAAAGGTTGACCGGGCATGATAAACTACAACCATAACATCACCGCACACAGGGATATTTAGATCGATGAAAGCACTGGCATCCTCGACCTCAAAACCCCTACAAAGGGAAGAAGATAATAAGGGCACCGGTTATACAGACCTGCCAACCTCTGGAGTTCAAAAACTGTATTCATTAATCCCAAAAGTTGTATTAAAAAAACAAAACATGGATCAATGCCTCTTACAGTTCCTACATACAGGAATAATTTTTTTTTTATGGAGCATTGGTTGAATATGCATGATTTCGTCATGACTGGTGTGTTCGATGAAACATCCCCAAATTGCCGATGTGAGATGCTTGTAGGATACTGTACAGGACAGAATGGGCATTGTGCCATTGAAAATGGCACACACACACACAATTTTTTTTTTTTGTTGTGGAAAATCATATTTTATTGAGGAAAATCGTACTGTCGTATTTACTTCTAAAAGTCCTACGAAATACGATTAAATCGTACTGGTTGGCAGGTCTGGTTATACCCTTTTGTAGTGGAATATTTTACATGACTTTATTGCAATTTCCTATTAAAAGTAATGATTTGAAGGTAAATTTTAATACACATAGTCAAATTTAACAGAGAAATCCAGGAATGATGTAAACATCAACATCCTGTAAAGGTAACCAGACATCAAAACAAACAACAACAACAAAATAAAAAAATGAAATTAAAAGGAATTCATTTCATAACTAATACAAACAAAACTAAGGAAAAAAGAATCAAGAATGTTCTTTAGGGGGGAAGTTAAAAAAGTTATGAAAAACTTGAGTTTCATTGTGACCTAACTAAAAATATGAAAGTTCTATGTTGTACCTGACACAACATCTTCTCTCCACTACTAAAGACATGTACCACAACAGTAATATAGGAGTAGAGGACTGCTACTTGACGATATATCTATAAAAGTTTCTCAAGGAATATATAAACTAATTGTGCCACTGTACCTCATCCTTTCGTACTCTTGAGATGTGGACAGAATTCTCTCCTCATCATGGAACACTTCACAAAATGGACGGCAACCACTCCTGTACACGACAAAAAAATATCAGATGAAATCATATAATGCACCGTCAACTAAACTCTTTGGTGAAATCATCACTTTAATGAAAGTGGGCCTGATAATAGTCAAACTTTTTAATGAGCTATTACAAATGCACGGGCCAAAGGTTGATTTGCCCCTAGAACATGTATGAGTGCAAAAGTCTCATACACTGCAGGGCTTGAACTGGATAACTTGCTCATTTTTCCTTCTTAATATTAATAATATGTTACATTTATAAAGCGCATAACATAATACATTTCAGTGGGCTTTACTGTTATACATATGTAAAAATACTTGAAATAAATTCTACAATACCAAATTACTTTACAAAGAATGACATTACAATTCAATTACAGTATACTACATTATATTACTTTATATTATATAATATGGCTACAAGTACAGCTAAGAATAATAGGGGAGAAAATATGTGACTTTAATCTACTCTTAAATGAATCAATGAACAGTGCATCATCGACATCAATAGGCCAATTATTTTGTTGGAAATTAGCAACAGGCACTTTATCCAAAATATCCTTAGGCTGAGAAAGTTCAGCTAGCACAGTTTAATACATTTTCATGGTTTCATGGTTGGTGTAAACTCCTTTCCCCAGTTGGGTTGACTTGAAGAACATCTAACAGGCTCCTTGAGATCTGTGTGTACTGTACAGAATGATATCAGCCAACCATTTTGACAGTCTGGGGATTCAATTCCGAGCACACGAAGATATAAAAGAAGAAAGTATAATTCTCACCTCATCTTATTGTAGAGGGGTACTGGAGTTAATCTCAGGCTTTTAATGAGTAGTACTCTCTGATGGGGCATGATAGAGGCGGTAGGAGATAGCATGCCACAGATATACTCCATGTACCTGGGTGGAGACCATAGATAAGTATTACTTATTCATCAACTGATATAACTTTTACAAGATCGGGCCCTGTTTCATCAAACTTGTTATCAAAAACAAATTACGATAATTGTTATAAGCTACTGAAATCCTTGTATTTGATTGGCTGTGAGCAGATTTGTCAATAGATCTGCAGCAGTTGTTATTGATAGCAAGTTTTATGAAACAGGGCCTATGTGTTACACTTGCTATCATGAATTTATGGAAAGAAATAATAACACCAAACACATTAGCAAAGAAAGCCATTCCAAGTTTGTACACACAAAAATATAATAACAATAATAATAAAAGCGGTGCTTATAAAGCACTTTCCACCAAAGTCTCTAAGCGTTCTGTATGCTTTGTTTCTTGCTGACAATGACAAGTAGCTTTAGAGAGGTTTCCTCATAAACCCAGAACTTATGTGAATTTCTCAACTGGTCCAGGTTAGTGAAAAGACAATGATGCAAAATAAATGACCAAATTGTAATTGTATTCAAATTCAATGCATGCCTCTTCTACAATGGGCAGTAGAGACAACATTAGTAGCACTAACTTATTGATGCAAACTGCATTCTGAATATAGAAATACAATTACTTCTACCAGATGAATACAATGCGTGGAATAATTCAAAAGTTTGAATACATTTGTTAAAGACGCATAGCAGGGGACTCTCATGGGGAATTCGACACCATTCAGGTTTTTACCCAAATAACAGGTGTTGTCAATCACCAGGGTTAGTCTCCACTTTTATGACCAATAGGCCTTTATGTAATGCTCTGCATTTTCCACCATCGCCCAATATGGCAAAGTCAATATCTTACACTTACCCAAAAACTTGCTGAGAGACTAGAGGGTTTTTCTTGACGGGACCATGGGCTTGCTGGGTGCGAGACTTGTACACACATTAATGGTATTTCCACCAAGTCTGGTGTCTGCACATTATGACCTACTGCACACGGAAACTGACTATCATCTCCCATTAACTAATCTATTGCACGACAACATGTACATTTGGGAATTTGTACATGTTTCTTGCTGGGGGAAATCTGTTGTTGTTTTGTTTTACAAGGATTTCTCCGCATAAAATTGCCTAGTAAGAACCTACCTTTTCTGAGACTGCGTTATACCAGGAGGCCCTCGCTTGACAGAGAACATGTAGAGGCTGACATCAACGGTGCTGAAGAGACGACAAAACGTCAGGAAGGAAGAGACTATCGTAGCTGAAGATGCCTTGCCATCCTGCAAAGACACAATCAGATTACATCATTCAAATACATGTAAACTCGTATACATTGATAGCAGAACAATTGTCGCCTGAACATGTGAGGTATGTTTGACTTTCGACAAATGATACGTATTATTTATTTAAAGATTTGAGATCAAAATAGAGTGTTTATAAATTAAAGTCATTGATCCTTAGAATCGAAAGCAACGTAAAATGCCAACCTAAACACTGTTTTACAAGGAAAGGCCATAAATCCAAATCGCATGATTCTCAACTTGAGTTTGTTATCACTCATCACAACTCTCTACATCCTGTACATAAGAGATAGGCAATCGGATGTATGCGATAGATTGGGAGAACTTGACATCGATTTGGATTAATAGCAACTCTTCGTGACAGGGTCCTGGTATCATTTCAGAAATGCACATGAAATATTTGAGACAAACAAATGAAGACGATTACTGCCACGAAAAATAACTTTGTGTCTTCCCACTATGTCTTTGCATACAGTTTGAAATAACACTGTTCAAAATCTACAAAATTGTAAACCTCTTATTGATAAAAGTAGAAAAAAGAAAATCTAGTGCTACCGATACATGGAAGTCCTTGCAAATAGTTTTCCAGTGAGAAACATATTTCAATAATTGAAGAGAAACAAAATGTGATCTGCATTTTTAGGTGGTCTTGCTGTCCAGGTGGTTACTAATTAGAAAGAGGTCCCATGTGGACTACTCACCATACAATGTATCACACACACATTCTTGGGGTCTCTCTGCATCCACAGATACATATTCCTACACACATGGTACAGGAGAACCAAGTTGGGTGGCCTTTTGGCAGGGAAGCCACAATCGGAAACCTTCAAAGCAAAAAAACAGAGTAGGGTCGAATTTAGAAAAAGGAGTACAAATTTAAAACAGATTTTTACCTTACAATAAAGTGGAAACGTGTACAATTATGACAAATACAGGGTATGAGATAATTATTCTTACACAAATGATATATGGACTCTTAGCTGGAAAGCCACATTCCAAAACCTTAGTTTGGAATGAAGAAGGGAGGGGTGTCGAAATAAATAGTCTTACTAGTTAGCCAAAAACTTCAAACAAAAATTGTCTCTGAAAGAAAAAGATATTCCAATTTTAAAAGAGAAAATGTTATCACACTTAAACAAATTTGTACCCATAACAATCATGAATATGGCGACAAGGAATTTGTATGGTAGGGGGCGATATCAAAACTTGCTTCAATAACAACCCTTTTCAGAACTTACTCTATTTTCAAACTTGATAGGTCTGTAGGTCCTCTGTGATAGATTGAAGACGTGATAGTGCCCACTATGTCTGGTTTCTAAGAAGCTGCGGACATCGTCGATACCATTCTTGTAAGTGGACTCTAAGCCCTCGGCTGGAAATGACATGACGATGATCCTGCTGGTAATGTAGGATATGTCCAGCTCGGACTTGGTGTAACTGAAAGAAGGCAGGCCAAGCAAATATAAAAGGAAGAAATGATTGTTATCACGTTTGCAACAATGCAGACTCTCTTATTCAAAGTGCAAGAAACAAGAGATAATTTTCATTCAGTACTAAAGAAGATGCTTGTATTACACTGCATGATTTCTAATAGGGTGCTAATAATGATTCTAGAAATATAAGAAAACATTAGAATTTATACCGGTATTTCCATCACCAACCACCATTTGTACCTTCTTTACTGATATCATAAATGGCAACATTACTTGGGTACTTGGGTACTTGGGTAGTGTAGCATCATGTCACTTTTTACCCGTAAAGTAGTGCCTTATTCACCCAACCACGCATCTACATAGTACATATCACTAACTATACCTTGCTACTGTCTGTGCTACCCTACTGGAGGTGTCTTTGAGGTTGCGTAGGAGATTTCCTCCAGCTCCTTTCATCATCCCTAGGAAGTTTCCTGCAGAGTCTACTGAATCTGGAACAGCTGGATGAAGGAAAGGGATGAAAACAAATATGTCCAGTTTAGAATGGACAGTAGACTCATCATGGAGAGGGTAAGATTGAATAAGAACCAACAAATGAAAGTAAAAACCTATCTTCTTATTCATTTGCATTATCTTAGTTAATATTTG
Organism: Mesocentrotus franciscanus; assembly: GCA_037976565.1. Lineage (NCBI taxonomy): Eukaryota > Metazoa > Echinodermata > Echinoidea > Camarodonta > Strongylocentrotidae > Mesocentrotus > Mesocentrotus franciscanus. The sequence goes on along the minus strand of CP137674.1, from coordinate 18,545,161 downwards.
ATACGAGTATGGGTATGTATGAAAACTTGATGGCATGGTTTGAGTTAGTGAAGTAAAATAATACATCACATTCATTTCTTAACTTTGCATTTTAAAAACTGACAATGCTTTGACTAGATCTACAAAACACATTTCAGACCACACATCAATTATCTTGATAGTAATGATAGGTTATGACCTCATTATATCATTTTTGTATTATATTTCATGGCAAAACTTAGAGGTTTGGAAGTGAACCGTAATGTAACTTAATATGTTTGCACCCTTCTGCCAGTCACACACAAAATAGCTCCATATATTACATGTATCTGATGGGGAGTGTTTCACAAAGACTAAGATCGACTTTAAGTTGGACTTAACTATGGCAGGCGGTTCATGCCACTGTTTGCTCTCACCATTGGTCTCTCAATTATGATCTTTAGATAATATTTTTTCCTTCAATAATGAACTATCAAAAAAGGTAAATTCTGTAGATTTGTGACCACGATTTGACGTTCCTTGAGAAACCAATGTCAGGAATGGTTAGAGGAACTAGTGGCATGAACGGCCTGCCATAGTTAAGTCCAACCTCAAGTCAATCTTAGTCTTTGTGAAACACCCCCCATGTGTGATTCTTGTAAAAAATCTTAGGTTTTGTCAAGACGTGCAACATTTACCTCCTTCTCTTTCTGGAGCTTTCTTAGCAGGACTAGCAGCATGTTGCACAGGACTGGCGCGGGAATCCAGTAATCTCAACGGGCCTTTCAACGTGACCTCTCGGGCAGCTGCGATCTCCTGAAGTTGGGCAACAACCACCTCAAGAGGGGGCCTGTTGCGGGGGTCCACCTGTAACATTGCACCTGCGTAATAATAATGGTAATAACAATAATTATAATATTTCTTGTTTACCCTGGATAGCCTCATCAGTAAAATATTACATGTAAAAATTAAATGAATGTCAGTCTTCTACTGATTTATCTATACAGGAAATCGTTTTGTTCTATTGAACTATCTACAAAGGAAACCATTGATCTACAAGCAAATCTACAAAGGAAATTATTGGCTTACCGAACTATCTACTTCTATCAACTTCTGAGCATTTTTATCGGATTATGGTGAGTTCCTACAGAAGCATGTACTTGGAAATAAACCGCTAGTATTGCATTCATTTCTATCCAGTTTCTGCTTCTCATACCTATTCTACCTTCCCAATTCTGTCACTTTATCACCCGTTTGTTATCATATAAATATATGTGATCTGTTATATCTATAACGCGTTCCATAATCATGATGATGATCATCATCATCAGCAGCAGCAGCATTACTATCACCATCATCATCATCATCATCATCATCATCATCTGTCAGTTTAACATGGGATTAGTTAGATAATGAAACTAAGTTGAATGTTAGTGTCAAGCTAGGTATTTTACATTCTTTCTGGAAATTTTGAATCAAATGATCATATTGGGGTCCGGATTATATTTTTTGGAGTCTTGTTGTGTGAGTCCTATCTAAAAGTTTGAAAGTCTGGAGAGACCAAACTCTGAATTTATCCCAGGCACCTGTAAGAGCTGAGCCCTGTCTAGTAGAGGTGTCATGGTCGAGTGGATGGGTCACTGGACTGTGGATCACATGGTCCGCTGTTCTAGTCCCGTCGCGGCACTAATGTCCTTTGGCAAGACATTAATCTACAATTGCCACACTAGACCCAGGTGATGTAAATGGGCACCTGGCAAGAATTAATTCTTTGAAATGCTAGAGCCCTGTCATGGCAGCCATGCTAAAGCCGGGGTAATAAATGTGGAGCCCCAGGAGTGTCAAGGCTGACAGATATGAACGCTATACAAGAACCCATTATAATTATTATTATTATAATTATTAGTACATGTTGTTTTTGTGAGGGAGCGGTATAAAAAAATGACCCTGCATGCGATCTCTAAATATGAGTACTCACGTATAAGATCATGTAGTATTGTGTATTCTTCGTCTTCTTCTGGAATGGTGTAGTTTGCATTGATAATCCTCAGCTTGGCAGAGTCTTCAAACGGATGCTGCCGGTAGCACATGGTGTAGAGCATACACCCTAATGCCTGGAAGCAATAACACAGAAAAGGATATCCTGTCATATATTTAAAAAACATTCAGTTTTTAAAATCAGCTTCTTCCTTCCGTTTACTTCCATGTAAAAGAAAATCTTAGTAGCACTGTCTAAAGGTTCATTCCGTGGAGGTGTATTTTACAACATGTAAATGAAAAGCAAATGAAGGTACCAAGAGTCCTACATGTATTCACTGAGCTCTGTGTTATAAGTTTAATACAGAACTTGAAGCATATTAAACTTGTGTCATTCAACAACAAAAAAGACACTGCAGTTTACAGCATCATATCTGTACGAGGCTGTATGAAGAAAAAAAAGGATTGCTCTTTGAGGGCTTTCATATTTCACACATGACTAGAACAAATGTAAAACTTTGGACCAAATTCTGACGCCACACATATGTGTATTCCATGTGTAAAGTGCTTGTGCCTATTGTGCTTTTCAAAATGATTTTGTCAATTTATGATTTGCAAAACCTTGAATGCCCAAGTAGTCCCATTAGCTAAATTAATTTATGGCATTTAAAAGTCAGATGAAACTTCAAAAACTATATGATGGTTAGCTAAAGGCTCGTTACTCACCCATACATCCATGGCATGGTTGATTGGAAAGTTTTCATAGAGGTCCAATATCTCAGGTGGTCTGTACATTGGTGTGGTGTGTCTGGCAAACTGCGAAAGAGAGGCAAAAAGAACAATGATTCTGGTTGCACGCTACCAAATGCTAACATAATAGCGATAACGTTAGAAAATCCAGTATTGCCAGTATCAGTACAACTACTAATGAAGGAAGAACGGTAATCACTACAGATCTCTAGGCCATAAATTAAGCAATACAGACTGAAAATGATGGTAATCTCAATTTTTTGAATGAAGCGCTGTGCTCCTTTTTCTTTCTATTGTATTTAAAGTTTATGCACATGGAGACTAATAAGATGGATTGATAAGTCTATCATAGAACATGAAAGGAAGAGAGATCATTTGGCAAGAGAATGTACGAAATTACAGCTGAATTAAAATAATATTCTACAAAATCTGTCTATATTAAAGTTTAATAAAGGAAATAATACACAGGTCAAAGCTGACCCTTTTTTTAAACATGACCTGTACTGTATATCTGTATGCTTACAATGAAATTTGTGTACAGTGTATCACTATGAACAAGTGGGAGAATATAGGGAGATATATACAAGATCTGATAATTCCTGAATTCACAAATTTAGTTCATATCATTCAATTCAAACCAATTTTATTTTCCATTAAAAACACAATAGTTACATAATGAATACATACAAAAAATAGATTGGAAGGACCCCTAAGAAAACAAAGCCTATTAGGACGGGCCCTGTTACAAATATAAAGAAATAAATAAACATACAGTAAGTGACATTTGAATAAAATCAATCCAGCGATAGTTATAAAATCAAAAACATACACCCATTCATTCAAATACCTATACCACACCCGTATTCACACACGCACACACACCAACAAAAAACACTCAGCTTGTATTACATACAACACATGCAGAACAGTTTCACAGGAGAAGAAAAGAGACAGACACAATGGGTGGTATTCTCGAAAGCGGACTAACTTTAGTCCATGGCTTAATCCTCTAAGAATGGAATGCCAAATGTCCATATGAATATATTTTTGAATAATTTGATATGTCCCTAAATTACCATGATAACATAATTATTTCATAGTTATATAGTATATTGATAATTAACTATGTTATTACAAATATTTCTTTAATGAAAACATTTTAATTTAATTTAGTTACAGATGAATTATTCAAAAACATATTCATATGGACACTTGTAGGGACACTGATTTTCCGTTTAAAAAAAAGGCCTTTTCCGTTTCAGAAAATCAGGAATTCCGTTTCAGATGGGCTGAAAAACGGAAATTCCGTTTTGCCATAGACTTTGTACACATGAAAAAGCTGAAATTCCGTTTACATAAGATTTGCATACAAACATGCTAGAGATCTAGACGAACATTTCAGTCTTGGTTGTCACGTCAGCGAGCGATCGATTTTAGGCGCACATGCCAGCCCCTTTTTCGAACTGTACATCAGCGTGTGTACAATCTCGCCGCACCTACCGCTCGCTGCTGGCGTGTATGTGCCTAGTATTACGTCTACGTAATACTAGGCACACACGCCAGCCCCTTACTAATATTGTGCTGAACTGTGCATGTGTACGGCAATCTCGCCTTACACTTCGCGGCATGCGCGCCTAGCTGGCATAATAGGATCGAGTTTTGTGTCAAACAAAATGGCAGCGCCCTGTCTCCAAAGAATCTGACGAATATCGCTAAATATTCGGAGTTATTAACCATGATATTAGGCCCGATATTTTTCACTGCATAACGAATGACGAATCACAAAAATAGTGTAAGTTTTACGATTTTCTCCTTGAAAAAAGGGTTTTCCGCGATTTTCCGCTCGGAATTGCATTTTCCGTTTCAAATGGTCATTTCCGTGAATTCCGTCCGTTTTCCGTGATCGCGGAAAATCAGTGTCCCTACACTTGGCATTCCAAACTTAGTCGTAGGATTAAACCGCTTTCGAGAATACCACAATGGGTAAGACAGTTTATAGAGAGATAGAGAGAGAGTAAAGAAAAGAACAAAAGCTTAGAGAAAGACGAAGAAGATGAAGACGCTTCTACTCAATACACAACATTTGCTTAAACAATAACTTGTGGTTCTAAGCAAGCGAATTTCATACGACTACTGTACAACTTACCTCATCTTCTAGTGTACTTCTTTTGAGGGAGCTCCATGATGAATCGGGTTGATATGATTTGCTGGTTGCACTGCCAAAATCACAAAGCTTCAGCGTTTTCTTGCTTCCAATCAAGAAGTTCTCAAGCTATTAAAAACACAAAAATACAGGGATAATTGTGTTTACAGTAGATACATGGTAACAATGTACTGATAATCATAATAATTTGGTTGGTCAAATCTGAATCATATAAAGGATACTTTTTAAATTGAAAATAAATGACTGATATATGTTTAGCTCGATATCTTCAATTCAAGAAAAAACAAAAAGGATGAAAACGAGCATGATCTGCCCATATTAAAAGTCTAAGGAAGGTCCCCATATAAAAATTCCTTCCTGCACCCTACAAAGAGCCTCCTAAAAAGAGACTATATCTGTAAATGGGTTATCATATATGTAAAAATAGTAGAAAAATTTACTAAAACAAAAAATTTCTTTAAGTCACCCTGTACCCTGCATAATGAAGTGAATAACAGCATAAACTTTAGGACCCCCCTGCCACAACAAAACATAAAACATGACACCACACCTTCTCTATGACTATCTGCCCAACACTCAATTTCTTTTGCACAGTCAAATTTCTAACTTTAACCATAGACCCCAAAATAAACCTAACCCTACACCTAATGTAAAACCAGTCACAACCCAAGCCCTTACATTTTGTGATGAAATAATGTAAAGGTTGGATCACCATCTCTTCAACTCTCCTTCATTTAAATCTTGACAGTGCTGTTACTTGTGCGACAAAAAAGCTACAATTCATAAGACAATGACAGTGCTCCTTTTAATCGTTTGTCTAGATAAAAATTGATTTTCATGAAAAATTCAATACTCATAAACCCTTTTTGATGTCCAGAAGACAGATAAGCTTTCTTAAAATAAAAACAAATGAAAAATGAAAAATGAAACAAAAACATTGCATGTAGTAACAATTCTGGGCAGTTCAAACCAAACAGTCAAAATGTTAACTTTACTTTAATATTTTTAACTGAATACTGTGTAAACACTCACTTTGATATCCCTGTGCGTCACGGGCGGTGTCTGCTTATGCATGTGCTGAACACCCCGGCATGCCTGGTAGAAGGTCTGCAGGACCTCATCGCAACTCAGCGGCATGTGGCGCTGGTTGATGGCATCCACTAGCGGGCCTCCAGGACACAGCTCCATCAGGAGCAGGTACTCCGACTGACCATGGTCAGTGTCGCCCTTCCCGATGGACGCGGCTGAGAAGAACTGCACTATGCTCGGGTGCCCTGATAACTGTTTCTGTGAATTCAGGGGCTAAGGAAGTACAGTGCTACAAGTTTTCTTTTCACTCAATAAGCCTAAGAGAGGGCATGAAGTGCTGAAGCCTGACATATTTTGTGCAATATAAAGCCTGAAATGGAATGACAGGGCCTAAAACTCAGGCAGTAGCATGAAACCTGGGATTCATAGAAACAATCTGCAAGGAGTACATGTACTTGCTGTTACTTACTTCATCTGAATGAAATCCCTAAACTTCTACAGATAACAGAGAACTCTACACAAATTATCAAACAAACAAGTATTTGGGTGAGATAGAATTGACAAAGTTAAGCCTACATACTTTGGAAAGCCCCATAAAACACTTTGTCAAATTTCCTTGGTCAATAGATACTACAATGTTAACAATTCTAAGCTCCTACAAGGGGATATTTCCTTACGAGGAGTATTCGGCAATGCTACCGTCAAGAATAATGAAGATCTGTTTTCATGATCTACATGTAAGTATCATCTGACTGAGCTGTCATGTTTTTCTTTTCTTTTTTTTTTTTTTTTTTAACAAACTCTTCTAAAGCATTCAAACATTGTGAGTAAACATCCTAACAAAATTGTTATTTGCCAATGACCAAGACAAATGGCTGAACAATGCCTCTTTTCATACCATTTGAGACTTGAATGGCCTAAAGACTGTCAGATACCATCTTTTAATGATATATACATGAACAAGTACAATAATAAAGGATACAAGAATGGCAATCTCTTGGAGAATTTCTTTGGATTTTTCCTCATCATTTGCCAACAGTCTCTGTAATAAGGAGAAAGGAATACAAATTAAGAAAATAGACAAATATCACATAATGTCTAATGGTAGTGAAAATGTGAATGTACAGACACCATACAGCTCTCTCCCCCTCCCCCACTCTCCCACCCCCCCCCCCTCTCTCTCTCTCTATCCTTACAGTTTTGTGATGTACACATGTAATGCTATAATTCATCATTACAATTCCATCAATTGTATTATTTATCATTGGACATAAACTTCATCCACTAGTCCACTGCCCTCTATCATTTCACATACTTTTAATAAAATTATACACAGGGTAATGGGCCAGAGTCGCATGGCCCAAATAGAATGTGTTGTTAACAAATAAATAGCATGCACTTTATAAAATTTTCAAACAAAATCAAAGAAATTGGGAGGTGGACAAAAAACTACATTGTATGTAAAATCAATTGCAAGATTGCAACGTAATGTGTACATACATGTATGTTGGAAATTGAAATGCACACATATCAAAAAATGAACAACAGAAAATGGATAAATTAAATACATGCATTTACATAATGACCACATCAACAGTAGTCTAGGAGGAATACATTTAGTACTAGTAGTAGTACATGAAGTACCATTCTAACGCGACTCTAAAACTATATCAATACTCTTATAAGACTCTTACCTTGAGGGCAAACTCCTTTCCGGTTGAATTTTCTTGAGCGACAAATACAAACGCAAACCCTCCTGTGAAGTAAAGTTTTCAAAAATTAATTTACAGCGATTTGACAAAAAACAGTGATTAAAAAAATTAGCATGATGGAGAAGTAGTTTGTGTAAGCTTAAATGTTGTTTCAACTTTCAGAGATCTTTCTTTTTTTCTTACTAGTATACTACATGCATGGTGTTTACCGTCTCAGAACTATCACAATGAGGAATCATTTCGAACAAACAAACAAACCAAACAAAATAATAAATAAATAATCAAATTTTTCATGCTTGTTTTTACTCCCTCCAAATCCTGCAACGACAATGTAGACAGATCGACAGGCCACACAATATTACATGTATGATGTATATGTATACAGGTTAACCGGCTGAGCTGACCACTTCTAGATCAGCATGATTCAGAGACTGAAAAATATGGCCGAGGGGTAGATCTACAGGGTGCAGCATGTAGAGTCTAGTAGGTGAATCTCAAGATTCCTCTCTCTTTGATCAGGGTACAGAATTCAGTATCCTTCAGACACGCACCGGCATAATCATAATAAATGCATATCATTATTTATAATTTAATAGAATAGACTTCTAGACTAGTCTAAATCTCTAATTCAAAATTCAAAATCAAAATTCAAAATGAAAATGTAAACAGATTATTTATTGCTTTATTGCCTATTGCCGGATTTGGATATTGCATTATTTCATATCACCTGCCAAAATAATGAAGGTCATTAATAAAAATTAAAAAACCATATTTTGTATCACTTGTACATTAACATCATGATTCACATGAGAACCTTCAAAATATATTTCAGTCTCCATCCAAAAACTAAGCACACACGTTGCACCCATTCAACTCATGCACACAACGCCAATGCAATGCAATGGTCAACATACACCCCTTTACCTTCGGCGATAACTCTCCGCACTTTCAGCTTGGTGTCGCCGAGTTCGACCTGCTGGCCAACAAATTCACTTCCTCTATCGCTCGGGCCACCAAGCAATCCAAACGCTGATCGGAATAAATCAGTCATTGTAGAGATGGATACATAACAAGTTCAGTGCATAAATTATTTTGTGCTTAATAGTAATACATTTTTTCTAGCGTTTTTCTCAACCTGTTAAAAGTAGATACGAGAATCCATACACAATCTATGCATATACGCACAGCGAATACACACCCGGTGGATTTACAATTCGGCCTTAGCAAAATTCGCTGAAATTGAATACACATCGGTATTGATCGAGTCATTTTGGGTCACTATTTATTTGTTATTTTTTAGATTTAATGTTTGATAGATAGGCCTATTGTTTTGTTGGTGGTGTGCCCATTATCATTTAATTACTATCATAATTATTTCATTTTTCATCTTTCACTTTTCCTCAAATCGATTCTTCCCTTCATCTTTTTCTTCTTATATAGTCTTTACTTTAATTTCTTCTTATATTTTTACGAAGTCTACAAAAGCAGAAACATGAGAGGAACAACTAAGTGAAAGTTTGACCGATATCCGATTAAAAATAGAAATTAAAGTAATGAATTTTTGAAGTTGCCATCAGTGCAGGGGCGGCGATTTCTTTTCATGACCGGGGGACGAAACGCGAGAGACGAGGGAGCAGTGGCGTAATGAGCAAAAACGTTTTGGGGCCCGGGGCAGAAACAACTTCTGTGCATCACCACGTACCACTCTTACATGTTACATGCAGGCCCCGCGGAACGTTTTTCAAAGTGGGGCTACAGTATTTACGATCAGGTAGAGCAGAGGGAGAAAAGTGAAGTGTAAATTGACGTGGGGTCCAGGGGCAGAGCCCCGGGAGGGGTCAAGGGGCGGAGCCCCTGGAAGCTCAGGGATTTTAGGCATTTAATTACGATCAGCCGAGCATATATTTTGATACCTTAATTGTGACACTGGCATGCAGGTCACTAATTGAATTGTGGTGGAGAGTGCCGGGCCCCCAGACGCTCAGGGGTTTTAGGCATTAAATTACGATCAGATGAGCATCCAGGGGCCGCCTTCGGGCCCTTGTTGGGAAAAATCAGGGAAAAATCATGCCATTTCAGCAACATTTGTAAATCACTGGTATCGAATTAGAAATAAACCACGTTTGAATTTTATTTGGGGGGAACTGCCCCCAAGCCCCCTCCCCCATCAGTACGCAAGTGCGAGGGAGTATAGTGAACGAGAGGGGTGAAGGTGACGGAAGTGACTACCCCCTTACAGATTTTGAAGTATTGTTGTATTAAAAAAATTACATTCCTTAGCAAAACTATAGTATAAAAACAAGCAATATACTTTTTTCACACTTCAATTTTCTTGGTATTTACCTGTACATTTTGAAGGATATTATGCGAGGGAGCGTAGCTACCGAGTGAGAAGATTTTTGCATTTTTATTTGTCTAAACACTGCACTCTTGGGCCCTCCAGAGCCTAAAAGTATGTTGCAGTCTTTAGTAAGTATTTGCTATACATTTTTTGTGTGCACTTTTTAAAATTTGCAGGGGGGACGATCCCCCCTAAAAAAAATTGAGGGGGACGTGTCCCCGTCCCCGGATCGCCGCCCTGCATCAGTGAAACACAAATTGGCAACATTGTGACGTATCTTGCGAACTCGATCCTCTCCAATTTAATTGCTCTGTACAGAAAATTTCCGATAAACTTTAATTTTCCAAGTTATTGGTTATGGAGTAGATTTGTTTCAAATATAGGCCTACAGGGTTTGTATAAAAACATATTTGTAATAATTATATTTAGGGTGAATGTATGATTAATATCTTGCTCGAGGGAAACTTTTTTAATCGCACATCACTATATTATTGTATACACTGGCGTACTGGTGGGGGCTTGGGGGGGCACTAGCCCCCCCAAATAAAATTAAACCATGACTTATTTTCAATTTCATACAAGTGATTTATAAAATGTTCGTGATATATCACATGATTTTCAACAAAATGCGCGTTTCTCCATTTCTGTTGCAATCTGACACATTCCCAAATAGCCAGGAAGTGCATATGTTTTTTTTACAGTCACTAATGGGCCTTAGTGGCCACTAACAGTAACACTGATAACCGTATATCCAGTTTAGCGAAAAGTCTGGATACCCGTATGTCCGGCCTAGAGAAGAGCTTAAAGAAGATCGCCGCATACGCGCAGCTCTAGGCGGTACGCGGGGGAATGCGCAGTCGCCTGCGCCCAGGGTTTGTTTTGGATGTGGCGAGGAGGGTCATTTCCAGAGGGAATGTTCCACAGGCGCGGATCCAGTGGGGGGGATCGGGCCTTGCCCCCCAAAAAAAAAAAGAGAGAGAGAGGAAAAGAAGGGAAAGGGAAAGAGGAGAGAAAGGAAAGAAAGAAGAGGAAGAAGAAAAGAAAATGGGGAAAAGAAGGAGATCGGGGGCGAAAGGGCCTTGCCTCCCAGGCTGTTGCCCCATCAAAAATTAAGAGAGAAGGAAGGAAAGGGAAAGAAAAAAGGAAAAGAGGAGATAAAGGGAAGGAAAAAAAGGAAGAAGAAAAGAAAAGAAGGGGGATATCAGTTGCAATTTTCCCGCCAACAGCATGTGGATCAGGGGCGAAAGGCCTTGCCTCCCTAGCAAACCTAAAAGAGAGAGAAGGAAGGGAAGGGAAAGGGAAGGGGAAGGTAAGGAAAGAAAGAGAGAAAGAAGATAGGTAGGGAGATCAGTTGCGATTTTTCCCGCCAACAAGGTGTAGATCGGGGGCCACTGGCGTACTGATGGGGAGCCAATTAGTGTCTTGCCAGTGTCACAATAAAATTCAAACGTGGTTCATTTCTAATTCGATACCGGTGATTTACAAATGTTGCTGAAATGACATAATTTTCCGAGATTTTTCCTCACTTTTTATACTTTTGTATGCGTTTGTTGGAAAATTACAAATTCCTAAATTTACAGTCAGGCAAAAATATGCTTATTTAGAGGCCTACATGGCAGGGCCCGCAAAACGACGGGGATCCGGGGCCTCGAGCTCCGCCCCTCCCACTTTTTGGAAAAAGTATACTAAAGAGAATAGAAAGAAAGAGAGAAAGAAAGAAAGAATAGTGACCTGCCAGTGTCACAAAATAATGAGGTATCAAAATATGCTCATCTGACCGTGATTAAATGCCTAAAACCCTGAGCTTCCGGGGCTCTGTCCCTGGATTCCACCTAGGGCCCTAAGGCGGGCCCCTGATGCTCATCTGACCGTTATAAAATGCCTAAACCCCCTGAGCTTCTGGGGGCTCCGCCCCCTGGACCCCACGCCAATTAGTGTCCTGCCAGTGTCACAAATAAGGTATCAAAATATGCTCATCTGACCGTAATTAAATGCCTAAAACCCTGAGCTTCCGGGGCTCTGCCCTCGACCCCACCAGGGGCCCTAAGGCGGGCCCCTGAATGCTTATCTGACCGTTTTAAAATGCCTAAAACCCCTGAGCTTCTGGGGGCTCGGCCCCCTGGACCCTGGCCCCTGGACCCCGCCCCTGGACCCCACGCCAATTAGTGTCCTGCCAGTGTCACAAATAAGGTATCAAAATATGCTCATCTGACCGTAATTAAACGCCTAAAACCCTGAGCTTCCAGGGCTCTGCCCCTGGACCCAACCAATGGCCCTAAGTCAGGCCCCTGGATACTCATCTGACAGTAATTTATTGCCTAAAACCCTGAGCTTCCGGGGCTCCACCCTGGACCCCACGCCAATTAGTGACCTGCCAGTGTCACAAATAGGGTATCAAAATATGCTCATCTGACCGTAATTAAATGCCTAAAACCCTGAGCTTCCGGGGCTCCGCCCTCGACCCCACCAGGGGCCTAAGGCGGGCCCCTGAATGCTCAATGACCGTTATAAAATGCCTCAAATCCCTGAGTTTCAGGGGGCTCAGCCCCCTGGACCCCACGCCAATTAGTGACCTGCCAGTGTCACGAATAAGGTATCAAAATATGCTCATCTGACCGTAATTAAATGCCCATACCCTGAGCTTCCGGGGACTCTGCCCCTTGACCCCTGCCGGGGCTTTGCCCCTAGATCCCACGACAATTTACACTACGCTCTACCTGATCGTAAATACTTTAGCCCCCCCACCTACTTTGAAAAACGTTCAGCGGGGCCTGCATGTAAGAGTGGGGGTGATGCGGATTTTTGTCTGCCAGCCCCCCCAAACTTTTTTGCTCATTACGCCACTGATTGTATATACAGAGATTTGACTCGGACAGGCCGTTCGATCTCAAGTATTATCTGCACCCTAACACGTGTGACATCTCATCCCACTAAATTTAGCTGCATGCAGGGATTACCTCGATCATATATCAACACGGTCCTTGACACTGAGGTTCAAGGTTCGAGGGCGAATGGAATCTAGGGGAACTCTCAAGATACGTCTGCCAGAGTTGCCAATGTATGTTTGATTGATCGGACGTTCATATATTCACAACTTTCTTATTTTAATTGATTTCACTGCTCAAACTTTTGAATGACCTGTTTCTCTCATTTAGCGGCTTCTATTAAAACCAACTTAATACCAGGTGGACTTCCCTTTTAATTCTTCTTTTTCTTTTCTTTTCTTTTCTTCTTCTCTTTTCTTCTCTTCTCTTTTCTTTTCTTCTTCTCTTTTCTTCTCTTCTCTTTTCTTCTCTTCTCTTCTTTTCTTTTCTTTTCTTTTCTTTTCTTTTCTTTTCTTTTCTTTTCTTTTCTTCTTCTTCTTCTTCTTCTTCTTCTTCTTCTTCTTCTTCTTCTTCTTCTTCTTCTTCTTCTTCTTCTTCTTCTTCTTCTTCTTCTTCTTCTTCTTCTTCTTCTTGATTTTAGGCCTAATGGGGAAAGATTTCTTTTGTTCCGATGAAATCGAAAAACAAAAGACAACAAAAACGAGGGAGTAAATGGGAATCTACGTATAAATGCACTCTATGCTGGTAGCGAAATAAATTGAGCTCATTTGTATTGGCCGAATATTTACAATCCTAGGTCTAGAACGATTAAAGGTCTAGTGACCTCTCGGACTGTACTGTCACTGCGCTCAATCAAACCAGGGAGATGAAATGGGTGCATATAACATGCTGGAAGAGAGATATACTTAATGAAAGAAAATACCTTTTATAAGTTACATAATTATATCATCTATAAATGCAAGTGAGTGTAGCGAGTGAGCCTTGGGGGGAAATTGCTCTTAGTCGCTTTAAATTAGGGGGACGCGTTTAATGATGACCGATATCGAGAGGAAAAGGGGGCACTTATCGAAAGGGATAAGGCAGTTATTATATAGAAAAGAAAAGGAGCACGTGTCAAACTACAAAGGGTAATTATCGATGAAAATGGGGCACTTCTTATACCTGAAAAGAGGCACTCACCAGGGATGAAAAACGGCACTTATATGAGAATAGTAAATGGGCATTTGTCGACGGAAATGGGGCACCCATCAGATTTTGATGGGGGCATTTATAAGAGGTGAAAAGGGGCATCTATGAAAAGGGGATATGTCCCTTATTAGAAAAGGAAAAGGGGCACGTATCATTGTTAGAAGGGAAATTTATCAGAGGTGAAAAGGGGCACTGAACAGATATGAAAAGGGGTACTTATGAGAATGTAAAAGGGACACATCATACAAATTAAGATCATACTTTGCAGTTAGGTGTGATGGTCTGAATATTCATTTGCGAGCGAGCGAAGCGAGCGAGGAAAAATTTTAAGATTTGTGAGTTCGCATTGCGAAAAATTACATCTTATAAAGAGGGCCGCCAAACCTCAATCCTGATGAGATTATAAGCACATTCTCATAACGGAAGACTGAAAATACCTTTTATAAGTTACATAATTGAATCATCTATAAATGCGAGTGAGTGTAGCGAGTGAGCCTTGGGGGAAATTGCTCTTAGTCGCTTTAAATTAGGGGGACGCGTTTAATGATGACCGATATCGAGAGGAAAAGGGGGCACTTATCGAAAGGGATAAGACAGTTATTATATAGAAAAGAAAAGGAGCACGTGTCAAAGTACAAAGGGTAATTATCGATGAAAATGGGGCACTTCTTATACCTGAAAAGAGGCACTCACCAGGGATGAAAAACGGCACTTATATGAGAATGGTAAATTGGCATTTGTCGACGGAAATGGGGCACCCATCAGATTTTGATGGGGGCATTTATAAGAGGTGAAAAGGGACATCTATGAAAAGGGGATAGAAAAGGAAAAGGGGCACGTATCATTGTTAGAAGGGAAATTTATCAGAGGTGAAAAGGGGCACTGACCAGAAATGAAAAGGGGTACTTATGAGAATGAAAAGGGACACTTTCCATATAGGTGAAAAGGGGGCAATTATGAGAAGGGGAAGGAGCTCTTTTTTAATAGGGGCACTTATCACAAGGAAAAGGGGTACATATGAAAGTATATAAAAGGGGCATCTCCCAAATTTGAATAGGGTAATTATCAGAGGTGAAGGGGCACTTATCAAAAGTGAAAAAGGGCACTTACGGTACCTGAAAAGGGGCACTTACTAGAGATTAAAAAGGGCATCTATGAGAATGGAAAATGGACACGTATTGCAAAGGAAAGGGGGCACGTGTCAAAATAAAAGGGGCACTTATCATAGGTGAAAAGTAATAGGGGCACTTTCAAAGTATAATGGGCACTTTTCTTTGTAAAAATAGGCACTTCTTACGAAATTACAGGAGCACTTTTCCTATGTAAAAAGGGGCACTTTTGGGTTACTTGAAAAAGTGGGGGGTACTGTGCCCTCTGCCACCCCCCCCCCCGAGCACCGCCTCTGGTCCTTTGTTTTTATGCGAGGCAGTTCAGTTAATGCTTTCAATAATCTTAAGCTTAAACGAATAAACCTCTCTTGTTCGATACAAACCACCAAACACATGGCTGAAAGTTGAGCCTAAAACTTGAACTTTTCGCAATTCAGTTAATTGAGACTTTACTTTTTCTTTTCTTTTTTTTTGAAATTACTCGCCCGAAGAGAGGATAAAAGAAAAAATTGAAAGGATGAAAGAAAAGGGAAGAAGAAAAAGAAGAAAAAGGGGAAAAAAAAGGGAGAAAGAAGGAAAAATAAAATGGCGACAAAGTAAGAAGAACCCGTTTCACGCTCAGTGTTTAAAGTAAACCCTGTCACTTGAAACTCTATTTTCTAATGGTTACATTGGTTCCATCCGGAGGCAAGGGGGGACTCAGTTTCCCAACCTTTTCAAGTACCCCAAAATTTCCCCCTTTTTACCTCTAATAAGTGACCCTATTCAAATTTAATAGATGCCCTTTTTAAATTTTATAAGTTTCCATTTTCCTTCGTAATAAACGCACAGTTTCCCCTTCTTATAAGTGCCCCTTTTACATCTGATGAGTGCCCCCTTTTAGGTGCGAGAATAAGTGCCAATGTCCTATCACATAAGTACCCTTAGCTAATTTTGATCAGTGTCATTGTACTATATTCTCATAATTTTTTTTTTAATTTGCCCTGTGATAAGTGCCCCTTTTGACCTATATTTCGCACGTGTTGCTCACAAAGTGTGCCCTTTTGCAGTCATCTAAAGAGCCATATCCAGATTCAAAGAATCAGAGCAGCTTAATTTTGCGGTAACAGGTACCCTATATTTTTACCACCAAAATGAAGGGTAGTAGAGCCGGGGGCAGGGGGCAAAATTCTCTAAATTTCATAAGAACGATGTGTGCCCCTTTCAAAAATGATTTCAGTCGTGCTCGTTTTCAACGCAATATCAAATGCCCCTTCTTTTGATAAGTCATTTTAATTTAACAAGTGTGCCATTTCAACACCAAAACGTTACCATGACGTATTCTACTTTATACTTAACTGCTAAAAGAGGCATCTTCCAAACTATCATCCTTTAGACCACATTCCCTTTTGAACTTCATGTAATGCCTAGGAAATCAATTGCCATTTGTTCAATTAAAGAGAAGGTTCATTGATTTTAAAAACTAACTTTATTGTCATAATTGCAAAGGTGAAACTTTGATTGGACAAGGTTATCAAAATTCAATGCTTGGAAAAATTCGAAGTTATGATTATTATCAATTACAAAACGCGTAAATACAGCCCCGGCATAGCACCTGAAAAGCTCTCCGATCGCTGCTGAGATGTGTGACGTCACATGTTGAACATGATTTGCACAAGCAGACGATGTCCCATGACATCTCACACATTTTCAGTGCCTGTTTTGTCATCTTCTCTTCAGTTATTTCTCTTACTTCACTACCGTCAGGCTAAATGTTTAATCTATTGCCTCACTCTAAACCCCGCGCATGGTATTATTTTGATGAAAAATGCAGCGATAAAAAATTAAGGAATCCGTCGCTTGTAAACAAAATAAGACGCCATTGTATTTTCAGCTGCATACACCGCGGTATGTTCGGCGTTTCAAGAGGGAACAAATGCCGTCCATGCTATCATTCTGGGTTTTTTAATTTGAAAGTGTGGTTTCTTTGATTGTTCATTAACCCCTATCCTGTGTATTTACAAACAAAAGAATTTAGTTATCAGAATCGGTTTCATATCCCTTTTTGAATGGTGTAAAATTCCATCACATTTATATACACTAAACTCATTATAATTTGAGAAATAATAATAGCATTGCAATTATGTTCATTCTTTATGGGATGTCGTCTGCTTGGGCAGGATGGTTCATATTGTGACGGCATTAAAACATCGTTATTTTTCTGGCGAATCTCTCGCATATCCCAGATGCTATGGGGGTGGTTTTATTTGTATTTTTATAAATCACGCGATATGTAGTTGACCTAAAACTTGTACGATGGCCATCTGTTAGCTTACCAGTTTCTAGTGATACGTTATTTGCCATATTTATGATTTTCTTTGAACAGGCACTTTAATATAAAGGAAGTTAGACAATGAAGGAGTGTTCATGCAGTTCAAGTTTTCACATTAACTTCATGTTTAAAAAGAAAGAGACATAATGACTTTACGTGCTAAGACAACAAATATTTGTTACCCATCATATTCCTGAAACAATAGATTTGTTTTAACAAGTGCCCCTACTAAGAGCTTTAATTCTTGCATTCATAGTTTATCTCATCACGTAACATATCGTAGGTCTTTTTCATTCTGAAATTATGATCCCATCATGATTTTTATTTCATCCAATAATAAGATCTAATCCGTTTCAATGCGACCTGATTTATTTTTTCTTCAATTTCTGCTAGCTACCTCGCAAATGTATATGCTGGAGCAATATCTTGGGACCACGTATAGAGAAAACCTTGACAATCATCCATAAAAATGTATTAATCATATTATATAGGCCTAAGCCATTGCCTACAATTTTCCCGCTTTAATGTTCCTCTTTGTAGGTGCCCAATTTCTTTATAAAGTGCCCGTTGATCTTTATATAGAGACAGCAATGTTAGCTTTTAAAACATTGAACTTGATTGGGAGATTTGTTTTGAAATTTGAATGTATGGATTTAATGTTTAAGCGGAAGATACAAATAATGATAGGAATTTATATTTGTCATAACCAAACTTTTTTTAAATATCGAAACATTTATTACTTTATTGTTTTCGGGATAATAAGCTTCAGAGTGTCTTCCCAAATTAAATAGGTTTTACAACATGACTGTATGTATAAGTTTCAGAGGCAGTTTAAAAAAAGTACCAATCAGGTGAGTCTTTTCTCATCAAAGCTATATCGCTTTATGAAATAACTTAAAATAAAAACGAACGATGACGTGCAATTATAATTAAGCATTTAAAAATGCTCATGTGAATTGTATCCCAGTTGAACTGTTCAGGGTCATGAAGTTCATTTCAAAATGCCGCCTGCTTTTTAAAGTTAATATGACACTGTAAGCAAATTTTATTTTATTTCTTTGAAAAAACAAATTTCCATAAGTTTGGTTGTGATTTCATCAAATCATCAAGTCGGAGCTAACCAACCAATTATTTGGTATATTTTTTAATAAACAAAATAATATATTTCCTCCTAGCTGTCAAGAACAAGTTCATTAAAAAGTTTGTCCCAGGTCGAGGAGGATTGAGTAAGTCATTGATATAAACAATTCCGCTCTCTAACCAAGTTTTATTGTTTGGACCATGAACAAATATTCCTATTAAACCATATACACTTACAAAAACCAGTTGAAGAAAAAGATGAATCAAATTAAGTTTTAACAAAATTCTCGAAAAATAAGTATATACCATGTTCGTAGAGACTCGGCTATAACTGATTTGAGGCTAATTATTAAAAATATTTTCGGGAGCGTATGAGCTTTCCATAAAATATCTCTTATCCATGATACAAAATTTCAATGACTTCCACACGCTTTCGTATTTATCTTCAAGAAGCATTTTAACACATGACAATTTTTGAGATAAAGTAGTTGAGTAAGGATCACTCATTCGTAAACCATCCAAAGTAAAATCATTATGTCTGGGTGTCTTTTTAAACTGGCACGCTCCTGGCCCAGCACCTGTTTCACCCTCTTCTTCATGTTCTCGGATCACAATTCCTGGTCACGTTGGCCTCTTGCTCTTAACCCCGGACGGGTCCAGTATTATGCAAATATCTTTATTTTATTTAATCTTTTCAGTAGGGGGCGTCCCTCGAATCAAAGACCCTTTTTTACGATTTTTACGATAGGATCGAAACTCAAAAATCACAATCATTAAATGGAAAGTGCATAAATTAAGCCAACTGTATAAAGGCTTCATATTTCCGCGGTGGCAAAGAAAAATAAAACCTCCACATCTTTGCTCACATAGCTTGAAAGACAAGAATAATTTGACATTGATTCATTGACATGCCATTCAAAGCTTTGCTGGGCAATTTCCGGGGGCGGGGGGCGGTGCATATGACTCAAACTTGCTCCGGCCCCGGCCCCTCTAGCCCGACATTTTCTTCCCGAGGACAGTGCCTCCGGACAAAGCCTGTTCAGCCCCTATTTTCAAAACGCCTTAATTTTATGATTACGACGGTCAATGGTCGTTTTAAAAATTGTTCACATTCCTTTGACTAACTGACGGGGACTGAACCTGCAATGAAGGGGGCGTGGTATTACCTATGACGTAACATGCATACGATGATTTGACTAATAATTTGATCACATGATTTAGTCATATGTCATTATGTGTACACAACAAAGATAGGTCGCCGATCGCCGCTTAAATACATAACATGTAACTTCACACCGATTTTAGACGGAAAGCGGTGAGTAGGATACATTTTAGTCATCTTTATTTATGAACACTTCTGATTTTAGGAATATAGATTTGGTACTAGTATTGTCATGTTTTCATCCTGACGTTTGCCAAATAGACTATAGTAGGCCTATAGAGACTTTTACAGTTACAGCTACAGTCGGACAAGGAAACTGCATACCGCGTATACCGGACAATTCGCCAATGCTGGCCGTGTAGCGGCCGGTCTCGCCCGCAGCAGAAGCCGCTCATATCGTGCCTGCCCGCCCTGGCTCCAGCTCCAGCTCCAGCAGCAGCTAGCTAGCTGGTTGGTCTTCATTGTTGTCTCTGTCTGTGGATAACTATTTTATCCATGAGCATATTCGTACTTTAATTTAAAACAGTCTTTTGTTAATGATTTGTCACAGAGCTGTTAATGTTGTTATTTTGTGTAGACAAGGATAGTGAGTTAGATTAAAATTTAAAGAAAGAAAGAAAGAAAAGGAAAATAGGCTAGACTCGAGTAGACAGAAATAACCATCTGGTATGGGTCATTCTTTAATAAAACTGACATTTGTCGACATTTCCCATACACAGACGGTACGACCGTCATATAGGCTGTGTGTGGAAGATGGCATGAATATTCATTACTTTGATTACGGTATCTTCAACGTACGATGGCATAGGCGATCATTCAGTCTCTATATCCGGAGGTCTAGTGGAGCCAGACGTAGTCTCAGTGGAACAACCAACGATATAGAGACTGAAGCTTTTGGTCTAAGACTTGAGTAGAGAGGAAGGAAAGAAATGACTGGGATATATTGAATCTAATTTATCATTGTTTTTTTTGTTATTTTGAGAATCTCCTCTGTCAACTTTAGTCATGTTATTTTAAGGGCAATGCCAATGAACATGACAATAAATTTGTGAACAGCCCCTTCAATTCACGAGGGCATGGAAGGAATACAAACATCTGATTATAAATGAAAAGATGAAGAACAAATTTAAACAAAAGTTTATTTTGCCTTCTAACACTAAGAAATCTAACAGTAAGTTGAATTTATTTTGGGGGGAATATTTATTGTTAGCCCCCATTACAGGCTACACTGAATTTTCTGTCTGTTTCACTGTGTTTCACTCCTTTGTTGACACTCAATTTTTATTTTTAAATGTTGGATCCTAGACGTACTACATCAGCTATGATTGCAAGGATTTTTAAGTCGAAACATGGAAGTTAAAATATTGTTTTCTCCCTCTATCTCTCTCTTTCAATCTTTCTTGTCTTTTTCGTGTTTAACAGGTGTCAAGAGAGAGAGGGGGAAAAAAAAGGAGTTTTGATGGATTCTAAACGTGCAGAGTTATAACGCAGCCAAGATCAACATCATGGAGAAAATATTCACTTTGATCATAACCATTGCTCTTGCCAGTTCGCTTGGAAATGGCTATAACATCACAACGGGGACTGAAAAGCTGATAGTAGAAATAGGAAAGAATGGATCTTTCACGATCACACCAAATGTGGACCTTCAAGAAACTGCACAGGTTGAACTTTTCAATGATAAATATGAAATTGCAAGCATACCATCTGAGGTAAGTTAGCAACTTTGAAACTACAAAAGCAAAAGCACTCTGATGTAGTCAGCTACCTCTTAACTATTTACTAATTGTACATGTACAGCATTAGTTCGATAGGTGTAATTTGTCTAGAAAACTTACAGTAGAGGGAGATTTGTAATATCTTCTACCAATTGCTTAATATTTGAAACACCTTCATAAACTAACTAGAAGTACATGTACAAAAGAGATAAAATTACTTCTGTAGCATAACTTAAATAATCTTGGGGATGAATCCTTTCAATATTGTTTAAATTAGTTTCATATTTTCTGTGTATGATTAAACCACTTCATTATTATTATTATTATTTTATTTAACTTCTATTAACATACTTGTACATCGTTCAAATAACACCTGTTTGTCTTTTCAATATTCTATTTCTTGCGATAATAGGGTTTGATTTGTTAGCAGTACTTGTTATGTTGTACATACACAGTTTCTTTATTGTATCAGGGATAGACAAGTCACCGTAATCATCTTCTCTCATATCTTCTATCATATCATTTCACAGCTCCATTATTTAGATATATGAGTGAAGTTAAAAACCTTGAGCTATTGATAAAAAAGTAATATTCCTGTTCGCATCATGAGATTTTGGCAAAGTACATACTTTGGGGAAACAATACATAGGATTCCGATTATGCAAATTTCTACATGTAAACCACGATGCATTCCTGAGCCTTGAATCCCTGAACAATGCTTGACATGCATGTAGCTGTGACTCTTGTATTTTGAGAGGTCGTGATGTCATCTATAATACATTTTATGTGATGGTGCTATAAAGGAGTGCACCTACATGTAAAGGCACAAGTATGTATGGTAAAGTGCATAAACCTGTGCATTGTTATGTACTCATTTTAACTGAATGTGATGTCGCAACATGCACAAGATGAATCCGGATGGTGTACATTATTTTTAGATTGTATTGGGAAAGGAAGTCATTTTTAATAATGTCACAATAGTTACATTGATTACCTTCATTCACCATCCAGGTGGACATACCTTCTAACAGTTCAAGCCCGGTGTCTGTCACTGTCTCCAGTCTTTCCGTCGGAGTGTGCCACATATCTATGAACACCACATCTTCAGAGCTTGGAGAGTAAGTACAATTGCATTACCTACTTTCAATACTTCCATGAATTGGGAGCCTTAAATCTTACGCAACATTGAATACGTTTTTCCAAATGAAGAAAGTAGTGTAGTTGAAATCCTATAGATTATTTTGATATTAGTTTTAGCTGTACATGTACCTGAAAAAAAGAGGCTGCAACCCACAAGATAGTCCACTGCCTGGACTGTTTCCGTGTCCTGCATCCAATCAGCTGAGAAAAGAACACACTCTCAAGTCCCTTTATTCTATTTCGACGGGTGTATTTTTTGGGGATCGCGCAGTAGTGGAGTCTTCATTTTCTGTGTGGGATGTAAGGAAGGGGAAAAATCTGATTGAAGAAAAAAATTGTAAAAAACGGACAGAATCTGGACTACCCACGAGACTGATAGCCTGTGACACAGGCCTTTGAAAAGTTATCAGAATTTGATCAGACTGACCATCACCTGACAACTTTTCTGAGGGTTCATCACCAGACCGTTATTGTCGGTCTCTTGGGCTGTCAGTCTCAATAGCCGTTGGCCTCTTGGACTAATGGTCTGCTAGGATACCCAAGAAGAAAGTGACTAGACTAAATTATGGTGCACTAAATATGATTTATGCTTCATGGTTTCTTGCAGCTTGTCAGGATTGTTTGTGGAAGTTAATGTGGTCCAGAGCAGCGCCTTGTCCATCATCATCATAGTGGTCGGCTGGATCTACTTCTTTGCTTGGTCTATCTCCTTTTATCCTCAAGTCATCCTCAATATCAAGCGAAAAAGGTGAGTTTTACAGAGAAGGTTGAGTTCTGGGCCGGAGAGGGGAAAAATATTTTGTGAGCATTTTCATTGTTAATTGTTATATGCAAGTGTGGAAGAACATCAGAGATGTTCCCTGAAAAGCATGGCTCTTCAAATGCCTTCATATACTAAATATGACAGGTAACAGCTTAAAAATGAGGACCACATTTTTATGCCTCATTTTTGTGTAGTCCCATATACATCTTTCTGTGTACAGTGCTTGTTACTTGAGCATTTGTCTACATCAATAACCCACTTCTTCAAAACGTACGACCATTCGGTACAAGGGTCTGAAAATCAGACTATTACTAAAATGATTGCATTCACTAAAGTCGATTCGACAATTAATGCTCGTTATTTTCCCACTAAAAGACATTTCAAGCCCTTTCGTTTTGACGGAAGTTCTAAATAAGTATTATCTTTCAAATGCCGTTGGAATTTAACCTTTTTAATTTTTTGGCCTGCAAATGGGACAAAGTACCTTTAACTACAATCCTTGACCGAGCACTGTACTGGTTCATTAGGAGGTGTAGGAGTTTAATGTAATATATACTTTCAAGGCTTGGATTTAAAAAAAAAGAGAAGAAATATTACAATTTTACAGTGATTTTTTTATGTTGCTACTCCTTGTGTTATTTGATGCTTACCAACCCTTTCAACCAATTTTTCTCGTCAGTGTAATTGGCCTGAACTTTGACTTCCTGGCTTATAATATTACTGGCTTTGTAGCATATGGTGTCTTCAATGTGGGCATGTACTGGATACAACCAATAAAGGTGAGTTCTTAGTACACCTATTTTGTATTGCTCAAAAAAGTTTGAGAATACCTACAATGAATGTTGAATATCTTAGTCCTTACCCTATCTGTTTATTGATTGTTTCAGAAAGCAAATTCATGTGTAAATCTCAGTGATAGTGATAGAAAGAATTAAAAAAAGGTACAGTTTTTCTTTAAGTTAATAATTTCTAGCATTGTAAAAGTAAATTGATCATTTTGGTTTATTCCTAGTACAAAATCTAATGTGAAGTGTAATAAAATTTATTATGCAATATGCTATATAAATTTAAATTACTATCATTCATTAACAAGATTCTCTAAATTGCATTTGAATAGTATTCCTGTGAAATAGTTCCTGCAATATATGTCTTTTGGCTAAAAGCCTATACGAATGGAATTTATTGATTTCTTGTTTCAACCTTGCAAATTTCTCTTATTGCATGTTTAATATGTCTTTTTCACTTTGTGTAGGATGCATACAAGGCCAAAAATCCATATGGCGTGAATCCAGTGTTATTAAACGATGTCATCTTTACTCTCCATGCTGTGTTGATTACATCAGTCACCATATTCCAGTGCTTTATCTATGAGGTAAGCAACTGAGAGCAGGCATGTTGGCTCAGTGGTTGAAGATCAGGGGGGTGTTTCACAAAGACTAAGATCGAATTTAAGTTGGACTTAACTATGGCAGGCCATTCATGCCTCTGTGTGCTCTCACCATTATAATCTTTAGATAATATTTTTTCCTTCAATAATGAACTATCAACAAATGTAAATTCTGTAGATTTGAGACCACCCTTTGTACGTCCCTTCAGAGACAAATGCCAGTAAATGGTAAGAGCAAACAGTGGCATGAATGGCCTGCCATAGTTAAGTCCAACTTAAAGTCGATCTTAGTCTTTGTGAAACACCCCCCTAGTCCTGAAACCAGCAGGTCCTGGGTTTGAAACCCTCTTGATACGACATGGTGGCCTATACAAAGGGTAATATGTTAAGCAAGCAACTTAAAGACCTGGGGTCTTGCTTAGGTCTGCCAAGGACTGTGTGATTTCTGGTTGCTACGCATGGTAATCTACCTCCATCTTTTTATGTAGGCAACCACTGAGAAGGACGCTCACAACATACAAAAGACAGAGGGTTAGAAAATTAGCACCTAACTTCATAGCATATTGTATTTGAAAGTCACTATCCCATAGTGACCTGCTATGTTATGAATTCAGCAAAATGGATTTCGAAGCATCAAATTGTGAGTTTGGTTTATTTTCTGTTAAGACAAGAGGTAAACAAGCTTTGTGCTGCCCTCTTATGCTGAGAGATATTACACTAATTGGAATTGTTTTTGGTTATCATTGTATGTGTTATTAGAAGAAAAACAACTGAAATGTCTAGCCTAACCTGCCATTGTTTTTTTCTCAAAACAATGTGTAAGTCATTTGTACCATCATTCCAGCTCATGAGCAGGAATATGACTATATTTTGTTAAAATGTAAAGCAGTAAAAATAAGATATTATTGTTTTCAATTGAATAATAAAGCTGAATTATCTACCTGTATCTAGCCTTTAAACCTCCCTGGCAATGTTTTTTTGTTTTCAATTTTTTCTTCAAAACAGAGAGGTAACCAGCGAGTGTTTATCATAAGTCATATTAAGGGTAAATTTTATTTGAATCATGAAACAGTAACAGATGAATTAGATGTTATTGTTGCCAATTTGAAGGAAAAAGCTGACTTATCGACATGCAGTGTTTTAAAAGATCCCTGCCAATTTGTTTATTTATTTGTTTTTGTTTTCAAATAGAAAGTTAACCAACGAGAGTTTATCATTAGTCACATCATTCCAGCTTAAAAATTTGTTTCTTTCTTAGAATTGTATTAAGCCATTATAATAAGATGTTATTAATGCCAAGTTTAAGAATAATGCTGAATTATCTATCTTTAAAATATTTCTGTATTTGCTTTTTCACACAGAGAGGTAAACAGAGAGTGTATATTATTGGCCACATCATTCTAGCTTGAATAGGACTACATGTCTTTTGTTAGAATCATGAAGCAGTAAAGATGAGATGTTATTGCCAATTTGAAGAATAAAGCTGATTTCTCTAGACCTTAATGACCTAATCATTGTTTTTTCTTCTTCTTCAACACAGAGAGGTAATCAGAAAGTGTCTATCATAAGCCGCGTCATCCTAGCTGGATCGTGGCTCTTTGCGCTCATCACACTGATCATCACTGCTGCATCAAGCGGTTCTATCATCACATGGCTGGAATTCATCTATTATTTCTCCTATATCAAGCTCGGAGTGACTCTCATCAAATATGTTCCACAGGTGAGCATTCTATCCCTGGTATATGTGTATGCCGGTAATGTCAAAGTTATGATAATTATATCAAAAGGGCATGGTTTAAGAGGTCGTGAAGAGATCGCCACCTCTCCCAAAAAAAAAAAAAATGATAATTAACAAAAATAAATGAATAAAAACAATGTAAATAAATAAACTAAATAGATAGAAAATTACTGTGTTTTTATGTATCAACACTGGTATACTAAATTTACCTTTATACAACACCTAAGTAAATCCTTGTCATTTGACTGGAGGATTGTTGGTCACATGATATTCAATAGATATACTATTGCACGGGCGTGCATTTTTGGTACTATTCGCTGTAGTGCTATTCAACGAGTGTGCATTTTTGGTTATATGCAGACTGCGTACCTCTCTGCCCTACGCGTATCCCATTGTTATATTAGCTGCGCGCATCTGTCGCAAAGGCAATCTGAATGTAATCGATAAGGCCTGACTCCAACTTTAATTTATCTTTAATATAAGGAGCAAAACATAATTTGTTGAAAGATGTTGTATAAAACAAATAATGAATGTTTTTCATTTGAACTCATAAGTGTTCATTATTTGTATAATATCTAACATCAGGTCCATATGATAATTCTGTCAAGAAAAACTTCAAATTTAAGCATTTGTGAGTAGGTTAGTCAATGCATCCATGTATTTGTATGGGAATCAACCCAAAGATAACATGTTCAAATGTACATGTATTCTTTCATGAAATGAATCATCTTCACTTTATTTTCCATCTCCTGATAGGTCTACATGAATTACAGGAGACAGAGCACAGAGGGTTGGAGTATCGGCAACGTCTTACTAGACTCTACTGGAGGATCGTTCAGTTTGCTGCAGATGTTTCTCATATCCTACAATAATAGTAAGTTATCAAGGTGGTACAGTAGGTGAAGAGATTAAAGTGAGGAGAACTTACAGAAAGAGCCATGATATGGAAGATGGGTGGTGTGAAATTGTCCGATAGAAAGATCACAAGTAAGCTCATGGAAAGGTTGGGTCTGAAAGAAACTGTGGTGGAAGTGGTAAAGAGAAGTGGATTGAGATGGATGGGTCATTTGTTAAGAAGGTAAGGTGATGAATCTGTGAAAAGAGCGTGGGATCTGGAAGTGGATGGCCTTAGAGCGAAATGAAGATCAAAGATTTCATGGAAAGATATGGTAACAAAGAAAGAAGTAAGGTTGGTCTAAAGGAGGAGGATGCTCGAGACAAGAAGTGGAGGGAGGGAGTGTCATCATGTCGTAACCCGTCGTAAAAGGGAAAATGCTGACGTTAATAAAGGATGATGATGATGATGATGATGATAGCATCAACCTATATCAGGATTATAACTATTCCTAGACTACCACCCACTAGACAACTATGTGTACTTCCAGAGTACCTAATTTCCTTGGACAGTTACCCACTATACCACTATCCCATGGATAACTACTCCTTCGACAAGTATCCCCTAAGACAATTAATTAATTAATCAATTATTAATATTATTATCAAAGCCTTTTTTTCGTCTTCAACAGATGACTGGGCATCCATCTTCGGTGACCCAACCAAGTTTGGGCTGGGTGTCTTCTCTATTGCTTTTGACATTATCTTCATCATTCAACATTACGTACTCTACCGTGACCAAGCACCCTCTGCCAAGTCGGATTCAAGTGATGAAGACAAGCCCCTCATGAAAAACCAAGAATATACCAGTTCTGGAAGTATCATAAATGCTCAATAGTCCATGGTTTTCTGCATGTTTTTTTTTACTCTTTTTGTACGCACATATATAAAGCCATTTGTCACACTGATTTTGCTGAAGGAATGTTCATTCCAGATCATCCTGTGGATCTTTTTATTGAATTTTTATTTCTTTCAGCTGATAAAAGAACGTTGTGTGCGATTATTGATACCAGAAGTGGGTTTCAGTTTCAATGGATTTTAAATAACACTGTGCAATCCTCAATGGGGTTCATGCGATTGCTGAAGCTTAGTTCCCCTTTTTCTGATTACACAATTACTATGTTGATACAGAAAAGTTTCATTGGTTGGGGACTATGAAATACACTTAAGGGCAGCGTTTCGCGAAACCATCATAAGTAGAAGTTAGCCGACAACCCATTGAAGGCGTGCATTAAATCTGTCACGAGTTTCAATCAGATGTCAGTGAAATTGTACCTATGACGGTTTCGTAAAACGATGCCCTGGTCAAGAAAGGTGAAAGAATCCATCTGAATAAAATGGATTAATCCTTCACTGAATAGAGACTCTGGCTGTTCATTGTCACCTATCGCTGCTATAGTGACCTTGAGGCAGCAGACAGCAAGAAACTGTGTGAAGAATCAGTTGACTTGAGAAAGTCCACAGGAGTGGATAATAGCTTGCCTACTAAATATGCCATTTTCGTAATGTAATCAAATTTAATGCATAACTCCTTGTTAAGAGCCTTCTTACAAATTATTTCATTCACCTGTTACAATTAATTGTATTTCAATAGTCAGAATGGGAATTGCATACATTATGTGTTGTAAGGTAGGGCAAGCCATAATGTTTGTCTGACCTAGCAACAACTAATGGCACATAACAAAGACTTATGAATGAAATGTTATTACATTAAAAAAAAAGGCCAATTCATAGAAGCTGAAAGATCATGTTAATCACTAATGTCATTTACCCTATGAGACTGTAGAATCCTACAGCCAGTCTCAAGTGAAGTAGAGACTGTGTAATAAAAAATAAGTTTAAATTCTGCAAGCTTACAGTTTATAGCTGCCTATTACATGTGCATCTATAGGACGACGTGTAGGGTAATGTGATTGTTAGAACTTTGCTAATTGCCTTAGATTTTTACAAATTCACTTCGATAATTCTGTTGAATATTTCCCCAACATATCGTGTTGATTAATCAGTGGCAGTCTCTGCAACTTTTTGTACATATATGGAAGTACTGAGATCATAGAAGAAGGGAAATGTATAAAAATCAACCACTTCTTCCCCAGTTTTATCTTTGAGGTTATGTTCCTCTACCTTTTCCGTAAGTCCTTGATCATCTGGTACTATTGATAATCACCTTGGGTTACGTAGCCTATATGGTTGTCTAGCGTTTGCATAGCCGTCTGCTCCCATACCGTTCATCTCTAGCATCCGTCTAATAGCATATGCTGATTAATTAAATGTCTATTCTCATCAGAAAACTAGTTCCAATTTCTTTTGATACTAGTTGCCATTCATATCACTCTAGCCAATGTTCTAAGCTTTTAAGTGCAATATATTGTGATGAACCAGTGAGTAACTACACTCACATTTAAGCAGCCACTTAACAGAAAATGCAAAACGCACACATAAGCCCCCACATCCCTCATGATTGCATGTAGCTCTGAAAAATTAGGTAAAAATCTTCTTTTTTCTTTCTTGTATGAAGTTTGAAAATGGAGCTAAAAGCATGTGTTTTGCAAAATCCTCCATGATATGTACATGAAAATATAAGGCAATGGGATGCTGGACTCAGTGGTAGACCATGTGTTTGATGACATCAACTGAAGGTCGTTGATAATCAAGTTTTTAAAGTGCTTTCCATGGTAAAGTGTACAAAATATATCAATATATTCATGTTGACTTGATGGGTAAATACAGGAAGCTATCTTCTTATTTTCCAAACATTATATCTCACTGTTTTTTTAAATACTTGTTCTTTTTATACTTCACCATTCTGTGCTATGGATGGTTAATCCCAACTTTGTAATTAATTTTCGAAATCTTCCTTGTGCAATTGAAATCGTTTTATATGATGGATTTTTTTTAAAATTTAAGATGATAGGCCTGTTTTCTACTAATATTTAAACCAAACGCTGGGCTTTTGGATGGCCATGATTGGACGGTTTGGAGTCGGTGTTGAATCGGCTCGGTGGTGTGACTGAGGTTTGACGATGCATTATGAAGAGATTCATTTTGTTTGTTTTTTGTTTTTGTTTGTTTTTTGTTTTTGTTTGTTTTACCTGACTGCTAATAAAGCATGTGTATGCTTGTAAGTTAGCAACTAGGGGACCCACGGCTTTAATTCCTCTCTGAGGGACTTGGTAATGAGGAATAATGCCATACAAAAGGGCATTAGCGTGTCGACTTGGTTTCGAATCCAGGATCACCCTGTTATGAGACCACTGCTCTACCACTGAGCCATCGCGCCTCGTAAGTTTATATTTTAGTTTATGTTTTTGGGAAAAACTGCATATTAAAAAAAAAAACATGTTTATTATTTCATGAAAACCTTATAGTGATATGTAATCTCCACCATTTAGTAACCCGTTGGTTACTGAATTATCATAGACATCAAAGGTTTGATACAGAAACCACCCGGTTCCAATATGTAATGGGCTAAGAAGCAGATTGTATTGAAATTACTCGTTCCCTGAAATGATTATTCGATTCAATTTCACATGGTCATGTTGTTTTAATCTTTTATAGAATGTATTTGAAGAGAAATATTGTAACGGGA